>OZ023274.1:85195835-85783054 GCA_964007475.1 Hybos culiciformis
AACAAACATCATCAATAATAATAACAACAAACATGTGTACTTATTTATGCTCTGTTTTCATTTTGTTATTGCTATGAAAGCTTTTAAAAGTATTAAAAATCACACATGCTTGCAATAATGGAAAATAATTTAAAATACCTATATATAAGGTAAAGGTATATATATATTCTTTTAATATTTATGTCATTTGATCAATCTTCAAGAAATGATCAAAATTTATTACAAAATTACATCATAAAAAGCTCTCTAAATAAGAATAATGCATATATATAGTGATGAGGTTTAAAATCGAATGCTGTTGACAGATTTTGTTAAACATTTGTTTGAAAAGATTAATGAACTACAATCATCTAGTTAATTTTCAACATATTTTATAAAGTTAACTTATTTCTTATCTTACATTTATTGGATTATAGATTTTAGAAATTACGAAATTTAAAAACTTCTTTCAAAAATATAGTTTAGCTAATTAGCCACATATTTTCTAAAAATCGGTTTATTTATATCCGACAGTTAAAATTATTTTTATGTCAAATGATTTAATATGTAAATTTTTTTTTTTATGCTTCAATATTATTTTTATATACATGTTGCCATAATTTCCAAGTCAGACCACTTCTATAAATAAATTTTTTATAATCATCATCATTTTTAACTCTTTTATTTTATACATAATTTTTAATAATTGAAAATCATAAAAAAACTGGATGAATCCAAAATTTTATATTTTTTCTATATAATATTATTATTTTTGTTTATATTTAATTTGTTTTCTTTTCTTTAATATTTGAATTTAATCAATTTTTATATAATTTTTTTTTTATTATTTTGTTGACAAAACCATGAGAAAAATGATTTTATAATTTTATTGAATTTAAACCAAAAAAAAAAAAATTATTATATTGTTGAAATCATTTTATTAAAAATAAAAGCTTCTTAAAATTATTTGACACAACAAGAATAGTCCTCAAGTGTCCTGCTATTAAAAAGAAGTATTTAATTTTTATTAAAGGATTGCTGAAGGAAGGTATTCAAACAAAATCCCATAATTAAAAACTTTGTTAAAAACTTTGTTATAACTCCAGGCACAATTACATTCAAATAACAAATATATCACATCTTTTTCCTCTTCTAAAACCTAAAATATCATTATGAAAAAATTTTAATTAAATTTTATTATGCTCAGTAGATAGTTTAGCATGACTCACATATTAAAATTAGACTTTAACTGATCGATCCTTAGATAAGTGTTTATTTCCACAAACTAATATTCGAGATTAAAATTATGTTGTGAGTAAGATTAGAAACAATATACAATCAATAAAATTGAGCTTTTAACAAAGTATTTTTTTGTTGTTCACCTGAATATCCAAAGATTAAAGTGACAAAAAATTAAAACAAAACTTTGAATTGTTATTTTTCTAAATCAATAACAAAATAAAAATATACGAGTAAGTATCTACATTATTAAGTTTTGTATATTTGTTACAATTTTTGTTTTTTGTTTTTTCTTATTCATTTGAAATTGTAAAGCTAAATAAAATAAAATAAAATACACTTAATGTTTTTTTAAGGTAAAATAAAACTTTTACTTTCATAAAATGACAGAATGCCTTTTTTGTATTTTATACTTAGTTATTCTTTAAGTCATTCTTTAATTGCAATATATAAAATTTATTTAAAATTTGTTGCATAAGCGAACAAACAAAAATTAAACTTAGAAATTGTAAACAGAAAAATTTATTTTTAAATGCAAATTATAAACATTCGCTTTCCCTATTAATTGTAAATATAAAACAAAATTGATATTAATGTAATGTACTCCATTACTGGCGACACAGCGCAGCGGTCTAGATTTCTGCCATTCTTTTAGAAAGTAGTATAAGTAAGTTTGCCTACTAAAATCCATGGAATAGTTTAGTTTTTAGTATATTAAATTATAATTATAAATAAAAACTGAAGTTATAATATATGCTTAAGGAATTGATTTACTCAGATGAGACTATTATATACTTAGATAAAGTTTCAAGTTCAAAAAAATATAAAATTGATATTAAGTTGTTATTGAGAATTTTTCTTTATTCAATTGATATGTTATTATGAATAGTCAATAGAATATAGTTTAGAGTCTATTAAATTTAACTTCAAAATAATTTTTACGATATTTAAAACAAATTACATCATGTATTATTCAATGGATTTAATTTTAATGGAACTATTAATTTTTTTATTTGTTAATAAATTTGAAATTATTTTTTAGAGTATTTCTACTGAATCAAAAATAGTTTGACCATTTTAAGTTGAACATTAGAATTGCCAAAAAGAAAATAATGTTAACAATTTTTGACCTAATTTTTGTTCTTTTCGAAAACTACCAGTATAATAACAAATTTATATATTACTTAAATATATTAATATTTTTTTTCAATAAACTTGTTTTCATATATAAAGAAAATTTATATTTCATATCTTTTTTCAAGTTTTCATTTATGTCTGCTCAGAAAATCTACTAAAAATTAATCTTATATAACAACTTATTATAATATATATGCTTGCTCATTGTATATTGGCGCGTGTCTTTTCATCAAATTAATTTTTATTTGTGTATTGGCTGGCAATGCAATTTTAATATATATATTTTTTTTAATTTGTTATTGTTTTTAACTACTTACATATACTAGCAATAATAAATATAATAATAAAAAAACAACTTTTTCTATCATAACATTCTAAAATAATATAATATTCAGTTGAAATGTTTTGCGTAAATAAACGTGATTTTCTACATTTCATATTAAAAGAATCAAATGGGCTGACTGAATAATTCTAAGTCTTGTAACAACTATAAATGGTAAAGTAAATTAAAAATTTCTTAACACTATAATTATTTCAAACGTTTTAAAACTTAAAGAAAAGACATAGTCATAATTTAGTTATCAAAGTTTATCAATATTTTTTTTTAAACAAATCAGATTTAATTTATTAGAAAAAAAAATCCAAACAAATTCATAGTTTAGAAAATTTAATTATTTTCCTGTAAATTGCATAATGAATAATATAACTTAAATATTAATTTGTTGTCAGATAATATCTTACAAGTTGCCAAATGATAAAAACCGCCCTGTCCGTACCTATATAATTTTATATTGTCAAGAAAATTTTCAAATAATTATAGTATATATATTATATGTATAGTATAACAAAGTCAAATAAGATTAAATTATGTAAAGTCACCTCCAATAATGTTCAAATTAGTGATAACAATCCTATTTCAAGGTAACATCAAGGTAACAGGCAAAATAAAGAAAAATAAAATAGATACAAAGGCGCTAATTATTCTGTTTTTTTTTTAATATTCTCTGCCCGAGAAAAAATAAAAAAATAAATATATTTATTTTAAAAATATAATTATGTATATGCAAAAACCAAGTCCCAAAAAGCTGTTATCAATAACAAGTTTATAATTTTTACTTAAACGAAAATATCTATCTAAAGTACATTAATTCGTTATGAATAAAAATATACAAATAAAAAGTTTTTTATACTAATTTTTTATTTTTTGCTAAGAATGAAATAAATATTTAAGGAAAATAAAAAATTAAGAAATTTATAAATAAATTTGTTTTTTATTTTCGTTGTTAATTCTATTTTTAAAACCGCGTGACAAAGTTTATTTTCTAACAATAATATATAATTAATTATATTATATACCAAGAGTTTAAAATTTTACGAACTTACTGTTATTATAAAATGAGACGAATGTGTTTTTGTATTAATTAAAATTTTAAGTATAATCCCAATTTAAGCATCATAATCTCAATGATTTATTCTTAATAATAAGAAAAAATGAATCTATACTCTCACTTAAGTTAAGAAGGATTCTTAATTATTACATATATAATTCTCGTTTCGCTTATTAAATATTGTATCTGCACATTTTGCGCCAAAATTAAACTTTGTTTTTTTTAACAAAAACTTATTTATAGATTTTTATACAGCAAATATTGTACATAGATATAACACGAAATTATGTTTCTTTGAACTATACCTATATTAACATAATATAATATGAATGTACATAATAATTATGTAGGTATGTAAGTATAAAAAAAAAAAATTTACAATAACAAATATGTACGACTTAAGCTTAAAAAATAACATAAACATGGCGAAATAAAATTTTTGATTATTTGCCAAATTTTATTGCTAACAAATAATAACAAAAATTAAAAAAAAAAAATAAATAGCATAGTAACACAAACAATTCACATACTTAGACACTATAGAGCTTACAATGCGTATTGGAAAAGCTTTTCCAATGACAAATTACTCATATATCGATTGAATAAAGGAAAATTCCCATTATTCAACAACTTAATAATTTTTGCGAACTTAAAATCTCCTATAAGTAAATCAATTTTTGAGGCAATTAATATATAATAACTTTGTTTTTATTTGATTATAATTCTTTGAAACTATTAATTTTATTGCATCGTTGAGAATTTTTAAGGTTTTCAAACGTGTTTCCCCACAATTTGAAAAAAAAATTTAAAAATTTGTTGCATCCAACATCAAGGTGACGGTTAAAAATAACTTTTTGCAAAGAATTCTTTAACTTTTCTCAATCAAATACGGTTAATATGAATAAATATAAAAATATCTAGTCTTTTATTATTGTAAGTTATAAATAATTAAAGCCTAACTTTATTTCTTTATTGCTGTAATAATAATTAATAAGAAAACATAAAATTTTTCACATTACAGCTTCATAGCTAATGTTATAACAGGCAGAAAATGTATCATAAATCAATAATTTCTGTCAATCTTAATTAATAATAATAATCACTTTTCATATAAAAATAATGAGATTACTATGTAGTGTTATTAAAGTTATTATTTTTTTTTTTTTATTTTATATACCTATTTTGAATTATTTTTTCAATCAATCCGTATTGCTGTCAACATGTTTTTCATATTATACTTCACTTGATACATACCTCTTTAATATAAAAATTTATTTATTTATACATTGTCGTCATAAAAACAAGTCAGATAAGCATTTTATTGAAAATAAGAATTTTTTTTCCACTTGTATAAGCAAAATAAACAAATACAAAATAAAAAATTAAAAAAAAAAAAGCTTTTTTAATTTGACCCCAATTTTGATAACCCGATCAAACGAGCCCCCCAGCTTAACCAATCAGAATTTTACACAAGAAAGCAAAACTTGTTTTCTCATTAAAAAAAAAAAAACAAAAATAAAGCTAATTTTTAATCAGCTGTGCAGATATTGTTGTTTCTTTTCATACGATCAGAAAAATTATAAATTATTATCAACAAAAATTACTTTATTTTTCATAACGCTATTTTATAATTATAGAGAAATATAATATGCGACAAAAATATAAACTATTTATTTAGGTTTGTGGGAGACTAAAGTCTGGTTAAAACCAATTTTTAAGTCTTATCTTTATTTACAGTTTGCATAGTAACAGAGTTGTTTATAATTAAAATTTTTAATGTTAATTCTTTATTGAAAAAAAATGTAGGTATATTTTATTTTTTTTAATTAAAATTATGACGAAATTTTCATTTTCAATTAACAATGTTTTTCCGCCAGATATGCGAAAAAAGATTTTAATACTAGACTTGTCTACCAATTAAACTTTTAATTTCAATTTTAGAATCTTCTTTACGTTTTATTTTACAAGGAATTAGCTTCTTACGTCACGAATTAACTTAGGCTTATTTTACAAATTTTCGATATTAATGTAATGATGTTTGTGTACCCATCGTAAACTTTTATTTTGAAATTACTTACAGTCGAAATGAATAATTTTTTAATGACATTATTTCAATCAACTTCAAAACCTAAACAGAAATTATTATTATAAAAAGACAAGTTTTTTAATTCGATGTATACCTATCAAACAAAAAAAAATAAGTAGGAGTACATTAGAACAGGTTAAAAAAAAAGACGATAAAACTCTCACCCCGGGAGATATTAACATATTAATAAGAAGCTTAAAATGTTATTTTATTAACATATAATTTCTGTATTTTTTTTTAATATAACATATCGATCAAGGATCAACAATCCCAATTTTTATCAGTCAAATGAAAGATTACGTATATTTAATAATTTTTGTATCAGCATTTCTGATATTAAACATTTAATTTTAATGTACAATAATAAATGCGTCAAATATATTGCAATTTGCAATGTATTGCAAAATAAAAAATATATATACCTATACATAACAAACAAAGACCTCAAAAGATAATTTTTAAATTATTCTGTTGCAATAATATGACTAATAAGTTGAACTATAAATCCATATTCCTGACTATAACAAAACATAAGGGCCTTGTCACTCTCTAAAAACTGAATACTGAACATATTACATTTATTAAATTTTTTTTTCGATTTTTATTAATTTGAATTAACAGATTTTTAAATTTCATATACTAAAATTAGACATCTAGTAGAAAAACATAGAACTTCTAAGCTTAATTTAAGCTTTTTTGAATAATAATGACCTTGTCATATTTGATTCAAAAAAAATTTAAATTCATATAAAACTTATTACGGTAATTGTTACTATTTCAAAATTATGTATACTCTTAAAAAAATTAGAAAATGTCAGAACCGTGTAATAAAAATCTTTATATGCTATATGTTGTGTATTTTGTATATTGCATGCATAAATTATTATAAAGTTTTGTGAAATCTTTAATATTTACTACGAGCGCTACGAGGAAGAAAAATTATAAATATTTGAAATAAAATACTGAAATTGAGCAATCTGGGAAAGTAAATGATTGATTTTTAATCAATAAATCTGAAAACATTGTTGCTTATCTTCTTCTTGAGTAAATTCAATAAAAAATATTTTAATGTTATTAAACAGAGATTAGGTTATCAAAATATAATTTTTTAAATTATAGTAAACTAGAATATTTGTATACAAAGATTGTATATGTACTACCTACTTTGTAATATAACTTCGTTAGAAAGAAATGTCCTTGAAATCAAGAGAAATTATAACTATTTGTCAACATTTGCTCTTTGTTTTTAATCTTTTAATATTTTAAACATAAAATAGTTTGTCTATTAGAAAAGAAAAGTAAGAAACATACATATTAAAATAATAGAAAAGGGTAGGTACTTATCAATAGACTTAATAAAGTGTAAACGTCGTCTGATTTAAAAGCAGATGATCCCATAAATAGTTAATAAATAAAAATGAGTTACCTGTTGATTCATGATTACATATTATAACTAATAAGGTAAATAAAATGATCAAAGCTATATCTAATTTTAGATAAAAATATTTGACTAGACGGATTCAGCTTTGGAAACGCTGTGGAACGAAGTATATAGTTACACATGTTTTGCTAATAAATCCAATAAACAAAGAACATTTAAATTAGTCTTATTAAAAATGATTACAATATTACAATAATGATTTCGTACAAAATTAAGTAACGTTTGACAACATGTATTTTATTCAAATAATAATAAAATACTTTGACAAGTTTATAAAATAACTTATTATAATATTTAACTAAGATAAGGAAAGCTCTAATTTTAGTTTTTTTTTTTCTTATAACAATTCGGCTTATTGAACTTTTTGATTAATACATTAATCCGGAATAGAAATATGTACATATTTACATTTTTTATTAAATAAAATTTTTTGGAAAAAAAATTTTATGTCAATATTTGATTTTTTTTAAGCAAAGCTTCGTACAACATAACGAACTCACAAGTGTAAAAAATAAATACATACATATATATATTTTATTATTATATATTTTCTAAAAAATTTCTAATGAAATTTTGTTTTTAATTTGATCCAAATTAGTGATTCTGTTTTCCTAATGTTGAATTTTATTTTAAAATAAAAATTAATGTTTTGTCTTCTTAAAGTTGAAACTTAAAAGGATCAAGATAGAGCGATTATTTTGAAAACACAGTTTTGCCCAGTGCAATGTCATGAAATTCTATTGAAATCTAATCTAATATGAGATATATTAAATAAGTTCGTAAAATTTATATTTTATAATGCATTTTGCCCCCAAATTTCGATAAAGCTGATAATTACTATAAAACTCAAGTTTCCACTTTTATTTATTAATTTCTTTTATTTTTTTTTGATTGGATGACTGGATTAAAAATAAATAAAAATAACCATCGAAACTGAATTTTTTTTTATTAGTAAACAAAATAAAATAGAAATTATATAATTTCTAATTTGATTTTATTAATTTTTTTTTTATCAAATCAATATTCTTCGTTAATACTATACAATTTAATTAATATTTGTTTTATTGAACGGAATTTTTATGGTTTCAATATGCTCTCTTGGAAAATTAAATTTAAAACAAGAAAAAGCCTTCAATAAGTATATATTATAACAATAAGTACATTTTTAATTTGACAAGCTTGCAAAGCAAAATAGAATAAAATAATGATAAGTATGTACATTTATATAAATATTTTATAGGAATATTATTTATTGTATGAGAAATATATGTATTAAGTTTATAAAATAGAAAAAGATCATAATTAAAACATAAATGACGTGTGACGTGCTATTAAGGCATGCAATTCACTTACGTGGAGAAGAAAATTTAAACTGAGTTCTGAACTTCAAATTTATTCATTTTGTCTTTAAAAAAAAAATAAGAAAAGTACGATCATAAATTAAGTAAGGGCCCTATTTTTTACAACCGATCAATTTTTATATAAATCAGCATTCAGCTACCAGTTTGATTATTTTAACCGTTGGCCGAAGCTGAGAGCTTCTGTGAATCAAATCCAATATCAAGTAATGTCAAAGTTAAGCTTGGACAAACAATATTGCAACTATTTTGGCATTAATATGGTCGAAATTTTATCGAATAGTTATAAAGGTTTTAATGTGGAAGAATAGTCGGACGAACACCCAGAAGTAAAGCAAAGTAAAATTTTATGAATAATATTATTATACGAACCCATAGATTAAACAACTCAACTCGTATAACGAATTTATATGTATTTGATGGAGAAGTTATACGATTAATTGATTTTGTTTATTCACATATTTTTACATACCTGGCTACAACCAACAATAATTTTATTTAAAATGAAAAACAAAAGCTAAGAAAATATAAAATATTTATGAAAAAAAATTATAATTAATCTCATTTTTTATTTATTGTATTATTTTATTTTATTCTTAAAAAAATCCAAATAGTTATCGACCCCAAAAAAAAAAAATATATTTCTTTCATGTTTTTGTTTTTCAAAACTTATATTGTTTTACTTACGATTTAGTAAACACAGATGAAAGTGTTCTTATCATTTTGTTAATAATTTATTAATACTTTTCTATCTCGTTTTATATTTTAAGAATTAAATTTTCTTATTAAAAAAAAAACTGAAAAAATTGTTAATTCTTTTATTTTATCCAAAGAAATATAAAAAAAAAAAATTTCAATGAAATTTTTTACTATTTTCGTCTAATTCTGAGAAAAATTAAGAAGGTACTGAAACAAAAAAAAATTAAATTTATTTTATTTTTTTTTTTTTCATTTTTTGTTTTGATAATAAAATTTCATTATGTGAACACTTTCAGTTTCATTTGCTCTAAATATATAGGTTAAGAAATCAATTATTGACAAAAACAAATTTTTTGTTATTTTCATCAACAATGAACACGTATTCTAAATATTATTTTTAATAAATAAAAAAAATATTTTTAGTGTTTTATCAGCGGGAAAAAAAAATCAAAATGTTGATTTATATTAATTTTATAAAAATAAATGAACGATTCTAGCCGGTCCATTCGAATGCCAATTTAAATGAAAAATAATTCCTCTTAAAACATTAAATATTAAAACTATATAAATACTATATGCATTATATCATGTTAAAGAGTTTTTATATTTTATTTTCATGGGTTTTTATATTTTATTTTCATGGGCTGCACATTGAGTGACTACCTTATTTTCCGAAAGTATATTTATTTGTAATCAACATTTCATAATATATTTACATTAAAAGAATAAAAAGAGGGATATACAACATAATTTTAACTACTTTAATATACATACAAACTTGTACAAAATATAAACTGATAATGGTACTTTGATTATTCTCATATTTATAATTTAAAAATAAGTAATATCAAATTTTTGATGCATTTAGAAAGTAGTACAGTATAGTCTTTTGCAGTTGATTTTTTTTTTGTATAATGGACTTTGGTTTAAAATTTTAATAATCAGTTAATCACCATACGACATACAATGTTAGACTTGGCTGTAACAATGAAGTGAATGCAAAAATTTTTTTAATATACTTTTATTTTTCTAAGTTTCATGTGCATTATTTTTTAATACATTTGATAATCTTTAAGCAACATTATTTGAAAAATGGAAATCCATTATAGCGATGTTAAAATGCGGTGCGCAATATGATTGCACATTCCTATTGGTAGCAGCATATGGAATAGTTATTCTCAGGCAGGGACAAATTCAGTCAGGTTATTGGTTAAAAAAAGAAGTTCAAACATAAATAAATAAATAAATCAATATCCATGATCTTCATTTAGAATTAACTTTCCACTAAAAAAGAAGAGAAAAAAAAATTTCTAAATCAATATCCGCATTAGCCAGAAAATTTTTCATATTGTATAGAATTATAGATAATGGCAATGAATTTTTAAATAAGACCTTTTTGATATGAGTTTTTATAATATTTTCCGAATTCACTTCTAATATTTTCGTTTTGAAGATCAAGGTCTTAAGCTAAACATCATTTTACAGATAAGGTTTATTTCTAAATAAGAGACTTGTTTGAATTCAAATTTTAATCTATAATGTGTTAGCACAGCATTAACCATTGATTTTTTTCTGAACTTTAATTAATATGAATAATGATAAATGTTAAAATCAATTTTTAAACTTTTCTTCGCACCCGTTCACGTGCTTTTATTTACGTACAAAAATTGGATTTCTTTTTATTCTAAGACAGCTGCTAGTGACATGATTTGTTTTAAATTTAAATTATAAGTTTCAGGACGATAGAACAGAATCTTTGCGAAAACAAAAAAAATGCCAAATAGTTAGTACCTATTATTAGTAGAAAAAAAAATTTCAAATTTATATTGAACTTTAAATTAAAAAGGATGTCAAATTAAATCCGAATCTGGAAATATAAATATCTAAAATGAACCTTTGATATATGCTTATATCTTGAATTGTAGATATCAATCTTTAAGTATTAAAACAAAAAATTAATAGTTTTATTTATTTATTTAGTTATTTCAAATCAACAATGCAAATTTAAAAATACGAAAAATTGTTTTAAATTTTGTGGGGGAGTTACATAAATATGAAGTTTTTTGGTTTCAATAAATTTAATGCTTTTTTTCTGTTAAAAATATATTAAAAATGTCAATAAAATTTTTTCCACTTCAAATTACGAATTTTTAAATTACGAAATTTATCAGAATGATCAAAAAAGAATTTTTAGTCTTCTATTAAAATTTGACAACACAAAAAACCATCAAAAAACCAAAGTATGTAAAAATTCTTCCAATCATTGATAATCGTTTCTTATCTCGTTATTTTTGCATGCTCAAATTTTGAAAACATGACGTCGGTAGCATTGTTATTTGTCCAAACAACCATTTTATTCATTTTATGTTTTGTTTGATTACCATTTCTGGATATGTCGATTCTGTATTTCATTAAAAGTTTATAAACGTTTTTTTTTTAGAATCAAAGAAATCAAAACATCAAAAGCATAAAATGGTTGTTTGGACAAATAGGAATGCGAACGACGATATTGTGATTTAAGAATCGGAAAAAATTCAAGTTTTTAAAAATACTCAAGCTATACATAGCTATTTCATATAGATTTATGCTATGATTGTGCTCTAAATTTCTAAATTTCTAAAATGTTATAATTGTTTTTCTCTTTTGTGCTTCAAACGAAAAACAGTTGACACAAAAAATTAAAAAAAACATGTGTAGTTTTTTTAACATTTACTCTGTGCCTGTCTATGTTTAATTGGGTCAAAAAAACTTGCAAACAACATATTTAAATAAATTAACTTATAAATTTATAAATAAAATGTTCTTTCATTGAAATAAGTTTTGAATCGAATAATAAAAAAACTGCAATTTCGCGTGTTGACGTCATTTCCTGTTACTCTAAAAATGGTATGTTGATTTTTCCATAATAAACTTTTTTCGCTCAAATTTAAAATTGCGCCTAGGTGTATGTGTGTGGTATGTGCAAATGTCAATGTCACGTCACCTTTGTTTACATTGTGCATCTTTTTTTTTTCTAAGAGTAGTTCTGGTTTTCTTGTTTTTTCTTTTTTTAATAAGAAAAATTTTTAATTTAAAATTAAAAAAAAAATATGAATTAAAATTGTGTTTTTTGTAAGTAAGAAAAAATTCAATTAATATTTCTTTCTGAGAAATTACAAAAAAAAAATAAATAAAAATAATTCGGATTTTGAAAACAATAAAAAAAAATTTCTCTGATTCTGTTTCTGTCTGATTCTGATAACAACAATTTAGCAAAAAAGAAATAAAAATTACAAAAAAAAAGATTTAAATAAAATTATCTCATTTTAGATTCTTAAGCTCAGTTGTTCAGTTAAAAATCATAGTTGACAGTTATTTAACTTATTTTATACTTTTGTTACTAACCGGCATAATTTAGCCAAATTATATGGCAGCAAATTTATGTGAGGAACAGTATCCTATAACTTCTCCCCAATGCCTTTGTCAAAGTCAAAGATGATGTTTATAGGCATTCTATTCTAGTTAATTCAACTAGGTACAAACTATGCCTATGCAACACTATTATTTTTTTAAGAATTTTTAAAATCTTTTTCCAGTACAGTAATTGGCTTTTACTATTATTATTATAATTATTGGTTGATTATTATTATTAATGTTACCAAGTTAATGCCAACTGCAGCTAATCGAGCTATACAACTAAATGCTTATATTTTCAAGATTCTGGATTTTCAAAATTATAGTAATTTTTTATATCTTTGTACTTTGCAGTTATCTACATATCTTTTTTTTTACTCTTCGGACTTGGACGATATTCTACTTACTAGGTGCCTGCACACTATTAATTCATAGACTTATTTTTACACTTTTTTAACAAAAGAAGAGCTTTAATATAGTTATATAAAAACATAAAAATTTTAAAATTTTGAACAAAAAGCAATAAAAAATATATACGGACTAATAATATTGGTAGTTACTACTCTTAAGTTACTCACATTCAAAAAGGAGAATGAATAAATTGGAGAAAAATTAATATTTAGAAATTGATATTCGATCTGAAATTTCACTGAAGACGTTGAAATTTAGAAGCAATTATATTTAGCGAAATGGTTGTCAATTAATTATACATCCTTATATATATATCCTTGTGTAGATACTTATATGATACTTATATGTAGATACTTATATGCAATCATTTTATAAAATCGCTAAAACAAAATATTCACCAAAAATATAAATATTTTATTTTCTACATAAATATTTTCAATTCTCGTTCGTTAAAACCTATTTCCAATGATTGTTGTTTTGAAACAAATTTTGTGATAACAAACTTCTGTAGTACCAAAAGTATGACAAAAATAAAAAAAAAAGCTTATCACGTAATCAAATATCAAAACAAAAAAAGTATAAATAAATAATAAAAAAAAAAAATACTTATTTATGAACAAAAAAAAAAAGTTCCACGAATTAAAAAAAAAAAAAAAACATTTATTCTGGTTAGAATAATTGAGCTGAAAAGAATAATTTTTGTTAATAAATAAATTGTGTTAATAATAAATTTTGTAATAGTTAGGTACATAAGTATAATTTATATTTTTAAGCTTTTTAAACTACTAGCAGTCGTCATAAAAGTTGGTAGGTAATATGATGGTGCGAAAAAAAACTAACTCATTACAGGAAATTATAAATAAAATTAATAAACTGGTTTTTTTTCTGTAGGTATTTTTAGATAAAATTTTTACATGATGTCAAAATAAATAATAATCAAATTTTTTTTTTTCGCCGGCATAATTAAGCTTTTTTGTTTGTATATTGAGAAAAAATTTAAAAAAAAAAATTTGTTATTTTGTTATCAAATCCTATCACAGACAACGACATTAGCTGTTGTATCAACTTATTCGCCGGTATACTATATTATAATTTTGTCTGTGATTCTATTCAAATATGATAAATAACTGACAAATGAAAAGTTTGTTTCAATATTGGATGTAAAATTTTTAATATAGTATATAATTATTTAACTTTTAATTTTCCTTTTAAAAGTCATTTGTACCTACTTTTATGATAAAATCAGAATTAGTTTACCCTTAACAAAAAATTATATTGTAGTTCGAAACAAATTTTTATTACATCTTTTGTTCCATCTACGATCATAATTATTTAAAAAAATAAAATAAAATAAAAAATTCAATATTCATTATTAATATATTTTTATTTTCAAGTTTGACAAAAATATAAATAATAATGACAATAACAGTATTAGTAACTGGTGGAGCTGGTTATGTCGGCTCTCATACAATTTTAGAATTACTGAATGCTGGTTATTCAGTTATATGTGTCGACAATTTATGTAATGCTTTCTGTGAAATTGGTGCTAAATTGCCGGAATCTCTTAAGCGGGTTCAAGAATTAACTGGCAAAAAAATGAAATTTTATGAAGTTGATATTCGGGACAAAGATGCATTACGCAATGTTTTTAAAGAGGTAGGTAAATAATTTAATTTTTTTTTTTTTTTCATAATTATTGCTAAACATAATAAATTAATAATTATGTGTTTAAATAATTTGCAGTTTACAAAGTTAACAATAATGTAATTTATAATTTTTTTTTTTTCATATAATAATTTTTATTATGACTCTACGTTCTTTGTTGTATTTTAATCTGTTAAAACAAAAATTAAAAAAAAAACTATTATTAGATAAAAAAAAAACTTAACTTAATTTTTTTATTTAGTTTAAATTTTGAATTAAATGTTTTATTGAATGTGACTAGTATTTGAAAACCAAGCTTAGAATTTGTTTATCTTGCATGAGTCATATTTGTATAATTAACTCAATTAGAAATATATTAATTACACGTCCTATATATTATTTTTCAGAGCCTAAGCAACAACATATTATTGGTTTAAAAATTAAGGGTACCTATCTGCCCACAAATTAAATACATAAAAAATATTAAAAAAATTCTGTTGTGTTCTGTATTGAATAATATTTATTTTGCATACATTATGTTTTTCTGAAGTTAGATTTTTTTAAGAACAAAATGAACCTAGTTTCTTAAAATAAAACAGAAATTGAAAGTCAAAACGTGATACTCTCAAAGTTCGAAAACCAAACGTGATTTTTTCTTTTTAGATTTTTATACAACATAACATTTTGTTCTTGAAAACTTATTGAAAAAATAATTACATTTTATCATAAATTATTAATTTCTAAATATTATTAATAATATTATACCTAGTAAAATATTAATTTAATTTAAGTTAATAATTCATAAAGCGAAATTAAATTTATTGATTAAATTTTTTTTAAAATCACAAAACGAAGTTGGCTATCACATTTTGGTTTAAATTGCACATATCTCTTATTTTATGTTTTTTTATAGAATAGAATTTAAATTACTAGGTAGGTATGTTAATTTACCTTCAAAGATGTTTTTAATGACATTTTTAAAAATTTTATTAGATTAGTTTTGGGATAAGTTTTCAAAGCAATAGTATAAAGTTTATTCTCCAAAACTGAATTATTTTACCAGAGTTTTTCACCGACAACATTCTTATCTTAAAAAATATATTTGTTTGGCTCGTTTCATGTAACTATTAAATAATTGATTTTCATTTCTAATCGTCAATTTATAAAAAAATACCTCAATAAGCTATTTTTATTTATTGAATTGGATTGTGATATAAAATAATCAGATTCTAATCTATCAACATTTTAATTTTTATTTATTTTTTTTAAAGTCAATATTTGTTTAAATTATAAAGTGATAAAAATACTACAAATTAAGAGTAATCCGTTTCATTTTCAAATTTAGATAAATTTACTAATGATTTGGATAAGTTACAATGAATGCAAAGTTAGTTTTAAGATAAAATTATTATAACCCTAACTCAGAATTATTGAAATTGTAAATTATTATTTTTTTTAATTTTATTATTCTTTTTAAAACATACAAAAACTCGTTCTCTGAATTTCCAACTAAATCAAAATTAAAAAATGCTTGTTTTGTTCAGTGCAATAAATTCCCCAAATTATATTCTTCATTATTGTGTTTAGATGGAATTCCAAGGTCAAAAACATTATTTTTGTTAATATTTTTTTTGTTTCGATTTCAACAAAGAAAATGTTCACTAAAAATTATATTCATATCTTTATTTTAAATAAATTTTCTTCAAAATTTATAATTTAAAATATTGGTACGTTTAGTAGTATTAATTTAATGTCGAGTTTCTCATCTCAATAATATTTTAATGACAATGCAACCCATTTCGTCCTAAATAATCATTTTAGTTTATTCACTTAATATCTTTACTTGAATGATAATCTGACAAACTTATTGTGTTAAAACTTTATTAATTTTGACTGAGTTAAATCAACAAGTCTCATAGTCAGAACTAAAACGCTATTACGCTTAAAATTCCTAAATTAAAAAAAAAAATTAATAATTGGGTCAAAAAATGTTTGTCCGATAATAAATCATTTTTAGTAAAAATTTTATAAATTGTATACACTGAAACAATTTATTTTTATACTATTTCAATGATTTCAATATTATCATATCCGTCATATTCTTATTATCTTAAATTTAAATTCTAAGACATTTATAACAATCTTTAAGCCAATGACCTATTTGAATTTTTTTAGAAACTGGTTTAATATCGTCACTTTAGTTGCCTTAATGTTAATTGATATCATTTCTCTTTCATTTTTCTATTATTTTTTTTTTTTTAGAACAAAGTTGATTGCGTAGCTCATTTTGCTGCATTAAAAGCGGTTGGAGAATCATGCAGACAACCATTAACATATTATCAGAATAACATTACTGGAACTAGTATTTTATTGGAAGTAATGGCTGAATATAAAGTTTTCCAATTCGTTTACAGCTCTAGTGCAACAGTTTACGGTGAACCACAAAAATTACCATTGACTGAAACTCATCCAACTGGAAATTGCACATCTCCCTATGGCAAATCGAAATATTTCACGGAAGAAATTTTAATTGATTTATGTGAATCTGATAATGTGAGCAAAAATATTTATATAATTACATTATTATTCTAAAATATTATTATTATTATTACAATTGTATTGAAAGCAATATGATTGGATCATGAAACTCTAAATATAAAAATATTTTTTATACTTCAGAGATGGTCGGTCATATCCTTAAGGTATTTCAATCCGGTAGGTGCTCATCCAAGTGGTAAAATTGGTGAAGATCCACATGGAGAGCCAAATAATTTGATGCCCTATATTAGTCAAGTTGCTGTTGGTCGGAGACCACTATTGAAAATCTATGGTAATGATTATGATACTTCAGATGGCACCGGAGTGCGAGATTATATTCACATCGTAGATTTAGCTGAGGGACACGTGAAAGCTTTAGATAAACTAAAATCTAACTCAATAAAAGGATTTGTTGCTTATAATTTGGGAACTGGATGTGGTTTTTCAGTATTGGAAATGGTATTATTTTTATATTCTTCTGTTCTATTATAATAATTAAGGTAATATTTTTTTCTATAGGTTAAAGCATTCGAGGCTGCATCTGGACAAGCCCTAAAACATGAATTCGCCGCACGTAGGCCTGGTAAATAATATTCTTCATAAAATAAAATAGTAATTTTTTGAAATAAAAAGTTAAATTAATTTTGTTATTTTTAGGAGACATAGCTACTTCTTATGCTGATGCGTCACTAGCCTTAAAAGAATTGGGTTGGAAAGCAAAACGTGGTATTAAAGAGATGTGCGAAGATACTTGGCGATGGCAGAGTGAAAATCCCAAAGGATTTGCTAAATTATAAATAGTTTATTCTTTGAAAACCCTTAAAACATTCTTTTCAAACCAAAGCATTTTCAACTTACATTGTATTTTTAAATTTTAGAACATTAAAATGTATTTTCAATTTATTCCTGTATTTACATTACTAAATATTAATATTGTTTTAATCTTGTCATATTTTATTTTAGAAAAAATTTATAAAAATTATTATTTTATATATGCGTTGTATAATTTGTATTAGATTTTAATTCTTGTTTACAAGAATTGAATTCTTGTTTCCTTGAAATCTATTTTCGCCAGTAAATAGTATGCTTTAATATTTTGTTATTCTAAAAGTTAATTTATTATAACTTCGTATTTATGAAAAAAAAAAATATATTATTTATAATTAAATAAACTTTATCAAAAATCATAATAATGTGCATTAAAAATAAAAAAAATACCTCCAAACTTATTTTAATTTTATTACAGAGCTACAATGAAAAAAATCTTTTTTAGAAAAAAATTTTGTTACAAAATTTAATATCGATTCACTTTTCATTAAACAAACTACATATTAATTTTAGGCTCAAACTAAATCTATTTTTTAATGGTTTTTATTTTTTGTAACAGAAAACGTTGAAAAACTTGGAAACATTTTTAAAATCAAAACACAGTCTTCGAATGTATTTAATTTTAAAATCTACATTTATGATAGGCCGTCGACTGCTTGCAAAGTCTAATTATCAATTCCTAAAGTTTCTGGTAATAGAGAATTAAATGGTATAGTATAATATCTTTTCTTTTAATTTTCTTTTGAGGGCCAACTTCCAATTTTATTTAATATTTAATTATTTAACATTTGCGATTTTTTGTTAACTTGAAATAATAAGTGAAATTGAAAATGGAATGTTGGCAAATAATTTAAAAAAATAAGATATGTAACAGATTTTAAAATTAAAATCAAAAAAAATCAAGTATTTTTTTCACTGATTATAAGTTTAGTGCCCTTAATGAATTAAAAGCTTTTATTACTTAGAAATATAATTTAATACTTATTTTAAATAAATGTAAAAAATAATGAAAATAATTTTGATTTTTATATAACGTTTTAGTTATTATTACAAAGATAATCGACGCAATGAACTAAATAACTACATAAAATCAAAATAGGCATATTAATAGATTTCTTTCTTGAACATTTTTTTATTTATTTTATTAATACATTTATTCAGTATAATAAACTACTATAATACTTCTTTTAAAAAATAATCAATTTAAATATGCATTAATATGAAGTATCGACTTTTTTTTTTAATATACATTATATTGATACGAAATGAAAATTTATTTTCTCCTGTTTGTTGTCTTTATGTTTCTTTTTTTTTTTTCTTCAAAAATATATGGCACCTACGAACATAAACCATTTAATTAAGATGTTTGAAAAAATGATGTTGGGTGTCCAATGTTTATTAAGAAAAAATAAAAAGTTGTTTGCCAAATTTTATTCTAAGTGATTTGTCTACATATTCTTATAATATAATAGTTTCTGGTTATAGTTAAATTTGCGCCAAACATGTACTATACCGTTAAAAATATCAAATTTATTTTGTTTTTTTATTTACATATTTCGTTTCAATTCTAAAAAATTCCCCATATTATTTTTCACACTCAAAATATAACTCAAATATGACTCGAGCAACATACACAATTAATTTTTGCAAACAAAACTACCTGTCATTTGGCTGTCAAAAATTCCTTCTTTTTCCGTTTTTCGCCAAGGTAAAATCATTTCTCTGTTTAATTAATTTTTTTTTTTTTTTTTATTAATTGTTTAATTAAAATAAATAAAAGTAATATGATAAAAATAATTCTTTTTTCTAATAGTTATAAAAATCAATTAATAATAAAATAAAAATTGTGGAAAAAAAAATTTTTAAGAAACAAAAATTTTAAAATAAAAAATTTATCACACGTGTGACATTTTCGTTGCAGAAACCAAGCCATAACCTAATTTTTATTTATTTTGTTTTTTTTTTTTAATTTAATTTTGAATTAATTTTATTCTCAACAATTTTCGTGAACTAAAATAAAATTTTTTTTTTTTATTAATTCAGTGTTATAATTTAAATTTATATTTTGGTTCTATCGTAGCGTTGTTTTTTTTTCTCTGCTAAGCCGGGGCAGCCGTCCGGGTCCTTATTGGTCGTCTTCAATGATAATCATCCTGGCTGGAGTTGTTTGGGTTGGGAAATCAATTTAGTAGATTAGACAAAAACTTTTATTTTGTAGACCTACCTACCTAGTTTGTTTACAAAAATGAAAGCTACTTACCTACCTTACTACCTGTACGTGTACCTGGGTCCTGGGTCTGGGATCAAATTTTAGTCCCTTTTTTTTTATTAATTATCTAATGATATTTCCACATAAACTCAAAAACAATTTATACCTAGCTACCTGTTTAAGTTTAGTTTTTGTTTTATATTATTTCAGATGATTGGTAGTAAAATCATTAAGCCAGGTGGCGGTGAAGCCGATGATTTTGAAAAATCAATCGGCCAAGCACTCCTAGAATTGGAAATGAATTCTGAATTAAAACCACAATTACGTGATTTACATATAACTCGAGCAAGAGAAATCGAGTTCAATAACAAAAAGGTAAGTTTATATATCTATCTATAGATTAGAATATTGAATCTGGCAGTAATTAAATTACCTATCAAACTCATTCTATTTATGTCAGTAGGTTTAATTACCTACACCTATTAAATAAATCTTGAATTAATTTTTATTTTGTTTAAATATTTTTTTTAGGCCGTCATCATTTACGTTCCAATTCCAAAGCAAAAAGCTTTTCAAAAAATCCAAACTCGACTGGTACGTGAATTGGAGAAAAAATTCAGTGGAAAGCATGTTGTATTCATTGGTGAGCGTAAAATTTTGCCAAAACCAACACGCAAAACAAGAAATCCACTAAAACAGAAACGACCACGTTCAAGAACATTGACATCTGTATATGATGCTATTTTAGAAGATTTAGTATTTCCAGCTGAAATTGTTGGCAAACGTATTCGTATCAAATTAGACGGTTCACAATTGATTAAAGTTCATTTGGATAAAAATCAACAAACAACAATTGAACATAAGGTAAATTTTTTATTGTTGTGTTATTATTTATAAAGCTTTAGTTAACAGACATAAGCAATGCAATTAAGAATTCACTGATCTCTGTTGAATCTGTTATTCTATTAAACACTGTTGATAATTTTGTTTAAACTGTTGCTTAACCAATTGTTTCACTTTCGGCCGACTTGAACTAGAAAATTCTTGTTTCAGTTACTGAATTTTTTTTTTCGTGAAAAGAAAAGGTTATGGAACAACGAAAAGGAGGCAGAATAAGCATAGATCATCATATTGATTATGCATGGGTTGAGTGTAATCAAAAAGCATGTATATAAAGAGGAATCAGTCCCATACAAAAAAAATAATTAAAATAGTGAAACAAAAAATCCATATCACAACCCCATGAGCTTTTTTTTTTTTTTTTTTGAGAATTCCACTCTCACAATAGCTTTTAAAACTTTCAAAATTGTATAGAACTGGTGTTATTTTGAAAGTTTTAAAAGCTTTCGTGAGAGTGGAATTCTCAAAAAATACAAAAAAAAAGCTCATGGGGTTGTGATATGGATTTTTTGTTTCACTATTTTAATTCTTTTTTTTGTATGGGACTGATTCCTCTTTATATACATGCTTTTTGGTGTAATATAGTTTACAAATTTACATTAAACGACGTAATAAATAGCAAAATTAATTTTACATTGCATTAATTACAATTGTCCTTGTGTTGATTGCAAGTTTTTTTAATTAGTTGTGATCGTCAAACAGGACATAAATTAAAATTCCAACTTCTCGTTACACGCTAATGGCTTTTTTTTTGAGCTAATATCGTTTTCCATGAGTTCGAAACAAAAATTAATGAAAAAAGTGAAATATCTTCAAAGCATACTAATATTATTTTTAGACATTAAAATTTAGGTAACCTAATTGCTTTTAAGCAACCAGCTGTATAGAAATATTTTAATCGAATCTTTTCTTATGGAATTAAATTTTTTTTTTTAGATTTTTAGGTTAAGTTACAACATTTATTTATTCTTTCAGAAGGTTGATAAATTTTATCTCATATTTTGATTATAGTATGCTTCAAATTAAGTTTTTTAGTCCTTGTGTTATTCATAGGCATGCTATTTTGGCTTGTGATTGTCAAAAAGGACTTAAAGTAAACACATTTATAAAAAAGAAAGTTTTTCTCCCGTTCATGAAGATTAACTCACTATCTTTTTTAGATAGTATTTAATGTACAATAAATTAACTAGTCAAATGAAATTCGTATTAACAACAGATATATTCAGCTGTTATTAGCCAGTGAAATAAATAAATATAGAAATGAATAAATTAATTCCAAATATTCATATTACAATCTTTATATATATATATTTATTTATTTATTCCAGTTCAAATCGAACTCAATATAATTACAATTTGCTTAATTAATATTTAGTTAGCTTAATTCGTATACAGACACCGAAAACAATTTTCATTCGTCCTTTTTTTTCGTTTGAAGTTTAGTTTAGTTTAGATAGATAATAATGCATTAAAATTAAATAAACAATTAATTACTACAATGTGTCAATAATTGACTTAAACGATGAGATAAATAGTAATATTAAAAAAATAGATTGAATACAAATAAAAAGATTATTCATTTTTGCTTGTATATTTATATGAATATGCTTAACAAAGCTATCATGGCAAGTTTAACGTATCGGTAATAATGAATAATACATTTTACAGACTCAACACTTGCAACATTAAGTTTTGAAGGCAACCATATTGGAATATTTTTCTAATAATATTCTTTTATTTTTATTCTTCAAACAAAATTATACGGTATATAAGTATTTAGTCATTTTATTGAAATATTTTTATTAGATACAATTTTATTATTTGCTAAACCTAAAAATACAAATAAGTGTTAGGGAGCATAAATATGCTTAATAAATCTATCATGGCAAGTTTAACGTATCCGTAGTAATGAACAATACATTTTACTGACTCAACACTTGCAACATTAAATTTGAAGACAACCATATTAGAATATTTTTCTAATAGTATTCTTTTATTTTTAGTTTTCAAACATATTTATACTGTAGTAGGTATATATTTTTAATTATTATATTGAAATATTTTTATTTGCTAGGTATAATTTTATTTATTTACTTAAACCTTAAAATACAAAAAAATTGTCAGTGAGCACTAAACAATTAATTAACTGAATTTTTTTACCTTCTAATAAGCATATTGTAGATTAGAGATTAACATGGTTTTTTTTTAATATTCAGTTTAATTTCTTCATATATAAAAATTTCAAATGAACGAGGAGAAGCCCTCATCTGATTTAATTAATCATTTTGATTGTGTACATTATTGTATTTGATTTTAAAATCTTAGTTTTTGAGGCTCGTGTTTAATTGTTTGCCGTATAAATTTAAACCAGATATTTTTCTTAAAAATAAAATTTAATTAAAAATTATTATTATTTTTCTTATTATTTATTATTATTTATTTTATTGTCTTACAACAATGAATATTAATTATTGCTTTTATTTATATTCAAAAAAAATTGAATTAAATAGGACTTCAGTGTGATACGTAAATAGAACTTATAATAATATGAAGTAAAGTGTACATTTTACCGAGTCAACTTCTGTACCCGTTACCGAACTTACTGTGTTCACTCCTCGAACTAATATCATTTCACTAATATCATTTCAAACTAATATCATTTCACAATAAGTTCTCAATAATAATGGATTTTATTATGAATTATCATCGATCGTTAAAAACTTACTAAAATCGCTTTATCCTTTCCTTAGAATTAGAGTAAAATTAGGGTTGCACACTTATTAAGTTTCATCAAAATAGAAAATTTGAGAATTATTGTTTTGTCAAAAAATTACAAAAAAAAAACTAGGTATAATGTATTTTTCCAACGAAACCCTATCGATCATTGTTATCGCAATAGTAACGTTGTTGGCTAATAATTACTTTTTCTTTTATTTTTCAGGTTGATACCTTCACATCAGTCTACAAAAAATTAACTGGACGAGATGTAACATTTGAATTCCCAGATAATTATTTGTAAAAAAAATGTTTTTGAGAATAAAATAAATTTAAAGGAAAATGATTTTCTTTTTAATCAATCAGTGTTATCTTATAAGTTATAAATTTATTAGTTTTCTTCTTTTTTTTTTTTTTTACGTACCGTCCTATGCACGCTCATATTTTGTTAAATTTTTTCTAAGAATTTGAGTGCTAATGTGGACGAATAAAAAAGAACAAATTTTTTTTGTTTTGCATTTAGTTTGAAATATGAATTCTATTTCTTTGAGTTTATACAAATTAGATGATACAAATCAATAAATAAAATATACATAAATATTAAAAAATAATTGCAAATCTATCTGCATTTCAATGTTCAAATGTTCGCTAATATTCCACCAATTAAATCAATTCCTAACCTGTTTAATTATTACAATTAATATTTTATTTCTAAAATTAAATTGAAATTATAGCATTTATATATTGTACATATTTATATCCATGGTCGTTGATCAATCTGTCTAAAGCGCTTTATGAATCTAAAATAAATATAATCTGAACTGTTCCGCTATTTGCCCCTTGCTTAGCTTCATTTTACAATGCTTTGCGAGGCTTCCTAAATGCGGTAAAAAAAAACCTAGAAGAATTTGAAATTGAAATTAATTTCCATACTAATTTCATTTATTTATTTAGTGACATACAAAATGTTCCCAATGTTTAATTTTTTGTTTTTCAGATTTCAGTAACAATAGTTATACTCGTATGATCATATGGAACTTGTGGAATTTATTTTTCTTCAATATAGTTATGTTTGATTTAGAATTTTTTAACCATGCGAAATTAGTAGTGTAAAGGTGTGAAACCAATTGTTTAATTTTCCAAAAGCTAAGGATAGGAGTGGCTTTTTACATTGCCTTGTGAAATCGATTTTCTTGAGTATTTTATTTTTACGATTCTAAATGCGAATATCAATGTTTGATTTGATTCCATCAATTACGAACTTTTTTTCGAAGACATTTCTGTTTATTTAAAAAAAATTACCATATTCCGCTTTTTGCCCCTTGCTTGGCTTATTTATGTAATGCTTTGTGAGGCTTCCTATAAGCGGTAAAAAAATGCTAAAGGAGTTTGGTATTTGAGATTAATTGCAATTTCTTTCAATTAGTTTCAAGGATTCCTTTGGCGACAAAAATAGCATAAACAATATTAAATCTTATTTTTTTTTTATTTAATTCTGAATGTTAGTCTTATTTCGAACATTTTTTTTATTTTATTGCGGATTTAGGTACATATAAGTTAGAGATATAAAATATGTTTGTTTGTTATGAAGAGAAATTAAAGCATATAATACCATTTACTTAAAATTGAATCAAAAAGACAAATACAATTTTTTGTTTTAATTCTATTAACATTTCTACAAGATTTCCAGACATTTTTTTATAAAATCATTAGAAATATTTTTTGTGTGTTGAAATGACTGTTCCCTGAATTCACTGTGAAGATATTATCGAAAATGTTTTTTTCCAAATTCATTTCAATTAAATTAAGAATAGGGTTTTTACATAATTCGAATTCAGTAAAATCTCAAGCGTTGTGTTTGTCAGAATTAATCTAAAAAAATGTTAATATTTATATATCTTAAATCAACGTAACTTCATTTTACACCGATTGAATCAATTTCTTTTTGACGTTTAAGATAAAATTATTTGTGTACATAATAATGAAGTTAAACTTTAGTTGTTAAACATATGATCTTCAAAAGTCTTAAACCCGTCACATTCAAATAACTTGTTAGCCAATTAGAAACATTATCTCCATAATCTAAACATTTAACATTATATCCACAAATTTTATACCAATTAGTCGATGGATTATCAATTTCATTTTCCAATGGAATATAAATCGATTTTGTTTCTTTAAAATTAAGTTCAATGCCTAAGGTTGTTGATTTCATGAAAATATTTTTAAGCATTAAACATTTTTCATATTTTACGGGGAACCCATTAGAATCAACAATATAATATATTTTTTCATAATTGTCAAATAAATCACTGAGCTCCCATAATAATTTTTTCTCTATCGAAATCAATTTTAAATCAATTGGATACAAACAAATATCTTTCAGTTCTCGACTTTTATATTTATTTTGAAGTGGAATAAATTCAATTGGCAAGTTGGCATTAATTAATTTGTTCATACGACTCTGCTTTGTTTCAATTAAATAAAATTTTTTAATAATTCCCACTACATAATCGACATCTTCTTTTGTGGTCATATAGCCAAATGAGAAACGAACACCACCAATTGAAATTCCATAAGCCAAATCATTTTCATATGAATTGCACACAAATCCACTTGAAAAAAGGAGTTTGATTTTGTCTCCACTTAAATTAGTAATTAAGTTTTGGCAAATTCCAGAATTACAAAAACATCCAACCCTCAAAACAATATTATGCATTGCAGCTAGGCACGCTACTTCAGAGAAACCAATGTCATTACCATTTTCATCTACCACATTAAAACAAAGTACCCCACCTTGAATTTTTTTGGATTTAAAATTTGTATGATTAAAGAATTTTACCAAATTTTGACCGTTTCTATATTTTAATAGTTTCATGGATTCAAAACAATATTTTGCCAAATTGAAAACGTGTTTTGATATTCTTCTAATAGAACCAGAGCTGTTATTATTCACTGATGGAACTAGTCGTTCCAATGTTTTAAATCCTTCCATTAAAGCACAAATCGATAAAAATGATACTGTACCATCTTCAAAGCTTTCAACAAAATTTTTACGTTTATGATGAAAAAATTCTCTGCTTAATACAATCAATACAGTACCTCCTCCATAGTAATGTTTTTTCAATAAGTGTTTTCCTCTTTTGCTAACAAGTAATGCTCCTAATCCAGTTGGATATCCAAAAATCTTATAAAACGACAAACAAACAAAATCAGGCTTATAAAGTTTAAGGTCTAAAAAATTTGTCGCCAAAAATGATGCGGCATCTAAGCAAACATAGATTTCACTGGAATGATTTGATTTCTGACCTTGTATAAAATATCCATAATTTTTCAATCCTTTCTTTTGAATAACTGGGATAACTTCTAATGGAAATTTATATCCAGTTGCGTTGCATTGTGCAGAAAATGTAATCAGTGAACAATCATTTTGAATTAAGTCACATGAGTTATTAAAATTATAACAATTATTGTTCAATAAAACTTTAGAATCGTTTGTAATATTTTCCAAAATCTCATCTACAGTCAAAACTGAAATATTCTGAGTTTTGACTAAAGTTCGCATTCCTAAAACCGATGTATGATTTTCTTGACAATAATAAAATGAACCATTAGTACCAAAATTAAAGCATTCAGCTACTAGTTTTAATGATGCCGTAGCTCCGCTTGTAAAAATCACATCATATTCATCTGAATTTGTGTTAAAATGTTCTAAAACTTTATTACGAACTTGATTGATTAAGTCGCCTATAAATAAAAAAAAGAGCTATTAAAAGCAATGTGAAATTATATGTTGTTTTTGAATTTGGTATCGTTTTACTTGCTAAGCATGTAACTTTTATGTCAATTCCAAATAAATTAAAATTCTTTTAAAATATAATTCCAAAACACCTTATAAAAATTATCTATCCATATATTATTTTTTTTAAATTTGTCATAATTAAGTTTGTTAGAAAGATTTGTAGAGATAAAAAAAAGATGCTTAAATTTTATAGTTATGCTATCTATAGATAGAGATATATGGTCGACGTAATTATGCGTGTATACTACGTTATGTTTTACCTGTTATGCTCAACAAAAGAGAATAAAAAGTTATTGTTTCCATTTTAGAAAAAAAAATATATACCTATTTATAAACTGTTGGTAAATAAATGTAAAATTTTATTTCTTAATTTGACTAAAATTGTTCATTTTATTAATAAACGTTTTAATATTTTATTTGAAATTATTCAACAAAATTATTTTATTTTACAATAATTTGACCGATTTGGCTTAAACTTGGTGTAGAGGCGGTCCTTCAAGAGTTAGATATCTAGTATAGGTAGCTAAGGCTTCTTTTCTTTTAATTTATTTATAAATAAATAAAAATATAATGCTATTCAACTCCTTCATCATCTCAGCTCCAATTTGTGTCCTACTTTCCAACATAAACGAATGCCAGTTTTATAATATAAATTAGTAGTTAAAATTTGATGTAAATAAATATGTATACCTATCTACAAGTTTATATTCACCTACTTTTCTTCGACAACTTCTTAGAAAACTTTTTTTTCAAAACTAAGAAAATTTTTAATTTAAGGCTCACACATTTATCATCATTATTAATAAGCGAGTATTTTAGAAATAAATAAAATAGTAGAATGCTAATTAATTTCTTTTATTTTTTTGTATATTAAAACCTATATTCGTTACCCTGTATTATTGATCAAAAACAAAATTAATTAACCAGCATTTCCAAACAAAGTGTATAAATGGCATCACGTGTCATTGGTTTTGTATTGTTAACAGAAATTTAGCTACAAACGTATGTATGTCCAGCCATTTCTATTCTCATAATTTGAAAAAAAATTATTGACACCACCTGTCCTATTTCTTTACGATTAACGTCATTGCAACGAGTTTATCGTTAATATCGAATACGTTATTCAGCATCAAAAAAAAATTGTTTCCATGAAAAATTTTTAAATGTTATATAATTATACGTTCAAAATTGTGGTTTTATTCTGCTTAGAAGCACTTTTAACTTTAAAAATCAAAGTAAACTACAGGTTTAAAAAATTAAAATATCTGAATTTGAAATAATAAAGTTTTTTCAAAAATTTATTTTTAGCAAAATTTCTAAGCCATGTTGAAGCAGATTCGAATTAATATTGGCTTAAAGATGAATGAATTTTTTTTCCTAATATCACAAAAATGGAAATAGAAATATGTATCGAAAAACGAAAACTCGGAAAATGACACATAACAAATTATAAATTTAACAATTACGTTAATTCCTGACTCTTAGTTTTTAAGTTTTAGTGTGATGATAGTTTTTTAAAGTTTTTAAAATATGTAATTTGAAATATTTATAATATTAGAAGAGGTATAGTAAGCCATAAACTTAAGATAATAATACTACACAATTATATTTATAGCTTTGTGTAATAAAAAGAAATCAAATTAAATAAAGAAATAAATTGAATTGAATTTATTTAAAAAAAAATGTTTGTAAATATTCAAAAAACAAATTAGCTAAATATCTATCCATGAAAAAAAATACATTAAAATATTATTTTACGTACATAATCTAAATTTATACTTATAGTTTGGAAAGTATACTATTTAGATCCACAGAATTTTTAATTTAAAAATCTTAAAAAAAAAAAAATAATGTAGGTGTATTTTTTTTTGTGTAAATTACCTGCAATTTTACAAGTATGAGGATTGCACAATAAATTTTCATTCAGAGTTTTTGTAACTAATTCAATTTGTTTTTCTGAATATAAAGTTGCACCCGAATGATCTAAATATGTGCATTTTCCTATTCGTTTAAATTCATTTGAAATTTTATTCAATTCGGTAGGAGTAAATTCATCCTTATAATCAGTCATATCCTTATTTTTAGTACTTGTTTTTTGATTAGGTATTTGTAAATTTGTTTATTTGCTTCTTTTTTTTTTTTTACAAAACTCCGTTGATTCGATATTGTTTGTGATACGTGCAAAAATAAACTACATGTACATAGTAGCGTAAAAAAAAAATTTTAAATATTTTTTAACGAATGCAAAATTGATGTATTTTCATTGTCTTTTTAAAGCTTTTCATTTTAGGCAAAATTTATTTATTTATAAATAAAATTTATTAATTTTCATAATAAAACTTATAATAAAGCTAAATTTTTTTTAGCTCAATCTATCTGAACTCTAGATTCAGGGGCCCAGTTTATTTTGTTGACTGAATTTTAGGCGCATTTAAGGTTCAAATGGCAGAATTTTAAATTTTTTTTTAATATATATATAAATGTTTTTTTTAACACATATTTATATATATAGGAAAATGTGTTAAAAAAAACCTTGAAATTTTGCCATTTGAACCTTGAAAACGTTGAATGCGCCTAATATTCAGTCAACAAAACAAACTGGGCACTTTGTAGATATATTGTAATTTAATGTTTATTTCGAAAATATTGTATTAATTTTGTATAATACTTTAGGTAACGTTATAATAATTTTTTAGGAAAAATAAGGGATTAGATTCAAATTTATTACTATGCAACATTTCACTTGAGTTAATAAAGTTAAATCAATAATAAATATAATAAGTTAGTAAATAAATTTTAATAACATATATGAATGTACGTGAGGCTACAAAGTTTTAAATATTTGTAGCTCCGTTCGTAAAAATAAAATATTCTTCCGAATTTGAGTTAAAATGTTCAGGAATTTTATTACGGACTTCATTTATTAAATTGGTTTTGTATAATCACAAAAAAAAATTTGTTATATTTTGTATGTGCATATAACGTATTTGAAAAAACATTTAAAAAAATTAAAAGAATTTCATATTATTTATTTTTAATTTATATTTAACACTAGCTGACTCGGCGTGTTCCGCTACGCTCTTGATAACATTTATTTAAAGATAACTCTGCCCCTCCCTTTGGTTGCCCTGGAAATCTAAAACGTGGTAAACCTTCACGGGGGTCCGGACAACAACTCCCCCAATTTTCATCGAAATCGGTCGAAGAGATTAGGAATTCATAAAGGACAAACAGCATACATTAATTTTTATATAACCCCATCCACAGCTTCGCCGATGACAGTAACTTGGTAGCATGCTACGATTTTATTAATAGGAAATCAGCTTCTTCAAATGCTGTAACTACTAAACGCAATTTTTTACAAAGTAGCATAAATCACGACCTTTCCAAAATTTCACAATGGGGTCTTCTCAACAGAGTTGAGTTTAATGCATCCAAAACCCAATGCTGCCTAATTTCCAGAAAGCTGTCAACTTTTGATCCCCAATTTTCCTTTCAAGGAGAAAGTATTGCCAAATCTGGAAGCCTTGACATTTTAGGTTCGAAAATAACTAGCGACTTAAGCTGGAAAATTCATATTTTCGAAACGGCAAAAAACGCAGCGAAATGTCTTGGTTTTTTAAAAAGATGTAAACAATACTTTTCCCCCTCTGATCTCTTAAATATTTACAAATCCTACATACGACCAAAATTAGAGTACAATTCGCATATATGGGCTGGTGCTCCCAAAACCCATCTTGAGTACCTGGACAAAGTTCAGAGAAGGGCTATTAGATTAATCGATAATCACCAAACCACCAGCTCATTAACATCACTCAACCACCGTCGTAATGTAGGTTCACTTTCCATTTTTTATAAATACCTTGTTGGAATGGATACGTGTTCCCTGGAAGTAAAGGCCCTACTTCCTCAACTTCAAGTATTTTCACGCCAAACACGTACTGCTTCAACGTCACACCCGTATTTCGTAAAAATTCCCAGATGTGATAGAACGAGCTTCGGTGATTCGTTTTCTATTCGCACCTCAAGAATGTGGAATGCTCTCCCATTAAAGTTGTTCCCGGCAGCTAGTGGACGCTTAATTTATGACTTGCGCCGCTTTAAGAAAAGTGTAAATGATTACCTACTAACTGTCCCACTTTTTAATCCCGTCTAAACTTCCTGTTCTTTTTACCAAATCCATACTTCTTCAGTATAAAAGGTATCCCACCTAGTGATTTGGTAACTTTAATAAAAAAAAAAAAAAAAAAAAAATATATATACATATATTAGTTTTTTATACATAGGTACCTGTAGAATTACACGTATGAGGATTACAAAATAAATTTTCATCCAACATTTTTCCAATTGAAGAAATTTGTTTCTCAGAGTATAAAGTTGTTCCTGCATGATCCAAATAAATTTTATTCCCGATGCGAAAAAATTCATTTGAAATATTACTCAATTCATTTTCATTAAATTCATCTTGATAACTGACCATTATTATTGGACAAGAAATAGTACTGAAAAATGTTCACTTTAAGTTAAATTGTTAAAAATAAATGAATTTGATTTTTTTTGTTCATCATCTTAAATAGTTTTATTTTATATTTAACTATTTAAATGATAATGAACATTGGTGGTAAATCCCAGTTTTTCAAAAAAAAAATTAATAAATAAAAGAAAAGAAAAGAAAAGAAAACATTCACCTTAAAGTTTTTGTAGAAAAAAATGTATTTCCCAAAAAAAAATCAAAACTTTTTTTTGATATTCTAAAAAATCTAAAAAAGATATTAAGAAGAAATTACTTATCGTTAGACCCAATGGACAAGCAAGTACTTCTTAATTTTAAAAAATAAAAATAATTAAAAAAAATGTTTTTAACACATAATTATTATCTACTTTAAACCGTTTTCCGCCAAAAATGGAAAAAAACGGAAGCTACGTGTTTTTATTTGGCGTTTGTCAATTCTGCTCGTATATTTTAAGCTACTGAATCCATCCGAAACAAATATGCTAATCTTGTTCACTTTCACCTCAGCTTTAAATAAAAATTTTTTGGATACCTAGATAGGTAGATGACGATTAGAGAAACCTTAAAAAAATTATTCAGATCTCGATTGAGTCCAAGGATTTAGAATGGAGGCTAAAAATTGATTTCCATGAACATAAGTATATCTTCCTTTTCCTCCTTGGATCTACACAACTCATTATGAGTCTTCGTCTCCATAACAACTTTCCTCCATATCTCTCTGTATTTAGCTGCATCCTTCCTTAGTATATGAGTAGATAAAAATCTAGAGAAGCTATAAATAAGTAGAGGTCGATTGAAGGAACCTAAAAAAGTGGTAAATTCCCTCTTTGAAATTTGGTATTTGAATTTGGATGAAAAAGGGTTTTAAAACCTGTTGACGTTGTACCTAATGGCTCATCATTCTAAAAATCTAAAGTATGAAAAGGTGCATGATACAAAAATAATTTTTTTTCATAATTACATATTTTTAAATGAAATATATACAATGTAAATTTATGATTTTTTTAAAATACAAAGTTAAAGTTGTATTGAACAGGTGCTGACCATAAATAGCTAAATTAAAAAAGTGAAATTTTGAAAGCATTATTCATTTTCTTATTTTCATACTTCTTGCATTTTTTATGGTAGTATGTACAGAATTATTATAACTAGAAATAGTCTGCTCTCGAAGTTCGAATGAAATTCCTTTTAATTTGATTTAGTTTTGGATGAATCATTATATTTGTTGTTGAAAACATTGAAAATTATTTTCATGATTTCGAGGTGAAAAAAAAACATTAATAAAAAAACAAAATTATGAGATTATTTAAAAAAAAAAATTATCAAAAACGGTCCATAATTGTCCTCTGCAGAGGTACACAAAGGTTTATTAGATAGCAGATTTGTTAGATAAATATTTTTTTTCTCTATTATCGTATATTCGTAACCCTAAACATTTTGTGTTGCTTTTTAAATAAACTGCTGCAACTACAGATTATTTTACTTAAATGAATTACATATTAAAAGCTAGTCCAATACAAGATATGAGTTTTTCGTAGTATTTCTATTATTAAACTGTGACGTCGTAGATGTAATATTAAAATAATAAGTTTAGTGATAAGTACAAAACTCGTATCGAATTCTATTACTGACGCACTAGTTGAATCGTTATTATATTATATATTTTTGTGGATGATATAGTGAGTGCTGCAATAAAAAATATTAATCATTCTCAAACTCCACAATATCTCATTTAGTAATGAAAAACAAAATAAATTACATCATATTCGTCAAGTCTTAAATTATTATGTTCTTGGATTACCTCATTTTTGATAAAATACACTGTGTTTTGATATTGAAAGACAATTATAATGCTTTATTTAACACAATGCTTTAATTTTAATTTATTTTATTGCTACATTTTTTTTAAATAAGATGAAGTGATGAAAATCTTTAAAGCTATATGTTAATTTTTTAATAAAACGATTCAAAATATTCTTGCGGTGGCACTTTTTTACACATAAATAAAAACTATTATGTTTAATCCATATTTATTTATTTGCCATCGGTTATTAATATTACAAAACAGTGTAATATATAATATAAATTATTAATTAATCAATATTACCCAAAAACTCATCAATTAATTTATTGAATCACAAAAATACATAAAGCTTACTTTTATTCGAATATTAAAAAACTTATAAACTAATTTTTTTCTATTTTCCATAGAAAAACAAAAATTTATAATAAAAAGTATTAAGCCTTGATATCATCATAGCATGATATAAGCCTAGGCTTATCATTTTTAAAATCACTTTTTTGTGATAAGTACACTCCGAATTTAATTTTTCCTTTAAATTCTTTAGCTATCGTTTTCAATGGTTCAACTGTTTTTTCTCCCGTATTTTGGTCAATACAAATCATTTGGCATCTTGTACATGGTCCATCGACAACAAATTCGGTATTACCAATCGTCAATTTCTCAAAATTATTTTCCTCTAATGGTTTATTTGTTTCTATAATTAAATTTCCGCGAAATCTAGCTAATATACCGTTCAAATCCGAGCGGTCGAGATCAAAATCATCTTCAGGAATTTTCTCAATCAGCCATTCGACAGAAGTTTTGTTTATTAACAAAAATTGAGCTTGATTTGATAAATTTAATTTTTTTTCCGCACCATCTTTTCTCTGACGATTTACATTTTGCTTAATTAATCTTAATCCGGGAATTCCTAAAGCTGATTCAAGCCATGTTGATATTTTTTGTCCGCAATCAAAACCTTCAATAATATCTCCACAAACTTTACTTTGACAGATTGTCGTATTAAAAGTTTTTTGAGTAGACTCTATTTTAATTGGAATTGAAATTGCATCCATGTTCGGAAAATGTAAAATTAATTCATTGTTAGAGATTCTTGGTGAAATTATTGACAAAAGGGAAGTCGATTTTTGGGTAACTGCAACACCATTTGAATCAACAATCATCCAATTGCGATCATATTTTAGTCCATTTTCTGTAAGTTCCCAGGTATCATTGGAAATTTCAAATCTCCCACATGATTTAATTGGATAAATAAAAATGTTCTTCAAACAAATTTTTTTGGAATTAATTTTTAAATCAAAATCATTTAAGCGATTTGGAATGTGAGAAAGAATTTTTGGCAATTTAGCGTTCAATAATTTTTTCAGTCTGACTGTTTTTGTTTCCTTAATGTAACAAGTTTTAAACATTTTCAAAACTGAATCAATATTTCCTTTTGTTGTCATGTAACCAAATGATAAACGTACAGCACCAGTTGGTTGACCATCCACCAAATCATTATAATCACTACAAATGTGACCTGATTTAAAATGTCTCTTCAGATCTTCATCTGATAGTCTTAAAAAGTTTTGGCATCCACCTGGATTGCAAAAACAACCCGTTCTTAAGATAACATTATGAATAGCAGCAATGCACGCGATTTCAGCAAATCCAATATACTCACCATTATCATGCTTCAAATTAAAACAAATAATACCACCTTGTTTGTTTCTGGAATCAAAATCTGACTTTTTATAGAATTCAATTAAATTTTGTCCATTTTCATGTTTCAAATTTTTCATAGAATTAAAACAATATTTAGCTAAATTGAAAACATGCTTAGATATTCGTTCCATTCTATTAACAATTTTAAATTTATCGAATTCATCAATTGTTGGAATCAATCGTTCTACAGTGCGAAATCCCTCTAATAGTGCACATATCGATAAGAAAGATAAAGTTCCATCTTCAAATTTTTCCGAAAATCCAGTACGTTTCTCATGCATATCCATTCTACTCATTGCAATTTGAACTGTACCACCACCATAATATCTTTTTTTCAATAATGCCTGTCCTCTGCGACTTACAATTAATGCACCTAGTCCTGTTGGATATCCGAATAATTTATAAAAGGATAAGCAAACAAAATCTGGTTTATACCGTCCTAAATCTAAATAATTTGTAGCTACAAATGAAGCAGCATCCAAACAAACGTAAAAATCATTCGTAGCAATTGGTTTCTGCCCACAAATAAAGTGCCCACTATTCTTTAAACCACATTTTTGTACTGAATCAATAATTTCTAATGGCATTTTATATCCACTTAAATTACATTGTGCTGAAAATACTAATAGGGAATGATTCTCACAAATTGAGATCTCTTTTAATTTTTCATTAAATGATAGATTTTCTAAAATTTCATCAACATTAAGTACAGATATATTATTAGTTTGAACAACGCCTCGCATTCCTAATACCGATGTATGATTTTCTTGGCAATAATAAAATGAACCTTGTGTACCAAAATGAAAGCATTCTGCTACTGTTTTTAACGAAGCTGTTGTTCCACTTGTAAACACAATATCATACTCATTATAATTTGAATTGAAATGTTGAAGTATCTTAGAACGAACTTGGTCAATCAAATCACCTAAAACAATAAAAAAAACAAATTCTTGTATCTATACTTTAATATCATTTTTATTTTGTAAATTAATATATGTGTTTTATTGCTATCTATCAGGGTTTATAGGATATGAAAAATGACTAATGTATAATCCTAATCTCTTTAAAATAAACAATGTAGGAATAAGTATTGGTATAATAAAAAAGAAGCTTACATTTTTAAAATAAAGTATCAAACTCAAGGCACGATTAATTTTAAGATACCTATTATTAAAGATTATTATTGAATTACGTGGGTTGTTATTTGGAAGAGACTGGGGATTATTATAAAATACAATACAATCACTTAAATTAACGAAAATCCTATTCATCTTTCCCCTTTGGGAGAAAATTCAATTCAATTGGATATTCATTGAATTTTCTCTACCCTGATCCCTCCTCACGATACGTATATGTTTAAAGATGATTATAATAACTTTTGAATCAAGTTGTAATTTTGTTTATTTGAAACTCATAAGGTCCCCGAGAATTGAAAATTGTATTTTGTTAGCCTCAAATACCCATTTAATATACATACCTACATCTCTTTTGCGTTTTCAATTTTCTTGTAAATACATATAGTATAAATCGAGGTATAAATTATAAACTTTTGCTTAATATTTTTAGAAAATATTCATTGTATGTAGTTGTTATTGCATTGTAAAATTTTTGTATTTGTATTATTCATATTTGAATTAAGCTTGAACTAAGCTAAATAAATAAATATAAATATAGGTAATAAAAAATTCGACGTCTCATTGAAAATATAACTGAGGATTTAAAACATTTACGTTTACCTAATGATCTCTAAAAACAAAAATGATAAGAACTCACCTGTTATTTTACATGTATGCGGATTACAAAATAAATTATCTTTTAACATTTTTGTAACATCATCAATTTGCCTCTCCGAATACAAAGTAGTTCCAGCATGATCCAAATAAATTTGATTTCCGGTTCTTTTGTATTCTTCATTAATTTTTTCAGCTTCATCATCCGTGAATTCATTTTCAAATTTTATCATAGTTTCAAGTTTTTTGAATTAACCTATCAATTAATTAATTATAGTTCCAGATAATTCTAAAGTTAAGTTTTTATGTCCGGGCAAGCTGACAGCGGCAAGGTTATCTGCGGCAAAATCTAAATCTGCAAACAAATTAATCAATCTTTTAATTACACATATATGAAATAATGTAAATTATAATAATAATGTAAATTATAATAATCCGATAATAAGATAGCCTACCGTGGATTTGGAACTTTATTTTCTGAAATTAATATAATTTTGTTATGATTTTTGATTTATGATTTCCGCTCAGCAGAAAAATTACTACTACTAAAATAAGCTTTTATTGCGAATGGTGAGAATAGCCTTCAATTTAAAATCCAACACATCATTTGTTATTTTATTATTTTTTTATTATTATTATACGTTTTATATTTATTTTTATTTTACTAATTTTAAAATTAAAAATTGAATAAGTATAGTAAGTAAAAGTGACCTATCTTCTATACCATATAATCCTATAATAAACAAAATTCTTGCAGTAAAAGACTGATTCTAAATTTTGTTTATTTGTTTTGACGTTAAATAAATCGAATCGTCGTTGTTGTTGACTGCATATTGCCGTAACTTTTTTCCATCAAAAAAAAAAATTGTATATGTACATTGATTTTGTACATCTATTTAACCCTTCAGAAACTGAGCTAAATTTTTGAAATTTCATCTGCATAGTAAGTTTCACAATTTTAAAAGGCATAATGATTAATGAACCATTAATGAACACTCTAGATTGAATATATAAAAGATCAGATGACATCAAGAACAATAATTGTTCTAAGTGAAGAGCTAAGTTAGGTATATTAATATCGAACTTTCAAACTTTATATAGGTAAGTTTTAGCTTATTATACCATAAATCCTGATTAAAATATTTAAAAAATATTATAATTCTTACCTAGTTTTTAATTATAAGAACTATACTTATATAGCATCAACTGAAAGAATGTAGGCATTTCTTTTAATTTTGTTCAGTAGCCTTTTGTATATACATAATCTTTATAATATAGAATTTTTTTAAGAAACAAAAACTGCTAGTAACATTTTTGAGATCGAGACATTGTAATCCATAACATCCGACTAAATTTTTGCTTTCAGTTCTTGTTTTCTCAACCAAAAAATATTATTCACATTTCTTAAAATGAGAAAATTACCTCCCAAATGCCTTAGTCCTTAATTCCACTCAAAAAATCTAAAATGTGAACTTTTCATCTGAAATAAGGAAAGAAAATATACAAAATTACAATTACAACGTACTTTCAGTTGATTGGTTATAAAACTTTGATATTAATCCTAAAAAGCTTGAAATTTTGAACTATTTCTTCTGTTCCTGTACCGTATTTTATAAATATCAAAAAGAAAATATATGAAAACAATTTTTATTTTTATTTTACACTTTTTTTTATTTTATAAAGTTTTTTTTTAAAGTATAAAATTGTAGTTTCATTTGACATATTTATTTAATTAGCAATTGTTACTTCAACTTCTACACCTGGTTCAATATTGATTGATGTGATCTTTTTTACGATTTCAGAAGGTGAATGCAAATCAATGATTCTTTTGTGAATTCTCATCTAAAAATAAAAAAAAAAATAAGTAAAATTTTTGTTATGGATTTAATTTTTTTTAAATTTTAAACGTTAACGCAAAAAGCGAGGAAGTATTACAATTAAAAAGAAATATTAATTTTAACGTTGACTTTAGCGTTTTCAGATCAAATGTATAATTTATGAAATTGAATATTAATATGGATTTGTTATTTGTATTATAAAAGTTTGTAAAGTGTTAATTGACACTTTGATATATTATTCACATTGAAATAATAGGTGGGTATAAAAATCTTAAGGTTTTGTTCGTTCTTATCGTTTTGTTTATTTCAGTGATTTGGTTAATATTAACATTTAACAACCGAAGCTTTAAATTTAAATGCATCGAAGGAAAAAAAGTAAACATTAATTGAATCTTTCTTCTTCTAACTATAGTAAAGCTTTTTTTAAAATTGAGATTAATTATTTTTTTTTAGGCAAATGTAAAACTCGGTGAGCCCAATGGATCTGGAAATTTTAATCTATTGGGACTATGGGAGTTCGTTTATTTTAAGGCAGAATGTTGTAAAAATTCTTTAATGAAAATAAAAAGAATAATATTTCAATTTTTCTGCCAAAAGTTTCACCAGTTTCTAGTATTCTATTAACTTAATTCACTTACCTGAAAACGATCCCAAGTTTTTGAACCTTCACCGCAAGGTGTTTTACGTGCAGTAATACGAAGAACTTTAGTCGGCATGCGTACTGGACCCTAAAAATTAAAATAATCATAATTAAGATAAATGTCAAAAAGAAATTTTTTTTTTTACTTTTTTAGCTGAAATGTTTCTGTCTTTTTTTTATTTAAATTCCATTAATGATTGGAAAATAAATAATAAAAAGGATAAATCAACAGTATTTTAATTTAGCATCTATTTTAACTAGAAATTTAGTCTGGGATGAACCAAATCTCTCCAGGTAAATGCGTAAAATATGTTAAAATTGTTTAAATTTAGCTGTAGTAAATAATTCTCGTTGTTAAAAACTAAGAACTCCAAATCGTAATTAGGTAGGTAGGTATACCTAGGCATAAAATTTTTTATGTTTCATTAGTGTTCAATCTAAAATCTTTAGGTAGGTACCTACCTACCTATTCAACTGTGGGAATTCTTGTTGTTATAAACAATTTAAAAAATAAATTTAATTTAAGAAATACCTAGGCAGCTAGGTAGGTGTAATTAATTTCTTACCTTAACACGTAGTTTTTGATTTTTAGCTCCATTAATCAAATCACGGCATACATTTTCCAATGAACGTACATTACGTGATGTTAATGTGATTCGAATACGATGAACGGAAGCTGAATCAGCTTGGGGTTTTTCAACATCTTTGCCTGTAGCAGCCTAAAAATAAATTTTAGAAATACATATAAATTTTTATTTTTTTGTGGCATTCTCATTGATGTTTGTAAAAAATTAGAATTAAGGTTATGGCAAATTTCACGTGTGAAAAATTTAATTACTCTTAAAACTCAATTTTTTACTTTAAATTTAAGTTTTTATTTGCAAAAAAAAAAGAAAATGTTTTACCCATGAACCTACCATAGTTATTTAATAAAAAGACTCTGGTCGAGATAATCAATTTAATTTTGAGAATTGAACAGCGCTGAACCAGCCACTTTCAGATAATTTGACAAAATGGACGAGACATTATTTTATTTTTGACAACGACAAGTACTCATGAAAAACTTAAAGAGTGAAAGTGAGTTAGTTTGAGTGTGTCGTTGATTGGATTGAATTTTTTTGAGTGGAATTTTATGATAAGTAAACATAAATAAGTGAAGCGAAAATAGTTCGATGGTTAATAATTTGATTCAGCTGATCTTGTTGGCTACAACGATAAACAATCTAATTCTTATATAATTTTGATGCAACTGCAACATGTTTGATATAACTGTTCTATTGGAACATTTTATGTATTGCAGCGTTACCAACTTAGGGGTTTTCCCCTTAGATTTAGGGGTTTTTTTTGTTGACAGAGGGATTTTTAGGGGGTAATTTGTTTCAGGGGTTTTTTTAGGGGTATGATGTATGATCTTAAAAGCGAAGATTTAGATGACATTTGTAATATTTTTGATTGCATTTCATAAGATACCTTATTTGCTAATTTTATTATAAATAAATAATTTTATTATTTATATAATTTACGATGTGCGTTATATATTTTTCTTCAAGCATCTATTTGAAATCCTCATAGGTATATAAGTATAGCTGTTATAATATCTATAAAAAAAAATTTAGGGGTTTTTTAGGGGGAAATTTTATTTTTTTAGGGGGAAACATTTGAAAAGGTTGGTAACCCTGATGTATTGTCACATCATCGTATTAAGAATATTTGAATTTGGGAAAATATTAGTGCTTCACCCTTAAAAAAATTTAAAAATTTCAAATTCTGAATTTCAAATTCCTATAATGTATTTTGTTAGTGTAAAATTTCAAATTTTTCTTTGTTGTTGTGAATTTCAAATACACGCTCTGAGGCAAAAACAAAAAAAATTTGAAATTCAAGTTCTGTCATTCTAATTGTCAAATCAAAAAAAAAAAACATGCCAGATGAAAAAAATTCCGCAAATTTCCTGAGATTTTTCTTGTACAATAATTTTTTGTTCATAATTTTTCGCCGATATAATAAAATCCTCTAAATTTAGGGAGAGAAAATCCTACTCTGGCAGCTTTGTTATTAATATTTGAAATTTATGATAAAAAGTGAAAAAAAGTGTTCACCCGAAAACTTTTTTTTGACATTAAATTACACTAACAAAATACATTAGGAATTTGAAATTCAGAATTTGAAATTTTTAAATTTTTTTAAGGGTGAAGCACTATTATTAAATTTACAAATTTTATCTAGATGACAAGCGTGGATTTTATCTAGAAGATGGCAAGTTGTAATGTTGTTGTTATTGTAATAATGTAAAAAAAAACATCGGACTGACGAGACTGAGCGATCGATAACAAAGATATAAATTAGATGAAATTTAGTTCTAAAGGAGATAAACTGTTAGAAATAAATGAAGATGAAAATTAAACATTGAAGTCAAAAGTAGAAAAAGTGGAAATTAAAAATTATTTTAGTAGCTAGTGTGATTTTTTTTTGTTTGTTAAAATATTTTATTATTAGTCGAGATTTTTTTAAAATAAGAAGTTTTAAGATTTTTTTGAGAAATCAAACATCAAACAAGTTGCAGTCGTCGTAAATTGACCACCACCATACTAAATTAATGATCAAACACCCATCGTTTAGACCGACAAAAGAACTCAATGCAGTGCCGCCTAAGTAGAGTAATAAATAAACTCAAAAGAAATAAACCACTCATAATAAAGAATATGAAGAATGAAATTTACGAGTTGAATTTGGATGAGGGCGGGATGGATGAAATTGAAATTGAAAAAAATTAATCAATGTAATTAATTTATTGTGTTGATAAAAAATGTATAAAAAATTAAGATAAATCTAATTTTATTAAAATAAAAATTAATAAAGAAAAAAATTGTAATAACCCTCTAACTTTGATTGTGATTTTTAATTTGTTTGATGAATTGTTTATTGAAAAGATAGTTATCAAATCAAGCTTTACTTGGAAAAATTTGATCGATATTTTAAGTGTTTGTTCGTGATTTTGTTTTTGTAATCCTAATAAAAAATACCAACCTTGATAAGAATATGGGATTATTGACTGATCCATCATTATCACAAAAAAATCCTTTAGGAAAAAGTTTAGTGAAACACACTAGAAAAATTTGCATCATTTTATATTTAGTTGGATTAATATGGTTCGGATTTTTGGCTCATGCAGATTTCAATCATCAGACCTATTTATCAGAGAATGCTCTCTCACCGGGTAGGTATATAATTAAAAAAAAAATTAACTTTTCTTTACAAAATACGAAATCTTTTTAGGATTGGTTTATTCTGAAATCAAACAAGAATCAGCAAAACTTGCTCAAACTTATTCAGAAGAACTTGTTCGGGAAAGAGTAAATCACAGGGCGCAAATGCCGTATTCATGGATTTCAGCTAAAATGAAGCAAATTGGTTTGGAGACACATACTCACAATTTTACACTGAATTATCCATTTGGCGGTGGAAGAACTTTTGAAGGCAAAAATATTTATGGAATATTACGAGCACCAAGGATTGGATCAACTGAAGGCATTGTATTCAGTGCTCCATATCGACCTCCAAATTCAATACACACTGATGTTTCAGCAAGTGTTCCTATTCTTTTAGCATTTGCCGAATTCGCAAGAAGTAAGAATATGATTTTTTAACAGTATTGTGTAGTTCTTAATGTACTCATTAAATTTCTCTTTTTAGAAAAAAACTATTGGGCCAAGGACTTAATTTTTCTAATAACTGATCAGGAGCAATTAGGAATGCATGCTTGGCTGGAAGCTTACTACAATGGAGGTCAGCACAAAGACGATTCAATTTTAAGAGCTGGAAACTTACCGGCTCGTTCAGGTGCACTTCAGGCTGCATTAAATTTAGAAATCCAAAATATTGAATGTGATTACTTGAATGTGAAAATTGAAGGCTTAAACGGTCAGCTACCTAATTTAGATATGTTTAATTTGGTACAACGTTTGGCGATCCGCGAAAGCTTACCTTCCGGATATAAGCAAACGCCAAATAAAAAACGAAGTGCCAGTCAACAAACATTGAAAGAAAATTTTTTCCATATGATTTCAATGGTTTTATCACAAGCTAATGGTGTGCCAAGTGGAAATCACGGTTTATTCCATCAGTATCGAATAGAATCATTAACTCTAGAAGGAATTAAGCGGCCTTCAAATACAAAACGTTCGCAAAATGCCTTACCACTTTTAAAGACTATTGAAGGAATTTCTAGAAGTTTGAACAATTTACTAGAAAGATTTCATCAAAGTTTCTTCTTCTATATTCTTGTTGCGAATGATAGATTTGTATCGATTGGAGATTTTATTCCGTGTGTAATTTTAATGGCAGGATCATTATATATTAAGGCTTTTTTAATTTGGCTTAGCATTGATGACAAAATTGATGAAAATAATGAGAAAAAAACAGGGAACAAAACTGAATTACCATACGATAGTGTTGGACAGATATTTGGACTAGCAATTTTATTTGGTTTTATAGCAGGATATTTGCCATTAAGTAAAGAATTGAATGATTTATTTGCATCAAATCAAATTTCTACAAACATGACATTGACATTTATATTAGTTACTATTTCGTTGTTTAGCTTTGCTATTCCAATCTTTATTAAATTAACAAGAGAAGGATTAGAGGTAATTTTTTTATTCTATTCTGTATTATAAAAAAAATATATATGTGATTCATTATTATTGAAGCTTGTGAGACTATTTTTTTATATACATATTTAATTTTTAATTTTCTTTTGTAGCTACTTCATGTTGTGACATCATTGTATATCGGATCAGCATTGATTGTTATTGGACTTCTTAATTTTTCTTTAGGTTTTTTATTATCAATAGGAATTATTCCATTGGCAATTCTTTTAGATTTGGGTCATCGATCTCAATTAAGATTTTTGAGCATTTTTTATACATTCCTTTTGCAACCGCTATTAGTTGCATATTTGATAATATTTGTTGTTACATTCGCATTATTCCCCGAATTGCAATTGATTGAAATTATGCAAAAGGCATTCGAAGCAACTGGAGATGCTGTCACAATTACAGTAGTTGATTCAGTGGTTAGTTATAGAGACATAAAAAACTTAATTATATTCTTTAAAATTGATCGATGTCATTATTATACTCTTTTTCAGATTTATAATAATTGGTTATTTACGATTTGCTCTATTGTATTATTTCCAGCTTGGATATTATTATGGATATTGAACTTTGCGAATCGCAATTATACCGCCAAAAATATTCAGAAATTAAAGTTAAAATCAAATTAATAATTTAATTTTATTTATAAAATTTTTTGTTGAGAAACAAATAACTAGTCTGGATTTTTTATCTTTTTGTAATCTACTTTAAATGTATTATTAAATTGTTAAGTAATTTAATTTTATATAATAAAATAAAATCAACCTACAAATAAAATTGAAAAAAAAAAAATAAATTTATTGAAATTTTTGTTAAGTTAATTTAGCGCAAAATTAAAAAAAAAAATATATATAATGATGTTGAAATATTTTTTTATTAAATTATAGAAGAAAACCAATCATTGTATCTAATTATAAACAGACATATTTTTTATGTAGGTACAGGGGTGGAATTATGTAACTTTGTCGTTTTTGTGACAATCGACAATTTCAAACACGATCAATTTGTATGGACAATGAAAATTATTGCTTCGCGTATTTAATCATCATCATCTGTTGTATATTATATTTCTTTCTGGCAAAAAAAGAGTTTATTTCCTCTCTTTAAGAGAAAATATATACAAAGTAAAGCTTACTTCAAGAAAAGAAGAGTCCAAATTGTAAATGTGTGGGTTATAAAACTTAATAAAAACCTAAAATTTCAACTGATTTATAGAGTGAACTTTGATTTATAAAATATTTAAAAAAATGTGAGCGCGGAGAAAAAAAAATTATGTACCTACTTTTTTTGAATTTAATAGACAATTGTCGAAAAAAAGTTTAGCTTCACATAACTGAAATTATAGACAATTGTCTATCAAATAAAAACGACAGCTATTTTTTGGTCGTCAATTTTAAAACAATAAATTAATAAATCAAAATTTTTTTTTATAAAATGTCAATTTACTTTTATTCAACAAATGATTTTATTTCGTAACCATTGATAAGGATTACGTTTTTTTTTTTTGTTTTTTTTTAATTATTAATTATAAATTAACAAAAACTACAATGTATCATGTTAAAATTTTGATTTACGATTTTATGAATTGTAGGAGGTGAGAAGGGCTAATATTTAATCCTTGAATGGCAGTTTTCAAGATGCCTTATTGAATGTTATTTATTATAGAATTTTTTTATTTTTGGACCATTTGATAGTTTAATATTTTTATCTGATTGACCATTATTGAAAGAAAATACTTGGCTTATTTATAAAAATAATTAAAATAAATTGTTTATTCTTAAACAATTGTTTTATAGTTATAATTTATTCTCTAATTAAATTTAATTTTTTAAACACTAAAAATCATTTAAATTAGTTATGGCTCCTAAAACCTAAATTTTTATAAAAATTTATTATTTCCTAGATAATGATCAGAAATTAAAATTATAAAATTTGAATTAGATACCAATGTAAATATGTACATAATTCAAGGAAGATTATTTGCTTTGACTCAGCTAAAAGATGCAAAACTAAAGAAGCACGTTTGATAAGTCATTCTATTGTTATGTTATTTATCTCTTAGATAATATTGTCAAGGAAGAAATATGAATCGGAACAAACGAAGTATGTTAAATATTAACACATAAAATTTGACCCAAGCAGAAGTACTTAGTTCTGAATAAAATAAAATCGGTTAAGAAAATAATCATTTTTTAATTAAATAAATACATTTTAATGAAGTAAAATAATGGTTTTGTTTTTCCAAAATTAATGAATTGATTGAAATATTTGTTTAAAATTTATCTTAAAAAGAAGTAGGTACTTTTAATCAACATAAAAGCATAAGTTAAATAGATGAGTTCTAAACTTTTTTATGATTAACGAATTATAAATAAAACACAATTATGAAAAAGTGTAAAATAAGTATGCGTAATTTTCAAAAATTTCATAAACCTTAAATTCACAATTTATGCGAAATTGAAGTGAACACCACACCACATACGAAATAAAAAATTTTCTATATCAATTTTCACGTTGCCATTATAAAGAATACAACTAAAAACCTTTTGTTAGTGTATGTTTTAAAATCATAAATACAGTATAAAATTTTTGAGTTTGTTTACTAAATTAAGAAATTATTGAGAGAGAAAAAATGTGGTTTAATATTTAAAAAAAATTCTCTACACTATATTTTTTGCTAAAACGATATTTAAAAATTCACGATATTTTTTCATGAAGCAAAAAAGTCGAATTGGTCGTGTTTGTGATCGAAGTCGACAATTAAAAATTTTTTTTTTCGTTAATTTCTGAATAATATTATGAGAAATGTGATTTCCACCTATTAAAATTACATGAAGCAAAAAGTCAACAATTGTTAAATTTTGTGACAATTGTCGATTGTCGACCGGTGACAATTGTTATATGATTCCACCCCAGATTTTTATCTTTCTATTGTCCTGATTTTTGATAATATTGTTTTCCGAATATATATATCTTGTTTTTTTTTTTGTATTTAAGAATTGTTTTACATAGTAGAGAAATATACAATATGAAAATAACCGTAGATATTCTTCGAATACACCATAAAGGTTACGTACATAGCTAAAAATATATCAACATATTGGTATCTATTATTTATTTCCAATTATAAAAATATATATATAATATTATATTATATATTATATAAATATAAATAAAAGGAGTTACTATTTACTTAGAATAAGATTAATTTAAAATAATTTTTATTTAAATTTTTTTTTATAACTAACAATGAATGTCTTTGAATCCAAATTAAAAAAAAAATTTAATTAAACTTTCGTGGTCAAAATTTCGTTAGTATGATGGAGACGATTTGAATGTATATTCTAATTGAGTTGGTCAAAAGTCTTTCAAAATTAATACTTATTACCTTGTCTTTAAAATGGTAGGCATTTCACATCAAAATGTTGAAAAAACATTTGACTCATATTGTGTATCATGCATAAGATAACTGCCATCATGATGATTATGTTGGCGTGCAGTGTGTGTAGTATAACAGTTGTAAATAGTCTGACTTTGGTCGTTTAAACATTTGGAATTTTCGATTCCTCCCCAAATGAAATAAATTGAAATTAAAACAAACTCAATGCAAGAAAATAGAAAACAAAAGTATTTGAGTTTGAGTTTGAGTACCTGTAAATCGATGATGTGAGTGAAAAGTGAGAAAATAAGATTTGACAGACTGCTGCAAACAGCTGATGGCAGGCAAATATTAAGCAAGAAGCTTTTTTATTAAATTTTAAAATTCAAAAATAATTTTTTGAAAATTTTAAATTATGTTGGAAGAGCAAATAAAAAATGAAGATAGTTTAAATGAATTTCTACAAAAATTCAAGGCAATTACAAAAAATCCTGAGAACTTTTTAAGGTAAGTTTTGGGATTGAAAATTTTAGGTTGAAAAAAAAACAAATAAATAAATATGAAAACACCACGTGCGCTGCAGTGCCCTTGCCCTGGCGGTTATTTATTTTTTTATTATTATGAGAAAATAACAATAAGTTTTAAAAGTCTACCAAGAATCAGCAGCAGACGTCCAACACCAATCAAACTATCTATGAATTATGCCTCTACCATCTCTTCCAAAATAAGGCAATTAATTATAAATTCAGTTTCGGTGTTACTTAATCTAACATGAAATTTATGAGTTATTTCAGCGAAACGGAATTGGATTTGAGGGTTTGAATACCGCCTATGCATTCGCGCATACCTCATGAAGAATTTTCTTGAAAAGTTGTTGCATTGCTTTTGTTTTTAATCTTATAATAATCTGAAAGGTAGGTGGTTTGGTTAGGTAGGCATAGGCGCACCTTTATTCCAATAAAACTAAAGTTGGGTGCCTGCCATAAATCGATTTATATTCAAAGGGATTTCAACACTCTGTCGCTTTGGCATGATCTCATTTTTAATTGTTATTTATTTTTAGGTCACAATCTAAAAAAACAGATGAAATCAAAAAATTTTTAAAACAATTCTATGATTTTACTATTGACGATGCAGAGAAATATTCAAAAAGTATTTTACCAGAATTGGAAGTTGAAGATCTTGATGATGAACAGATTTGGCAACAAATTGAATTAAAGAATGAAGCCAAATGGAATGAATTTTTAGAAAATACCTCAAAAATTTTAGCAATTGATGATGAAAATTTCAAATTTGGAATTGAAGGTGCTGACGATGGAAATGTGGAGGAGCAGAGTGAAAATGATGATGAATACGAAAATGAGGATGAGTACGGTAATGATAGTGAAGAAGAGGAAAATGAAGACGGAAATGAAACTGATAGTGATGATAGTGAGAATGAAATTCGGCCAAAATTGCAAGAAAAAAAGAAAGAAAAAATTAAAATTATACCGTCAATTGTTGATGACAAATTCTTTAAACTGAGTGAATTAGAAGCTTTTCTGATATCTGAAGATAGAAAAGAAGAAACTCGAATGAAGAATTCGGGAAAAAAATTTAAAATCAACGAGGAAGATGATGATGACATGATAGATTATTTTGATGAAAATTTGGGAATTGAAGTTAACGACGATGATGATGATGATGATAGTGATTGCAATGAAAAGAACGAAAATAATGGTGATGGTCAATTTAATTATGAGGATTTCTTCGATGTGAATGATGAAGATAGAAAATTATTGAAATTACAAAAAAAGAAAAGATCTGATGGAAATTTTAAAGATTATTTTACAGGTAGATATTACATATTTTATTCTGATTTCAATTCTGCTCCTATTTAATATAAAATGTTAAATGCCAATATAAATATTTTTTTATTATTTTCTCTAATTATTCTTGGGAATTATTTAAATTATTAAATTTTTAAGCTTTAGTTGTACTCGTATAAAAAATAGACAATTAACAAGGACATAAATGGATTTTGCTAATAATAATCAGAATACTTAAATTATTTTCTTTTTAGAAAATAACGATGATGAAAACACCCCTTCTGAACATACAAATGAAAACATAGAAACTAATAGAAAAAGAAAGAAAAAAGTAGAAGAAGAAGTACATAAAGACGAGGAAGAAGAAGGAGAAAAAGAAGAAGATGAAGAAGAAGATGAAGAAGAAGATGAAAAAGAAGAAGAAGAAGCTTTAAATCAAGAGGATGAAGAGAATGAAAAAGATAATGAAAATGAAGAACATAGTAATGAATTGAAATCAACTTTTGAACAAAGACAAGAACGTTTAAATTTACGTATAAATGATTTAGAAGAAATTGCTCTCAGTGAAAAACCTTGGCAATTAAAAGGAGAAATCACAGCACAAAACAGACCACAAAATTCGTTGTTGGAAGAAATTTTAGAATTTGATTCAAATATTCGCCCAGCTCCAGTAATTACCGAAAAAACTAACCAAACATTAGAGGGAATTGTTAGGCAACGAATTGTTGATAAAGCTTGGGATGACGTAGAACTATGTGTCCGTCCTGTTCAAACGCCTCAGGAACTGAGAAAAAAACTTATTCTTGATCAAGAAAAATCGAAAGAATCTTTAGCGCAAATTTACGAGAAGGAATATCAAAAAGAAGTTCAACAATTAAATCCTAATACTGATGATGATGTCATAGAAGAAGAGCCAAAAGAACATAAACAAATTAAACAATTGTTAACCAAACTTTTCAAAAAACTTGATGCTTTATCGAATTTCCATTTTGTACCGAAACCAGTTGCACCAGAACCAAAAATTATCACAAATACACCCGTTGTTCATTTTGAAGAAGTGGCTCCTGTAGCTGTTAGTGATGCTAAATTATTAGCTCCAGAAGAAATAAGAGCTAATGCAAAAGGTAAAAATGTTTTATGTTAGTGTATATCAGAATCAAACGTCAAATGAAATGTAGGTTTATATTCGTTTAGTGCGGTTCGTAAATTAAATCAGTAGATTTGATGATGAGTTTTGCGATTTATTTTTAAACTAAAACAAACATCAGTTTATCGACTAGAGGCACTAACTGAGCTTAAATAATCAACTATGTATGTGTATGTATAGTACTTAAATCAACAAATTAGTTGAAAATAAAGTTGCTGAAGATAAGAGGTTATTATGTATAAAAATCAAAGAAATAAATCATTTTTTATAATTTTTTGTATAAATTTCTTTAATTCAGAAAGCTCTCTATTTTTTTAACAGAGATTCCATATAACTCTTATATAATTGTTTTTATTTTTTAGGTGATGTCTTTGGTGAGTCTGAACGAAGTAAAACGGACAAAAATCGCGATCGTAGGCATAAAAAATTACGTCAAAAAGCAATTTTTAAAGCTAAGGAAGCACACCAGCTAGAGAAACAAAGTAAAGGCATACAATTGACCACTAAAGAAGAGAAACAAAAAGTATTTAATAAAGTAATTAAGAATCGGAATGTTTCAAAGGTAAGATTGCTGACACAAAAATTATTATTTTAATTTATTTATTTATTTTTAAATCTTCTATTTTAGATGGTCGAGGGTGCTAATAACAAAAATATTAAATCATCAAAAGATTTCTTCTCACAATTGCAAGATAATTCTTCTGGAGTTAAATTAAAACGAAAACACGATTTTAAATCACAGAAAAATGATTATTCAGCAAAAAAATTAAAACTTTAAGTGATTTATTATAAATTTTTTATTAGATAAATAATTTTAAAATTGATAAGCAAAAAATATAACGTAATATTTTTGTACACAGAAGTTCAATTATTTTATTTTTCAGTGCTATTGATGAATCTGTGAAAACGTCTTATTTAAACAAACAGATTGTAGATCTTTTTTTATAAAATCAATTATATCAATACTAAAAAGCTGAAGGTGAAGAGGACAAAAAATGAGTTTATAAGATGTGAGTTTATAAGAAGGATAACTTTTACTTGCTTTTATGTATAGTTGGAAAAAAATATCTTAAAATTTGAACTGTTCCATTAATACATATTATTATAACGTCAAGCTAAATACACATAAAGTTTATGTGATATTTTGGTTTGAAGTAATGTGTCCCATAACATTCTCTTTTTTGAATGATTCGAAGATAATCAATTCTATTTCCAAACTCCAAAGGCACCATTCTGAACCGGCAAGACTAACATAAACTTGGGGAAAAAAAAATATAAAATTTTAATGTGATGTAGTTAATGATTCCAAACCCAAAATTTAAAAAAAAAAATACAATATTAAATTTTACAATCCTAATGTTTAAAAAAAACTGCCAACATTCCGCATAATGAAAAGGAAATCCTTTTTCAAAAAATTTCCTTATTAATGTTAAAATAAAGATTGAAAAATTATATTCTTTTGTTTTATCCTCTATGTATAGTATTCCATATGTTATTAAAAAAAAACGTTTTCCGTCTCTAGGAAATGGTTTTGTTAAATAGAAAAAAAAAATTACATGCCACTGATTGAGTATACGATTTTATTATTTTAATTTAGGAAAAAGAATCAAAAAAAAGAAAAACTGACAGGGTCATCGTTATTATTATAGCTTAGACTTATTTATATTTTAAATGTAGTTCGTTAGTTAAATGAAAATGCTTTATTTTTTTGAGGACTTAAATAAAAATACTTTTATTTACAGGACTGTTTTTATTGTTTTTCATATGCTTCACTTCCGTCGACTGCCTAGGAAAACTATTTACTTTTTAAATAGATTTTCTGCGAATATTTATATTTATGCATTAAAGTCGTGATTCATTTTGCGTCGTTGATTCATTTTTTAGTGGTTAAGTGTCTTATTGACATTTTACTGATTATAGTGCCAAATTTTCAAAAATAAAATTGATCAAAAAAAAAATTCATATCTACTAAAATTGAGTATTAGGATAAAAAGAAAGAAAATATTTTTTTTTTTTATAAACGATCCCTTTTTTTTATTCGATTTCGAAATACATTATTTATTTATTAAATCAATCGTTTTATATCGGGGCGAAATAAAATAAAATAAATTTAATTGCTAACATTAATATAGTTCAACAACTTTGAGTAAACAAAATATATAAATAAAAAACATTCTACAAGGTATGAATAAAAAAAAAAAAAAACAACAAACATTTTAAAGGTATTACCATCATCATGTGTTTCCATACCATTACCATAAGATAAAAAGCTACAGAGAAATTTTCTCAATAATTTTTTTTCTTTTTTGTTTATTATTTATTGATGTAAATTCAATTTTCAATATTAGGTGAAAATAAATCAGATTTTTTATCCTTTTTTTTTTTTTCGATGGTGAATGTTATGCTACTGCTATAATACAAAAAAAAAAAAAAATGCAAAATCTGTTAAAGACATTCAAAAAGTAAAGTTATAAATAAAAATAAAAAAAAATAAAATTTTTTTTTTCCTTGTGTTATTCTAGATTATATGGCTTTTAATGGGTGAATAAAAAAAAATATAATTTTTTTTTTTTATATTTTATTTATATAACTTTTTGTAGGTATACCTATAATATCCCGGAAAGTATGATATTAATATAATTTGATCTTTCGGTTTGCACCTGCAAACAAAAATTAATAGTTTTTTAATGGCACATAATATTATCAATAATGGTTTTAAAAAAAAAAATATATATATAATATAATACATAAATAATATCTCAATTTGAAATGGGCATTATTAGAAGTTTTTTTTGTTTTTTTTATAAATTGCTAAAAATTATCCTTTATAAAATTAATTTTATTATATACATAATTTTCATATATTATATTTTAAAGATAATTGTTGTTAATTCAATTTATTAAAGTGATATGGACTGAACTTAATGACTCAATAAAATTTTGTATTTTCTTGTACGGTAGGCATTTGTTATGTTACTTAACTTTTTTGAATAAATATAAATGTAAAAGTAAGCCTATTATAAAATTTAATCTGCTTTGTTAATACATATATACGGAAACGTATGTATTAAAAATTTGTCTTATATTCTTTTCTGTTTATAAATGCTATTTCTTTATACATACATATCAAATTTATGTATTTTTTTAAAATAAGATTTAAATCTACTTAAAACTATCTATCCTTACTAAAGCTTGAATAAAAACCTAAGATATTTATTATATTATCCGTAGATTAAATTAATTAACTAATTATAATCACATTGGTTTGTCAATGTATTTTAATAATTCCTTTTTTTTTTTTTTTAAATATATAAATACTAATAATATCGTATTTATACATTGATACTATATATTGAATTACTTTTCATCAAATGTTGACTTTATAAATTTTTGTAAATGCAAGTTGAAAATTATATTTTAATTGATTTAATTTTCAAAAAAAAATTTGTTAAAATTTTTTTTATTCATTTAATATTATTAATTTATAACTCAAAATTTGTTCGTTACTCAATTTAGTTTGAATTATAAATGATAATATTTTAAAATGATTGATTCATATATATTTTATTTTGAAAACTTTAAAAAAATGAATAGATTTTAATAAATAATTTTGATGGCTATTTTATGATTTATGTTGAAATCATTAAATATTTATAATAAATTTTATAAAACTAGCCCTAAGTGTCTTAAAAAAAAACCATATATATCGATAAATAATTTGATTGCAATGTTTCAATTTTTAATCTTACAATATGAATAACAACAACAATAAGAATATTTTCCTTCAAATATACGTAATAAAATAATTTCTTTAATATATGTACCTTCTCTAGATATATGAATTTCGAATTTAATTTCCCTTAAAAGATATTCAGATCTTTCAGCTATTCTATTTATTTATTTATTTTTTAACATTTATATTAATAGTCAACTTATGCGCTTAAATTTTATCTGCAAAATGATAAATCGTTTTCAAAATATCTTTCTTCATTTAAATGAAAATTAAATGATATTCCGGATTTTTTTTATGCTTTAATTTATGTTGACTTTATACATATATGCATAACATAATTTTAATAAAAATGAAAAACAATTTAAAAAAAAAAAGGCAGTTTGATATAGAATCATTTATTTATATACACATATTTAGGATTCCAAATGTCACAAGAAGACTAAAATTTGGGCATAAAATTTTAAGAATTTCTCTAAAAGGGATTAAAATTATAAATTTTTAGATTTTTCTACACATAAAGTTAGCATATTAATGATAAAATTTTCAACAAAATTTACATGGCGACTATAGTGATACTTTGATTTTAAAATATTTAGGTCTAGGACAAAAAAAAAAACGATTGAATTAACCATTGCATGAAAAAAAAATCTTCAATTCAATCTACTTATAATGCATGAATATTATTTACATTTTGAACTGTTAAAAATCTTGTGAATATAATTTTAAAGGCATAAACATAATTGCATTAGTTCATGTATTAAAGTAAAAAAAATATTTAGGTAGATCGTTTAACGTAAATAGAATTGAATATTGCTAAGCAATACATATAATATTCATTATGATTACTACATAGTAAATTACCAACATTTTAATTTTTTCCCTATATTATCCATAAAAAAAAAAACCGATAAAAAAGAACATAATAATTTATAGTGGGATACTATAAAATTTAATTTTAAAAGATATCGAAATAATTTTAGATAGGTATTAATTATTTCACTGAAATATATAAAATAATAAAACTAAATTTATGTATATTAAATAACAGAGATAATGTCTTACAGACAGTTTAATAAAAAGTAAATAAAATTAAGAAATCATACAGTTACAATGATCAAAACTCTCAAATCATCTTCGTGTTTGTGCTCATTATACTAGGTATATTCTTTACAGTTTGTCAGATGTCTAAGTTTTACGTGTATCTGAATGTGAAGAAATTATTTATACTCATCATTCATATTGGATTTTTGCTTAAAAAAGTTTACGGATTAGTGTACATGAGTATATATTGTTTATGTTCTTCAAAAGTAACAAGATTAATAAAATTCCATTAATCCACGGTTAGTGCAGACATAGCGAACGAGGAGGAAGACAAGGATTATAAGGATTATAGAGCATTTACTCATAAACCTTGCCTTCATCCGTACTAATTGTGGGTTAATGGATTTTTAATAATTTGTACTCCTAGCTGGCTATTTTATATCTTGTTATTTTTCGAGAACTTATGACTTAGTTTTGTTTTTTAAGTACTTTGCTTTAACTTAAATTTTTTAAATCTAGGGAAAAAATATTTTTCAAAACCGATAATGTCTATAAATGTCCAGACGCTGATATAATTCTTTTCTCCATTATTTTTGGCATTCATTTTTAAAACTGAGCGAGCAATGACTAAGAATAAGAGTCCTAAACGAAATTATGACTTTTGTTCAGATCAGACCTGAATTGAATAGGGACTCTAAGTATTTCTCGAACACCTACCTATAATGTATAAATATTCGTAATTGAGTATTTTTTCTTTTGGGTAATGTGTCGTTGGCAATGCATGCGTGATTCCCATTTCTCCTGACAGCAGGCGTCTTACCACACTACATTACTTTTAAGAGGCTGGTTTTAGTAAATTTGATGTATTATATAAAACTTATTTTAATTTCAATTAATATACATAAGGAACAGATATGTATTTTTAATGTCTGTTATATTCAACACAATTTGTAAGTACAATTTTTGAAGAATTTCATTAAAAAAAAATCAAATATAAGGGTAGTTCCACGGAAATTGGCCGATTCGATGTTACCACACTTTTTTGGGTAAACTGTATAAATATTAAAAATTCTAATCTTGAAAATACTTTATATGAATTATTACCATTTAGGACAAATAAAAAAAATATGTAAATATTTACTGTTATTAGCAAAAATTGCAGCATAAAGACTGATTTTGTCATTACCGTGGCTGTTACTAAGTAATTTTTTCGTATTCAAAACTAAAATTCGTTATTTTAATGTTCAATAAATACTTCACAATTTTTTTTATTAAAAAAATAATATGTAAAAGGCTCTCTAAAATTTAAAAAAAGTTGAGAAAGTACAGATCTAATTTGTTTTTTCTTTTATTTTATTAGTGTTACCGTGTCAGTAAGAATTTCAAACCTTTTGCGAATTATATGAAAAAAAAAATGAATACAATTAATATAATTGAAAAGCACGATTGCAATTGGCTAAGTAAATACATTTTTTCTTGATATTATTAGTTGTGATATTTAAATCGAGTAAAATAAACCGGTAGTGAACAGTTATTTCAAAATTTTCTACAATTCACACTTATTTTGTCATTACCGTGGTAAGTGTTTTTTTAATTGAAATAATAAAAAATATTTTTTTCTCAATTTTATTTTGATTTCTCTGTTCTTTTCTTTTAATTTAATTGATTAAGAATTTTAAATATTTCGAAATTTTTCCAATAAATTAAGGAAAAACAGCTTTTTGTCATTACCGTGGGTGTCATTCCCGTGGTTCGTTTGCTTACACGGGAATGACTTTTCGGTACAAATTCTTTGAAAAATCGAAAAATTCGAAAAATGCGGTGTTTGTTCCCTTTGAGAATAAGTTCGAAATTATCTGAAGCATCTAACAAATACTGATTTAAGTCTCAAAAATAATTTTTTTTTTTTACATTTTTTATTAAGTTTTCCGCCTATTTCCGTGGAACTACCCATAAACATAAATATTTACGTCTGCCACCAGAATTCGATTAAAAACAATAAATTTTATTAAAACAAAAAATATTGTTAGAATTTGATTTTTATTTCTATTTAATTTTAATTTTCGTATTATTATATTCTATGGATTTTATATAAAAATATTATATATATGCATGTATAAGTGAATATATAATATATATCCTTAAGGATTTTGGGGTATACTTTAATGACTTTTTAAATGACTAGACGTGTCCTATCACCAAAATCTTTTCTTAAAAGTTGATTTTTTTTTCTTATACAATTTTCGTTTTTCTTTTTTTTAATAAAAGCAAAGAAATTCTGGAAAATCTGGGCAGGACAAACATACATAGAGCAGCAAAGAAAAATCTAAACATTCATATAAGATTTATTTTTATTTTTTTCTTCTTCAACAAATATTTCGTTTTTATATTAAGATTCTGTTTTTTTTTTTTTGAAGTAGATGCTAAATTTAACAGTTACATATTAAAATATGTATATCCTTTAAAACTTAGACAAGCCTAGAAAAGAAAATATATTTTAGCAGCTCATTTAAAAGACATATTACCACACATTTTATTTTTGTATTTAGTTAGATAGAATATATTATTTTTTATAAAAAAAAAAAAAAACAGAATTAAATTTATTTTTTCATGTCGTTTTGGGAGAAAAACAAACTTATCTTCATTGTATATATACAAATATGTATGTAACAAAATTATACATAAATACGTACAGTAAATATAATTAAAAAAAAAAAATTTAAAGGATGAAAATTTTGATGTTGTGGTTATCTTTGTTAAAGGTTGGCCATGTGAAATAATATATTTCAACAATTATAATTTATAAGTTACAAACTTTTAAGGTCCAGCTCTCATTTATTGTGTGGCTGCATTGAAAAATTAAATACATATTTTCGTTTTAATATGGAAATATTTTTCTAACCTTAAGAAACTTTGAAGTATAATATCTAAACTTTATTAACTTGAATAATATACACGACTCATGTGCTGAAAGTGTATCATTAGAACAGTTTAGCACAATAATGTTAAAATTAACATTTGAGCCTTTTTTTTTTCATAGCAGCAATCAACATAAACATGCCAGAAAAATTGGTTTTCATCCAGTATGATTCAGATTATCGAGTGATTAGCAGAATATAGTGATCTGAATTTTATCGAAAAAACCAACCACAATTAGTTAAGCCCCCATGGTTAGGGATTTTCATAGAACCATAACTCAAATGACAAAAAATAATTGCAAGTGAAAGTACTACTAACGCTAAGTAGGAAGTTTTTCGATACTTAATTATAGATAATTTTTTGTTCAAGAATTACTAAATAAATATAATAAAAATTTTTTCAATGCGAAATATTGTATTTTTTAATCGAAGTTCCTGTAGTTGCACTATCAAAAAATTTTTTTTTAATCCCATAACTATTGGACTATATTATTTCTTCGCACTCAGGTGTGTCCACTTAGTATTTATTACGCTCTAGCCAGTCTGGTCTAACTTTATGTACAATCGAAATTTTCATTCAGTTAAAAAAAATTCTATAGTTCAACAGGTTGGTATTCAAGATATTAGAAATATTAAATTAAAATATTATAAGCTTGTGAGTATCGCTAATATATGTATTCCAATTAAATATGTTTATTAAAAAATTGATATTCTGGTTAGGTGAGGTGCATACAGTTAAATTTCTTAAATTCAACATTGATGATTACTGATGAGATTCTTATATCGTGCACTGAAAAAACAGATAGCTGCTAAATTTTCTAGTGTGTTTTTTTTTTGCTTTGTATATAGGTCAAATTTTGTCACAACAATTTTTTGTTATTAAATATATATTTTTTGTTATTTATTTTTCGATAGAAAAAATAATAAATATTATAATTTTCGAGTAGCTACAATTCGTTTACTTTAAATTTGTGGATGACTTATTATGTACTTAATTATAAATCTAAGATTTTGAGCACATACTATTAGAAAATATTGCATTCTTAGTTAATAACTCTGGTTCTTATAGCTAATTTTCTAATGAGTTTTTTTTCAGTGTGAAAGTTAATGTTCCTGAAAATAACATTAAAAACAGGAATTAATATTTTATATTATTAATATGGAAATAATTTTATATTAATATAATTTATTCTTTCCAATTGGGGAAATAACTGACACATCAAGATTTTCAAAAGTTTTCAAATTTAAAATAAAAAAAAAAAAAAATTTCTTCATTTCATTTATAAAAAGAAAATATCGCATTTTATCTTATTATGTCTTTACGGAGTTATAAATAATATTCTGTTTTATAATAAATAAAATGTCCTTTTTTTTTTTTTTGTAAATTGTAAAAATGAATCGTTAAAATTGTCACGTTTTGACCATTTTTTTATTATCCTTTATCACGTCCTCATTTTCTAGTAAATAAAAAAAAATAAATAAATAAATAACTAAAAATGAAAAAAAAAAATGTTTTTTTTTTGTTTTGATTGAAATTTTTTTTAACTCGTTAAACCAACCGTTGTTGTTTCGTTAGTGTATGGTCCTTTAAAAAGGATGCTCTTTTTTTATTATGTATTCTCTGGTACATATTGTCCTGGTGTTGAAACTTTTTTTTTTTGTAAATTCCAGCGTTGAACGATAATTTTTTTTTTTCATCCTGATTTCTTCTTAATTGAAGAAAAAGTCATGAAAAAGGATATAAATATTATTTTATAGATTAAACTGAGATTTCTGTGATTAGGGAATTTATTTTAGTTTCGTTATTCTGTTTAGGAAATTAAGGATTCGTTATTTTCTTTTGATTAAGAGTTAAATCATATATGAATAAAGGATATATTTTTTTATATATATAATTCAAACATATAGCTATGAATAATATATTATTTTATTTATTGTTTCATCAATTTTTATGAAAAAGTGTGAATAATTTTCTTTTTATTAAAAAATAAATTTTGTTATTAGATATTTTGTTCTTTGGTTTGTTGTGTTCAAGAAGAGCAAATTTGATTTCTACCGTGCCGTGTTTGGACGTAATTTATTTGGAGAAAACTTCAAGAATTAAATTAAAAAGAATTAAATTTTATGAATTATGAATGAATTTCAAAAATATTAGTTGTTGTTTCGTACCAAAGACTAAGTATATCATAGAGGCTTCAGTTCCATATAAAAAAATCAAATTAAAAACTTATTTTTTTTTTTGATTATTTCGCTCTGACAAATGCAATGTTTTAAAGAAAATGTCATGAAAAAAAAATCATATAAAAAACAATTTTTCTTGGATCTATTTTTATATGTTGTCATCATATAATAAAATTCATATTAATATTGCTTATCCTAGTGGTCTCGAAGAGAAATATATAAAAATCAATTAAAAATAAATAAAAATGTTTATTTGATTTTTACTTTTTTGGATTTTAAATAAAATTTGTAATACCGTCTTGGAGAATCGAACTATGGCATTCCAAACCGCCATTTGTACCAATAGAGGCTAAGTGATTGAAAGTTTTTTATATATCAAAAATTAAAAGTACGAGCTATTTCTCCTTGTTATGATAAATAGCTAATCTTACTATAGTAATCCACTAGTTCGATTTGAGCTATTTACATAGCAAGAGATATTCAGAAATAATAGCTGAAGGCAGCTATCTTTTTTTTTTCAGTGCACTTGTATGAACGAAATAATAATAATAAATTTATATACACATACATATTTTTTTAGCAGATATTCTTGGAAAAAATTATTATCGTAAAACATTATATATACACACATTAACTGCGAAAAGTTTTAAGAATCTTTATTTCTTATGAATATAATGAAGTGAAATGAGTAGACGAGGGTGGTTAAAAAAAGAATTAGTTTTGCACCATGCTGAAGTGTTAAGTTTGTTAAAACTTTTCAAGTTTATTTACGTATTTAATATTCTGAACGGAATGTTAAAAAAAATATATATTTTTTTTTCGTGTGTGATAAATAAGTTTTCTTGAATGTTTTCTTCATACTTACATACCTATATACATTTATATAATTTTTCTTTTCGTATTCCTTCAAGGAAAAAGGACCTACTTTTAAATCCTAAATAATCAGTATATAAAGAATTATTGATAACAATGAATACATTAAAAATATAAAAAAAAGGATAATATATTAATTGTATAGAAAATTTTACCCCCAAAAATAACAAAAAAAAAAATCGAAAGTAAATCGACTAAATTGTATCGAAATAATTTTGATTTAATTAACAATTCAGGAAGGAATATGTCTTGTCTATATTTAAGAAGATTATTTTCTTTGAAAATTATAATAAATTATATTCACATCAAAACTAGTTGATGGAAAGTCATAGAAATAATATTTTACGTATAAACGTAGTATAATATTGGTACGTAGAGTAAACTTGGACAAAAGGTCGAACTCTGCATATGAACATAAGTTTAAACATACTTCAAGGAAAAAACAGAGCTATATATGACTGAATAATCTTTTTGATAGTATTATGACAAATAAAAAATATGTATGTTAATAAAATATCAATGATCGTCAGTTTAGGCCGATATGGAAAAGTCTAGTCACGGTTTTGTATACAGGGATATGTCGACTATATAGGACTGGGAAATAGAAAACATTGTAAAAATTGACAACATTCAGTGTTTATACAGAATATTAAAGTTGTATCTACCTTAAATTCATTCACTAGTTCGATTTGACCTACATTGATAGCTAGAAGATATAATAATTCGTACAAAAATGTATAGAAAATTAATTATAGCAAAATTTGCTATTCGAAAGAATATAAAAGTTGTATCTACCTTAACTTCATTCACTAGTTCGATTTGACCTACATTGATAGCTAGAAGATATAATAATTCGTACAAAAATGTATAGAAAATAAATTATAGCAAAATTTGCTATTCGAAAGAATATAAAAGTTTTATCTACCTTAACTTCATTCACTAGTTCGATTTGACCTACATTGATAGCTAGAAGATATAATAATTCGTACAAAAATGTATAGAAAATGAATTATAGCAAAATTTGCTATTCTAACAAAAAATAAATAACAAAAAATATTGTCTTTTACAATATGAGTTTCTGATATTTTTATAACAAATATTTATTAAAAAGTAAAACTATGAGCTATTTTGCCTTTTTACGACAAAAAGCAACTTTAGCCAACATTATCCACTAGTTCGGTTTGACCTATATACATAGCACCGTTTATACAGTGGATATTTAGGAAGGGATGTACAGAAACTAGCACCGTTTATACAGTGGATATTTAGGAAGGGATGTACAGAAACTTAGCTGAGACAGCTATCTGTTTTCTTCAGTGTGAAAAACATAGGTGTATAGTGTATTAATGTATACAAATTAATATATGTTTACATATATCTACTACATGGTACATTTATATTTATTTTAACTTTATCAAAACAAGAGAAAAAAAAAACAATTTTTTTAAGCCATTTATCTTTTCCCAAATAAATTTTCCTTATACTATTTTTTTCCCAATTATTCAAGGAAATACGATATTCAGTTTATATTTATAGTGTTTAAAAACACAATGTTGGTAGTTATTGCACAAAATGTGGGTAGATAAATCGAAACTTGATTTTAAAGTAGCACGTGGCGCGCATTTTTGTATTTTTTTTGCTTCATGCAAAAATATTTTATATGAAAAAATATTTGGCATAAAAAGACTATTAGTACGAAATCGAATGTAAATAATTAATGGAACACTATTAACACCATGATTACCCATATTATGGTAGTGCTTGACTTCCTTTTTTGTCATTCCTCTGTCTATAGATGTGAACAAAAAAAAAAAACCAAATTAAGAGTTAAAAAAAAAAAACGGAAAAAAAAAGTTCTTTTCCAATGGGGAAATATTAAATGTTGATATTAAATCGCAACAATTTATCACTATTCAAGTATAAAAGATTTTACAGTCTATTTATATTGACATTTTTAACGTTGTTCAGCTGTATTTTTTTTTTTGAAAATAGTCTAATGTACTTACTACTACACTATACGAAAAATATAGAAAAATGTGATTAAGAAAATTTCACAGCTTAATATTCATTATTTTACACTTAATACGAATCAAATTTTTCATTCAAAAAATAAATTATTGTTTGCTTGCGATCTAAATCAATATAACTGATTAATCTGGTATAGCCAGGTAGGTAGATAGTGCGATTTCGAAATAGTTAAACTGAAATAAATTTTTTTTATCCTTGCAGCCTAGTCAGACCTATATTAATGCGTGTAATCTAAAAAGCCTACATTGAAAAAATAGAGCTGCAGCAGCTATATTTTTTGTTTATAGTTCAAATTGATTGTCATAGAAAAATACCTAATAGGTTTACTTTTTAATATATTTATGATTATAGCAAAATTTGTGATAAAAATTTATGACACTCTGATTGCATTGTATAAAAAAATAATTTTTGTTATTTGCTAGATTAATTTTCGTGTAGCAAATTATGCTACATTTTATTTGCTATATTTTGGGACGAGTTGTTATGTGTTTAATAAAAAAAGCAAGATTTCGGCTTCATACTATCAAAAAATATTGTAGTTTTAATTATAACTTTAGAGCTGGTTCTTATAACTAACTTTCCAAAGAGTTTTTTTTTCAGTGTAGTTTTAAGGTTATGATGCAGCTGAGCTATTAAGTTTTATTTAATTGAATAAATTATTCAAAATCAATAATATAAATTTGAGGGACGTTTTTGTTGAATCCAGCAGTTATATTTATGTCACAAGAGTAGCTCAAAAACACTGTTTCATATCATTAATTTTGTAAAGATATTTAAATGTAAGGGTGAAGTACAAGTTAATTTAGTTATTTGACGTTAATTTTCACGTATATAAGAAGTTTACAATGTTATTTTAAGTTTTGCAGCCTGTTAAGTAATATCAATAATTTTTCTTTTGAAGCGATATATTTTTCAAGGCTCCAAACAATTTAGCATATATTTTTAAATTTCAAGCACTTATTTCTTTTAAGAAATTCATTTTCTGTTATAGCATTTCAATAGTATAAAATCTGGCTCGACATTTAATCTAAAATTAAACAATTGCTAAAAAAAATATACCTTTACGTATTAATATAAATATTTATGTGAAATTGTTAATACGATTTAATTAATCTGTTTGTTTAAGAGGAAAAGTTTCACAAAACATAAATAAATGAAAATAATTGCTACATATTAATATGAATGATTTGTTCAAATGAATTAAAAATCTCATATGTTATAAATATTTATGTTTATATTTATATGTTATAAAATATGTACATAATGTTTTATTTTTATTTGATATGAATAGAAGTAGCTTTTTCAAGGAAAACCACCAAATACATAACGATATTGTGTATTTATACAAATACTTTATCAAATTAATCTTAAGTCATGTTCTCCTTTAGTTTTTGATGTTGTGATATAAGAATTTATTCTAATTTATCCTACGTAAATATCTAAAGTTGGAAGAAGGTTTAAGAGTTAACTCATGTGAAAACAATTTTTCTCACTTTATTTAATAAAGGATTAAGGAATTATGGATTTATTTTTAATATTAAGTTTGAATAAGAATTTATGTTTTGTTTAGTTTTTTTTTAAACCTGCTTGAAATTACAGAATATTTATTTTTATTGAAATCGAAGAAATTAAAAATTTTCTAAATATGGAAATGGGTTATGGGTTTTGCTATATTAATATAATTATTTCCTTTGTTTAGCATAAGAGGCTATCCTTTACTATCCTCAAGTTTATACACTGCTGGTTATTTATCAGGCAATAGTGTAGAGTTTGCAAGAGTTATCTTGCAAACCTAGAAGAAAATTTTGTTTTCCTCTAAAATTTTTCAATGATAAAATTGCATTTAAAAAAAAAAACTTTATGAAGCCAATGACGTATATTCTTTCTTTATTGAACTCAAATTGAGACTGATTAAAAAAATGTTTAATTTAAAAATTCGATTCAAAATAAGAAACATTTTTAATTAAAGTGATTTTTGATATTTTATTAAGTTATTAAAGGATAGTTTTGAAAATTCAAGTTGGTATTAAAAATTTATTAAATTGAGAACTCTAAAAATTAGATCATTATTTTCGTAATTTTCCGAAAAATTTATTCTACGCTATTGCCTGAAGTAACCAGCAGTGGTTTATATTATTGGACTGTCCTTCAAAGAAAAAAGACTACAGGATTTTTTGGATTTTGGAAAATTTTCATGTAAAATTTTTACTCGGATTAACTTCTATTCCGGGTACCTATATTTTCTTCTATTAATTTCTTGGATTAGCTGAAATAATGATTGGAAGATTTTAAGCATATTTTGTGATAAACATCTTGCCACCTAACTGCTGATTTTGTTGTAATTTTAAAGTTTAACCTAGAAATTAAATTTTTATAAAAACTTAAATAAAAGTCATACTAACTATATTATATTATGTAAATATTTTACAAAAAAAAAAAATTAAATGATGAAAAAACAAATTTTTTTCGAAATTCTTTTGCATTAATCATTTAAAATAAATCGCAAAAAATATGTGCACGTTAACAAGGTAAAAGCTTTGATTTTCATATTTCCAATTAATTGGAATTTTGTATTTTCAAATCAAATAAATACTAAGGTAACATTATAGTATTTAATACCTCTACATCTACACTAACTTCATATATTTATATTCATATGTTTTATGAGATTAAAGAATTTTTTTTTATATTTTATTTTTATTTTTTTTTGCGAAATTTTTTCATCATTTTCATTTCAGACTTTATAAATAACATACATAATTGCTTGAAAAAAAAATTTAATTATTCGTATTAAGTCTTTTTATAAATACGACAGTATTAATAGGTAGGTACATATGAAAAATATGTGTTAAAATATATTTTTTTTATTTTTTTTTTCGAATTGCCTATATTTTATATTCGATTTAAAAAAATATTAATGGATACCCCATTATCCTATTGGGATTTGAAATTTTTGATAACGAATTGAAATACAAATTTTTGATGACACAAAAAAAAAAATGTTTCTTTCGATTTAAAAAAAAATTATGGTATTAACTATTAAATAAGTTCTAATTACATATAAATTGCCAGGAATTTGGGAGCATAATGCTAACGATTTTCTCAGCGTTCAAAGCGACAGAAAACTTAACAATTTACAATATTTTATTAATTTTTTTTATTTTTAGGAGTAAAAGGGTGAAGGAAATAGAAAAAAGTCTTAATAGATTCACATATTTTTTAAGTTTTTTTTAATTTTTTAATTATTTTGTTTTTGTTTTTTTTTAACTCTAACCATAGATTAAGAATACACCAAGATGGGAAGCTTCATACAACATTATTTTTGGTATTTTTAAGTCAATGTGTTAGTAAAACAAAATAAAATACGTGATAATTATCAATGTATGAAAAGAATTTTATTTAGTTTTACTAACACCTTCACAATAAAATACCAAAAAAGACTGAAAAAATGTTGTATGAAACTTCCCATCTTGGTGTATTCTTAATCTATGCTCTAACTTAAATTAACTCCTTTGAAACGCAACAAGGACCTGGGGTGGAATTATGTAACTTTGTCGTTTTTGTGACAATCGACAATTTCAAACACGATCAATTTGTATGGACAATGAAAATTATTGCTTCGCGTATTTAATCATCATCATCTGTTGTATATTATATTTCTTTCTGGCAAAAAAAGAGTTTATTTCCTCTCTTTAAGAGAAAATATATACAAAGTAAAGCTTACTTCAAGAAAAGAAGAGTCCAAATTGTAAATGTGTGGGTTATAAAACTTAATAAAAACCTAAAATTTCAACTGATTTATAGAGTGAACTTTGATTTATAAAATATTTAAAAAAATGTGAGCGCGGAGAAAAAAAAATTATGTACCTACTTTTTTTGAATTTAATAGACAATTGTCGAAAAAAAGTTTAGCTTCACATAACTGAAATTATAGACAATTGTCTATCAAATAAAAACGACAGCTATTTTTTGGTCGTCAATTTTAAAACAATAAATTAATAAATCAAAATTTTTTTTTATAAAATGTCAATTTACTTTTATTCAACAAATGATTTTATTTCGTAACCATTGATAAGGATTACGTTTTTTTTTTTTGTTTTTTTTTAATTATTAATTATAAATTAACAAAAACTACAATGTATCATGTTAAAATTTTGATTTACGATTTTATGAATTGTAGGAGGTGAGAAGGGCTAATATTTAATCCTTGAATGGCAGTTTTCAAGATGCCTTATTGAATGTTATTTATTATAGAATTTTTTTATTTTTGGACCATTTGATAGTTTAATATTTTTATCTGATTGACCATTATTGAAAGAAAATACTTGGCTTATTTATAAAAATAATTAAAATAAATTGTTTATTCTTAAACAATTGTTTTATAGTTATAATTTATTCTCTAATTAAATTTAATTTTTTAAACACTAAAAATCATTTAAATTAGTTATGGCTCCTAAAACCTAAATTTTTATAAAAATTTATTATTTCCTAGATAATGATCAGAAATTAAAATTATAAAATTTGAATTAGATACCAATGTAAATATGTACATAATTCAAGGAAGATTATTTGCTTTGACTCAGCTAAAAGATGCAAAACTAAAGAAGCACGTTTGATAAGTCATTCTATTGTTATGTTATTTATCTCTTAGATAATATTGTCAAGGAAGAAATATGAATCGGAACAAACGAAGTATGTTAAATATTAACACAAAATTTGACCCAAGCAGAAGTACTTAGTTCTGAATAAAATAAAATCGGTTAAGAAAATAATCATTTTTTAATTAAATAAATACATTTTAATGAAGTAAAATAATGGTTTTGTTTTTCCAAAATTAATGAATTGATTGAAATATTTGTTTAAAATTTATCTTAAAAAGAAGTAGGTACTTTTAATCAACATAAAAGCATAAGTTAAATAGATGAGTTCTAAACTTTTTTATGATTAACGAATTATAAATAAAACACAATTATGAAAAAGTGTAAAATAAGTATGCGTAATTTTCAAAAATTTCATAAACCTTAAATTCACAATTTATGCGAAATTGAAGTGAACACCACACCACATACGAAATAAAAAATTTTCTATATCAATTTTCACGTTGCCATTATAAAGAATACAACTAAAAACCTTTTGTTAGTGTATGTTTTAAAATCATAAATACAGTATAAAATTTTTGAGTTTGTTTACTAAATTAAGAAATTATTGAGAGAGAAAAAATGTGGTTTAATATTTAAAAAAAATTCTCTACACTATATTTTTTGCTAAAACGATATTTAAAAATTCACGATATTTTTTCATGAAGCAAAAAAGTCGAATTGGTCGTGTTTGTGATCGAAGTCGACAATTAAAAATTTTTTTTTTCGTTAATTTCTGAATAATATTATGAGAAATGTGATTTCCACCTATTAAAATTACATGAAGCAAAAAGTCAACAATTGTTAAATTTTGTGACAATTGTCGATTGTCGACCGGTGACAATTGTTATATGATTCCACCCCTGATCAGACTATTTTTGAAATGACGGTATTTTCCAAAAAAATCTAAGGTTTATTTTAGTTTTAAGTAAAACATTTCAGATAGGGCAGATAGATGTTTTGCAAAAATTATAAAACAAATTTTAAACCAAAATGATTTCGATCAAGTTTATTAGAATTATTATATCCATCATAACTACTAGAGCAGTGGTTTTTAACCTTTTTATTCTCACGGACTACCCATTTTCTCAAAATTTTTTCGAGGCTCCCTATTTTAATAATAATTAATATTTGCTAAAATATCTTATATATATTAAAAAAAAAACTTTTAATAATAATATATAAACTTATATTTAAAAATTTATTTATTTACAATTAAAGAAAAATAAAAAAAAATTTAAAAGTAATAAAAAAATTAGATAAGTAAAATATTCAAAATAATTCAATTAGATTTCCGTTGCTGAATATATTCAACTAATTTGTAAAATCTAGATTCTGTTGCTTGTAACGCTATCCGTTCTGTATTGCGAAGGCAGAAAATTTACATTGTTGCAGAAAATAGAATAGGATATTCTCCACGAATATATATCCAAATAACAGATTTTCAGTTTTGAAAGTAGATTTCTGATTATAATCATTTATTAATTCTAGTAATGTATCTTCTTCAAATGATAACAAATTAGTATATTTATAATTTTTGTATGGATGTTGAATTCAGAGTTTTGTGATGTATAAGGTTCTTTTTCTAAGTAGCCCAAAGAATTCCAAGAAACAATAAAACAAATATTTTTCTATGGTACATTTAACATAATTTGGCGGCCCCCTGGTAAGCTTCCTACGGATCCTCAGGGGACGGATCACTTGTTAAGAATCACTGTACTAGAGTATGTATTAACTTATTCACACTATCATATTTAGTATAAAATATTTGGTGGAAAAAGAATAAAAAAATGGAAATATTATGTAAAGTGAACAAGTGAACATATAATTGAAAGAAAAAACTATAAAATCTAATATATAAAATTTCCATGTCACAATGTTAGTTACTGTACTCCTCCGAAACGGCTTTACCGATTTTTACTTTATTTTATATGCGTATTCAGTTGGTCTGATAATCGGCTACTATCTATTTTCCATACCCCTAAGTGATAAGGGTTGTTCACCCTTAAAATTTTTTTTTTAATTTTTGGACGAAATTTTTTGTTTTTATGTTTTTATAATGTGGCATTAGAAAATACATCACTATACCATAGACCAGCGAAGCCCAAATTAGAACTAATTTAGAGCATATAAAAAATACTAAGGTTTTTTTCATATCACACCAACCCAATTTTTATTTAAAAAACATTCACTGTAAAAAAATTATTTCTAAAGACATAATTAAGAAAACTAAATTGTGTGTTGTATGTTTTTTGAATAAAATTACGTTTTATTTTTCAGTTTTAATTCAATCCTAAAAAATTTCAAAAATGCTTCTTAAGCTGATATATTACGATTCACATCAACTGACAAATTTTTTTTAAAAGCTTTCCTTTTCTATTTAAAACAAAAGATTTTTCTGTCAGATTTTTGTTTTACTTAATACAGAAATTTGTATGAGCCAGAAAGGGAAAGAGATATAAAATTAAGGAGAAATGATTGAAGAAAAAAGCTTGATTTAAAAATTTATTCAAATTTGACCCTTTCATAAAAACTCAACGGTCAATTGATTTAAATCGTACTCTAATAATATTTTATATAAAAAGTGATTCCTGCGGGATTTTAAAAAATTAAAATAAAATTGTATAAAAGACCTTCCAGTCTAAAAGAGTAAGAAATATAAATTTTATATTTTTAACAGTGTATTTAAAAAGACTAGAAATAAAAAGGAAAAAAAAAAATTTCTTTTTTTTTGTGAATCAAAGTGAGCATACGAAATAATGAAATGAGTATACGATTTTATATGCGAGTATACGATTTTTTTTTTTCATTGAAAATGATTACACATTTTTTTATTCCTATGCATTTGAGTATAAAAAAAAAAAATTTTGCTCGCGAGCATAGGCTTGGGCATCAGTGCCATAGACTGAAGCCGGTCTCCTGTTTCACTCACACAATAAGACTTCTCTCACTCCCTACACAATTTTCGGCCATCATTATTGTTTATGTATCAAGTGTAGTAGTAACGTTTACAATAGGCTATTTTAAAACTTGATTGGCCTCCTACCCAGGGACCTCCCCCGGGGGCGGACTTGAAAAGTTCGTCCCATTTCATTCAAATTTGGTACGTAAAAAGAGGAAGTGATTACAAACAAATTCCGTAACAAAATATTTGTTGACCTCCTACCCAGCGACCTCCTACCCAGGGATCTCCCGTCGGGGCGGATTTTAAAAGTTCGTCCGATTTCATTCAAATTTGGTATGTAAAAAGAGGAACTGATTACACACAAATTTCGTAACTAAAAAATTGTTGACCTCCTACCCAGGGACCTCCTACCCAGAGACCAGGGGGCGGACTTCAAAAGTTCGTTCGATTTCATTCAAATTTGGTATGTAAACAGAGGAACTGATTACACACAAATTTTGTAACAAAAATTTTGTTGACCTCCTACCCAGCGACCTCTTACCCAGAGACCTCCCCTCGGGGCGGACTTTAAAAGTTCGTTTGATTTCATTCAAATTTGGTATGTAAGAAGAGGAAATAATTAATTACACACAATTTCGGAACAAAAAATTTGTTGACCTCCTACTCAGCGACCTCCCCCGGGGGCGGACCTCAAAAGTTCGTCCGATTTCAATCAAATTTGATTTCTATATATTCGAAGAGGAAATGATTACACATAAATTCGTAACAAAAAATTTATTGACCTCCTCCTCTAGGGGAGGACTTAAAAATTTTATCCGATTCCATTTAAATTTGGTACATAAAAATGATTAAACACACGAATTTCGTAACAAAAATTTGGCCCCATCTTTTTAGAGGGTCTCTTCAAATATATAGAAATCAATTTCTTAATTACTAATAACTACAAAATATTAAAAACTTAACAACTCAACCGATCGTTTCGAAATTTACACCGTCTCTTTGTCTCGGGGTCGTTATAGGCTATTTTAAAATTTGAATGGCACCCTCAGAAATATCTCCCGGGGAGGACTGCAAAAGTTCTTCCGATTTCATTCAAATTTGATTCATAAAAAGAGGAAATGGATAAAGACACAAATTTGGTTTGGTTTGGAAACCAGTTTAAGGGAAGGATATCATTCGATTACATACAATTTAAGTGTTGAATAAGTTGAAATGATAAATATTAATTCTTCTTAGATATTTTCCCAAATTTATAAAATAACTAGCTCCTATAATTGTTCATAAATCTGACAACAAAAATTTCACTTAAAACGTGTGTTCCACAACAACGTGTGTGCGGGTACAGCTAGTTATTTTATAAAAAATATTAACGTTTTTCTGTCTATGTAATTTTAATTATACTTTTTAATTAATCTTCGTAGAATTCATATAATATCCTTCATCTGAATTTTTTTTTATATTTTAAATAAAAAGGTTATATACATATCAAATATGATTTTTTATTTTCAATACAAAAGTTAATTAAACATCATGCTCTCTGATTCGTTTTGTATATAAGCAATTGATTGACATTGGATAAAAAAAAAATTTAAGCTTTGATAAATTTATTCAAATGTTTTTTAAAATATAACTTGTTGAAATAAATTTAAAAGTAGGTTTATATAGTAATAAAATAATATATTTAGTATAGAGTTTGGTTTATAATTATGTATCGATAAAAGTTGAAAGTGGCAGAAAATTGTAATCAATATTCTAAACTTAAACATTTTTTTTGTTTTTAAAGCTTTTTTAATTTGTTTATTTCGTCCAAATTTTTATTCTTATTTTTCTGTAAGGACCGACAAAATCCAATATTAATGTAATATAAAATGTTATCGCTTTTTATTTCATCTACCGTCCTTTTGAAAGTTGGTGTTAAATTAGGTTTCTCTGACTGCATTGTAATTAAATGTGAATCTCTCTATCTAGAACTCCAATATCTAACATAACTCCCGTCATGGTGTAGTGGTATAGCCGTTATTCTACGGTGTGTTCGGTCGTGGGTTCGATTCCCATCTCGGACTGGAATTTGTGTCAATTTTTCAATTTGTTCACTTGAATTAAGTGTTTGTGTTGTTTTATTATTGCTTTATATTTATTATTCAAATATTATTGCTTTATATTGTATTATTATTGTAAATATATATAAATACAAATATAAATATAAAAAGTTAATTAATAAATTATTTAAAAACAATTATTTAAATAAAATCTTTATTATTAATATGAAAATTACTGAATTCTTAAAGTTTACTATAATTATATATTAGAATATTATTTAAAACGATTATGAAGTGCATTTTAAATAATGTACATAGTATGTATAATATACGTATATTATTTTTTTTTACCTAAATTCACATGTCATGAAATGCGCAATTCTCTGTTCAAAGAATTTTTACTTATAAAATAAATATAATGTACTTATATGTCAATTGTACATACTACACAGAGTACCGTACAGTGTACTTACTCGAAAATATACAAACAATATGTATAAAAATACATATCAAATAGATTCTAGTCACCAGAGATGAATTTAATTAGGATTTGTGTCACATTTTAGTTGACAAAAAAAAAAAATTTTTTTTTCCTAAAAAATAAATTGAAATGTTCTTCTTTGCGTACCAAAGCTAAAATGAAATTATTTAAAAAAAAAAAAAAAAATTACTATATTAGAAAGAATAAAAAATATGTGTTATAATGTTTCAACAGGGAAAATTTGAAAGAAATGTTTTCATAAAATATTTTCAAAACCATATTATGCAAAATTGTCTTCTTTTTTTTTGGTTAATTTAAATTTATTAAACTGTACAGGATTTTCAATAATAATAATAATTGGAAAAATTACAATTTAACCAGTAAGAACACTACAAACATGTACATTGAAATAATAGATAGCTACAACAACTATATATTTTCTGTATATTTTTTGATATGTATATTGTTCAAATCGGACTAGTCGTTGACATTATAGCAAAATTTTCTATTTTTCATAGCAAGGAAAAATCGCTTTTAGTTTTACTTTTTAATATAAATCTGTGGCCACAAGGCATAACCGCTTAAGTCGAGTTAGGCGGTTATGATTTTATTATTTTCAACTGTTGGTCATATTATTCTACGCCTCATATTTGGCTTTTAAAAACTTAAAATGGTTTTCAAATTCTACAATCTTCTCAAATTAGTTTCCGTTTATCTTCATTATTCGATTTCAGAGGAAAGGATTTTAAACTTTAAACTGCTCTCCTGAAAAGTAGCAAAATTGAGTTAGGCGATTATGCCTTGTGGCCACTGAAATATCTGTTCGTATGAATTATAACAATATTTGTCATAAAAAATTCAGAAACTCATATTGTTTACAAAAATATTTTTTGTTATTTTTTTTTTCTAGAAAAAACAATTAAAATTATCATTTGAGTAACAAATTTTGTTAAAATTTATTTCATATATAGTTTTGACAGATTTTGAGCACATACTATCAGAAAATATTATAATTTTAGTTATAACTTTATAGCTTTCTAGTTATAACTTTATAGGTCCTTATGGCTAATTTTACAACGAGTTTCTGTTCAGTATGAAATAATTAGATTCTGTTCAAAGGTGAATTTGAAAGATACATTTACACTAAAATATTTCGTCAGTATCAGTACAGCTACGAATCAAAATTTTTTTTTTTTTAGAGGGTTTGGTTGGAAATTTTCTTTTTATACAAATTTTTAGTTGCACATCCGCAAAAAATTCTGTATATAATTTAAATAAAAACTTTTCTTAAAAATTGTTACAATATAATATTAATAAAAATATGAATAGAAATAGGAGATTATAACAGTTAACAGATTGTGACATAAAATTATAAAATAAAATATATAAAAAAAATTAAGCAAAAAAAAAAAAAAAAGAAGTAAAATATAAGAAAGAATAATTATCTTGGGAAAAATAAATTATCAGAGAAGATTTAATTTCCCGTTTATTTACCACTGGTATTTCAGCTACCAAATTAATGTTCTCATTTTCTTTTTTTATTTTTTTTTTATTTTGAACAGGTAAAATAAAATTATTCATATACCTGTATATACATATAATTGAATTTTGTGGATTTTTTTAATTTTATATTTTTACAACGACATTTATAGAATTTTAATGTGAATATTTTTGGTTTTATGAATTAAAAGACTATGAAACGTTTGCCATTAATTTTGATTTATACGGCAACATAAGAAATAAAGCTCGTAGTCTTGAAAATAAAGTTATAAGTACCAGAGTTAGTATTATTTTATGTTTTTAGTTCACTGTATTTGAATTAAAAATAAAATATGTTTTGTATCGAGCAAATATCAATTAGACTATTTGGAAATTTTTCAAGGCTTAATCTTCAACATCTGAGATGCAGAAAGAATATTTCGGCATTGTTGCTCACTCATAAGATTAAGTGCTATACCAAATTTTGTTAACGTCATCTACTAGTTTAATTTGGACTACAACATACCAAAAAATATGTCTGCCGCAGCTATCAGTGTATAAGTCCCATTTGTTGCATGTACAATCATATTGAGACGTTCAATCGGTGAACGATCTAATTGCGATGCGACGATAAAAACTAAAAAGGGATGATACCGTTTATTAGTATTTATTGTAATTTACAAACTTCTATCTTTATATTTTTACATTATAATTGCTAAATGTATTATTGATATCCTTTTTTGAAAGTTCTAGTAAAGAACCACATTCTATTGCTCAAATAAAACTAAACAAAACATTAATAGCTAAGCTGTTAAAACAAAAAATATATTTTTAGTTTTTAGTGTAATTAAATGGATTTCTATCGACAAAATGTGCTAATGTGCTAAACTTATTCAGGGCTATTTCAATTTGATATTAAGAAGAACATATTATTCCTTACATTTAGACACAAACAATTAAAAAAATAAAACTTTATTTTGAAAAATTAGAGCTTTATTGTAATTAAAAAAGCATTATATAGTTCCCTTTAAGTTTATAATTTATTTCAAATGAAAAATAAAATAAAATAGAATTATTTTTTATATTAATTGGTTAATATGGATGATACATATTTCGGAAAGCAGCGATTTTTTTTCCTCTTTACAAACAAAAAAAAACAAAACACATAAAACTTTAAATTATTTAAACAAATAAGCATTTTTATAACTTTTATCCATGTGTAAATTTTATTGTGCAAATAAAATATACAAAACTATAGGAGGACTTTTTTTTTGTTACATACCATATATAACAACAAAAAAAAACTTTGTTTATTTAATACAATTTAAACTAACTTTGTTGTTAAATGGCAAGTCGTTTGTTTAAAAAGATATATTGTTTGGGATGGTTGAATAATATTATGAATATGATTTCTTTGCATACATTTATATTTTGATAATATTAAAACAGTCTAAAAAACATATTAGTATTTTGTCTATTAATGTTGAATTTTTTTTACTTGCACACCTGTGTAAAAATCATTAAACATTTTGAAGAAATAAACCTTATTTTATCAGAGGTGACCAAAAGCAGCTTGTGTTTTGGTAAGAAGTATCACTTATTTATGCTGAATATTCTAAATTTTGAAATATTTTTTAGATTTGATTTTTTTATGTTTTAATCAAATATTGTTTCTAAATTTTCGCCATTCCGGAATTTTTCTGGAATTGATATAAGAAAGTTATTTTGACTGCAATGAGTTTAATTTTTCTGTATGTCAAAACTCCACCAATTAAGAACATTTTATTTAGCCCCTATCTGGAGTAATTGATCTTATTGCTAAGATCCTTGGACCAAATCATTTTCGTATATAATATTGAAATAAACATTATATTGCTATAATGCTTGTAGCCAAACAAAATAATCTTGAAGCCTATTTTATTTGTTGAAAAAGTAACAAAGACACAAATTGTGAAAAATCTTTAAACTTTAACATCTCAAAACAACATAATTGAAAATAGCTGCGAAATTAGGGTCGAAATAAAAAAAAAAATTATATTTAAACCTAAAACATTTTAAAAGAAACAAATTCAAATTTTTTGCTGGTCGGCATGATAACGACATACCTGTAAAAAAGTAAAAGAAAAATCTTTTAAATAGAAAAAACTCAAATTTTTTAATTTCAAGATTTCATCACATTGTCGACTTTGATATAAGCAAACTCTTTGGATTTTAGAATTAACGACTCACACAAATTTCGCTTTCATCAACATAAATATATGCACAATTACATGAAGTTTGTCCTTTTTTAGGAATTTTTGTTTTTTTTTTTTTATTATATTAAATTCTGTTTTTATTACATTAGTTTATATTATATGTATTTTACATAAATGTATTATTTTTCTAAAAATAAATAAAAAAAACTTAATAATAAAAAATGTTTTTAATATTTTTGGTAAAAAAAAAAATACATGTATGTACACTTACGTACATTATGCATGCATACATATGTACATTGTAAATATATATATTATGAATTTGTAGATATTTTTTATTTATGCATACGTAATTTTATGACATTTTTACTATTATTATTTTATTTTTTTTAGTCAAAGGTAGAGAATATGTAAATATGTGTCCTTTTTTGTGTTAAGTGACCGTTATTAAAAATGTCATAAAATTTGTAGTAGTTTTTATGGAGCTATTTTCATAGTTTAACATTGTTTTTTTTATACATGATATATATATAATAGAAAATGTAAGTATACACAAAAATTTCCGCTTTTATAAATTTTAAAGCTGATTTTGATTTAAAATTAAATAATAAATTACTTATTGTTATAAAGTTAATAAAATTATATAATTTTATTACGTAATTATAATGTAATCTAAATATTATTCATATCATGTAAATGGTGAGAATTTTAGTCAAAATCATATTAAAATTTGGTAGATTTAAATAAATTAATTAAATTAATTAAATTAGCCAAATTTTTCCAGGGATTTTTTCTATATTGTATAAACTTAAATTAAACAAAACCACTCATTTCGAGCTTATTTAACTTCGTATGAACTCTAGTAATATAAAATGAATTATTTGAATTAGAGCCTCTCAGGCTCTAATGCAATGGTTCCCAACCTTTTGAAATATTTGTACCCCTTGATAATGATTTGAATCTTTACGTACCCCTAAAAAAGAGTGCATACAGGTTATAACAAACGGAATAAAAAATTTTAACGCACGTTGTGATTAGATACGCCTCGCTTTGTTAGCACCAAAATTGATCCAGCATCATTGATTCAAAATCACTGCGAGTTTTCATGTTATTTCTCAAGTCAATGGGTTCATCTTTTGCGTTATCATTATCATAGTGTCAACAATCTTGTCTAATGAAATTGTGAAGGCTTTTCTAATTATCGACATTAAAAGTTGGAGGAATGATACCATCAATATTTTTTTTGAAGATTTCGTTATGAGTTTTAATATACTTATTTAAAAAAAATTTACACAATTATACACAATTCGCAAAATTTTGGAAAGAAAATTAGATTTTGAAATTATGTGTAAGCCGTAAAAAGGATATACATATATTTTTTTCAATACGAACAGTTCCACGTACCTCTCAACCCAAGGGGTCCATGGACCCCAGGTTGGGAATCTCTGCTCTAATGTAAGTTAAGTTTGAATAAAAAAAATATAATTTTATAGAAATTTTTTAACTGTTATTTTCCGAAATAGTTCCGAAATAGATCAAGATGCAAAGATGCATCAAAAAAAAGTTTCGCTCACCAATGGTAACCGTAAAGGAGAGGCAACAAAAAAAAAAGGAAACCAAAATATTCAGAAATACAGAGTATTAAAAATTTGTGGATGTACTTTCCTGGAAAACCAAAATACATACATATGTACCTACCTTAGCATGTATTTTGAGTCAGAAATCTGAAAAATGTATTTAATTTGCAAGTGAGTATATATATGTATGTAAGATTAAGAAATTGAATTAGAAACATAATTTATTTTGTGGTTCACTTATCGATAAAACTTTTTCAATAAAAAAAAAATTATATATTTTCCCACGATCCAAATAATATTATATTATACTACTTATATATATAATATTACACTTGGTTCATCATTTAAAAACTATTTTAAATGTTAAACTATTTTAAATGTTTATTTCATAAAATCTTGGGAAACTAAAAATTATATTAAAAAAAAAAAAATTAATTATATTCATCCAGAAAAAGAAACACCCTAAAAATATATCTACATACATATAATTTATTTATTTTATATCCTATAATAAAAAAAAGTTTAATTTATTTAAATTAATTTCAAAATTATCTAATATCATTTGGTTAAAATAAAAACAAAATAAAAAAAACCGCTTAGAAATTGAAAAATAAAATTTCATTAATTCTATTTGTTTTTTATTTTTCGAATAGTTTAAATAGTCATTTTCATAAAACTATATACCTACTTACCTTGATTATGCCCGACTTTGTTGACATATAAAATTAAGTTTTATTATATTTATAACCGCAAATTGTTTAATAAAATAAAATCCATATAATTTTTTGAGCTCAAAAATAATAATTGTACCTACTAACTTAAGTCGAACTCACTGTATTACATTGTAACAAAATTATGTATATCATATAAGTTGAATTTTATTTTCTCAATTAAGTTTTTTTTTTTTTTTTAATGTAAATTTATCGAATTTCATGTAAAAAAATAAAAATTGTTAGTGGGCACAAATTTGTATATAAAGTTAAAAAAAAAATTAACTTTATTTTGGTATATGTGCTATGATAACAAATCTGCTTTTAATACACAGATAATAAAAATTAAACATGTACAGCGAAAACTCATATTTCAATAATCAATCACTATTTATGAAATTTTCAATATAAATCTTTTCAAAAAAAAAAAAAAGAACATTAAAAAATATTGTATATTTTGAACACGATTATTACCGTCTACGCTGGTGATAAATATATGAATTGCTACAAAACATATTAGTTGTGAAAAATATAATACCTACATATTATGCAGTCATTTTTCACGTGCTGATTAATTTTTTTTTTAAGAAACTACAAAAAAGAAGTTACATATTTTGCCTATGTTAGTTTACAAACATCACTGTACATCGTACTGCTCTTTATACTTATACTGTTAATTTATAAATCGGTCAATAATGTTTACAGTCAATAATGAAATGAATATGTCATTCCAATTGTTCGTAATCGAAGGAAATAGTTGGCTTTAAGTAAAATAAAAACAATAGTCATTAGTCAACTATTAACTACGAATTTCATATTTGGGTGGAATTATAAAATTATGTATCTCTGCATTGACGATAATAAAAAATCACTCGTGTGAAATACCATGTGAAATCGCATTAAGTGAGAAAAATTTAGTTCAAAAGTTAATAAAATTTATTCATGGATTTTTAAGAAAGTTGCATGAATAATATACATAACTATTTCTTCTTATTTTCTATTTATGTTGTATGTTGAAAATTTCAAAATTACCGAAGCACGTTTGAAATGTTTTTCTAAATTTTGTAAATGAATAAAAATAATAATTCCTTCAATATAAAATGTTTTCATAAAAGATATAAGAAAAGAATTATGAAATTTTCATAAAATATGTTGCAATAAAAAATATATTCATTAAGATAGCGTACACTCAAAAAAAAACATCCGTAAAAAGCTAATGTTTTATGTCCGTTGAAATTTCATTCACTAAAAGTTGTTGAATTCAACGGGTTTTACGTTAAAAGATACCATTTTTAACCGTATTACGGATGTTTCATCAAAAAATTCAACTACGGACTACGGTAAGACTTGATGAAGTAAAGTCCTTAAAATTGAGCTGATAGAGTAACAAGGAAATTGTTAAAACTAACAACAATTTATTAATTTCAACGAAAAAAATCGTATATATTTTTTTAATGAAAGTTTAATAACAAGCCCATAAAATATTAACGTTTTATGTTTCCTTATTATCTACGGATACTCTTATACTTTTAAGGGAAACTCCTCAACCCCTATAAATAATTTAAATTAATTCGCATGTATAGAAACCGAATTTATATTGTCTATTAATACATTGTTGTATATCACTGACATAGCTCAGTGAAAGAATTCATAACATTGAACAAAGCGGTTAAGCAACGCGTCGTTGTGATAGAACTTAGATGGGTGACCATTCAAATAAAAAAAAAAACAATATAAAAACTATAATATAAAAACAAAAAAAGCTAAAAAAAACTAGAAAAAAAAAAAAAACTAAAAAAAAAAAAAACAAAAAAAAAACAAAAAAAAAAAACAAAAAAAAACAAAAAAAACAAAAAAAAAACAAAAAAAAACAACAAAAAAAAAACAAAGTATAAAACCGTAATTTTAACATTTTTTTGTTGTACCAAGGATTTAGTCCGTAAAATTAATATTCCGGGATAATCTCTTAAAGTTAAGAAAATTTATTAAAATTCTACGGGTACTCCTTTAAAGTAATTTTAACGACATACATCGATAAGATTTATGGAGTTTTCCTTAAAATTTTCCGTACTTTTCAATTTCTTAAAACGTTATGGACTACTCCGTAAAGTTTACGTATGTTTTCGTTAACTTTTTAACATTTATTTTTTACGGAAAATTCAACAATTTTTAATTGTTATTTCCAACAACATTTTCCACTGGTTCACTTTCACATGATTTTTCCGTTAGCTTTAACGGAAGAATACATAGATTTTACGGTTGTTTTTTTTTGAGTGTATAAGATAATTATTGCTTATCAAATAAAGTTCACAAAATTTATAAAAGACTAAATGTTTTTTTTACACTATCTGTACTTTATAAATTGTGGGTGTCAGAGATAGATTTAAGAATTCAAAAAGGCACAAAATGATTAAACAAGTACCTATATATATATAAATATATATTTCAAAGATATTCCACAATTACTATTATTTGAAGATATGTTGAGTATAAAAGTTTTTCCTAATTAAAACTCACTTTTTAAACATAAATTAAAAAAAAAAAATTACAATTTTGTTAATCCTTTGATAGGAGATTTTGATAAAGTTATTCACTTCGTATATTAAATGTCAACAACATTATTTTTTTCATTTTTTTTTTATATGTGAAATTTTTTTGTTGCCATCTTTTTTTCTAATATATAGTTTTATAGTTTTATTTTATTAATATACATAAAATAAGATTATTTATTATTATTACAGTTCAACATTAATTTTCAATTTTAACTTTTATTTATTGTTCGTGTTAAAAACTATAGCCTAAAGAGAAAATTATATTTTTCTACGTACATATATACGTACTTATTTATTTTATGAAAAATTAAAATGCATTTTAAATAGAATGCAATGACTTCGGACATTAATTTTAAGTGACCACAAGCGGAAAAGACAATCTTATTTTCTTGATATTTTTTTTTTATTTCGCATTTTCATTGTGCTCATCTGCAACTAAAAGATAGTATTGCAGAAAAAATACGAACATGAACAGAGACGTACCGTCAACCAGCGCCGGCTTGAACTTTTGCGGGACCGTGTGCGAGGTTAGACGCGGGGCTATACTGTTTATTAATTTCGTTTGCTAAGATATTGGAATCTGATATAATAATTTACTATAATATAAAATATAATTGACTTCCTATAATTAAAAATTGAATTCATATAATAAAAAATTTACTTATAAATATAATTGATTTCGTTGCATATACAACATATTTCAATAAGTTATTTACCATTTTCCATAACTTAAACAACAAAATATATATATATACGGTCCTTATTTCAATTTTATGTAGATAATATTAGTATTCTGAAAACTGAAATGCAATCACTATTTTGAAATATAGTATCTTTATATTTATTTTGTTGATAAGAAATTGTTTATATTGAAATTTTAATATATTGTGTAAATTTCTAATTTTTTTCTTGTACTTAATAATTATATTTATAAACTTTCGTAAGAACGGGCGGGGCCTTCGAAAGCACACCTTCGCACACCCTATCAAGCCGGCCATGCCATCAACAAATATGTATAATCAATAGAAGTTTACTGATAATAAATTGTTGTCAACAACTCATTTAAAAGTTCGCTTTTTAAATCGATCCACAGAAGAGTTTGAAAATTTAAATTTGCTTTGCTTGAAAAAGGAGAAATCCCAAAAAGTTTATTCATATTTTGACTTTTCGGCAATTATTTTATCGTCAAAGTTTAAAAATTACTGTACTTTGAACAACAAATGGCCACTTTCAATGTAATAGGTGTAAGCTTTACATACATAGTCGAAAGTTTTCGATCTAATAAGGGTTTTAATAAAAGTATAATATTTGATGTATAAAATAATTTTATTTCACTTTAAGATCATTATTAACTCTCTTATATACAAAAATAACTTATTTTTTGTTGCGAAGTACTTTAAGATCATGTATTAAGTTTAAATGGATATAAGATCAAAAGTGATTCAAATAAACTCATTCTATAGTTTTCCTTTTTGAGTAATTCTTAAATATTTATTATATTGTTCTATTTAGAACATTTTATCTTTTATAAAAAAAAAAATGAAAAGAAAAATTCAAGAATAAATAACACTGAAAGAAAAAAAATAAATTTATTTTCATTTTTTTTTTGTGAAAAAAGAAAAAAAATATTCCAAAATATAAATTAGTTCCAACTTGGAACAAAAAAATAAGTCAAAAAAAAACAAACAAAAAGAAAAATATTAGTTCTTCTCACTTTCTTTATCAAGCTTCATAATTCATAATTTTCGCATGGATTTTGTTGTTACTAATAAAATTTATAAAAATATTACACAATTTAATGTCAAAAAAATGAAATTATTATTGACAAGGAATTAATTCCTATATCTGTATATTTCTAGTTTAGGTCATACATATCAAACATACATATAATGGTATTATCAATTTGGAGCAATCTGATCCATGCTTCTAAATATTTTAAGCTATAGAATTAAAAATTAAAACCAAAATCAAGTTTTGTTGGGATATCATGGTGACCAGTCAATTTTATTTTTATAAAATATCTTATTCTTGACTGTTTTTTGCACTTTCGAAATGGATATTTGTTATTATGTCTTTATTAAAAATATAATAATTATCATCAAAATTCATCAAGTAAAGTAAATAATAAAAAACTGTTTTGATAGCGTATTATTTTTATACTGCAAAAAAGAAATAATTCATGAGAAACGGATATTCGAAATTTTAATGATTATATTCTTAGCTTATGTTATCATACTTAAATTATAATAAATATAAATGGTTTTATATCGATTTTAAACATAAACATAATATTATATGTTTTTTTAGAGCAATTTATACATGTGAATGTAACTACCTCCATTTTAGGTAGGTAAATGGAAAAAGATATGGACATGTTTTTAATGCCAGATTTTCGTTACCCTGAATATAAAATCTAAATAATTTATTTTTGTGACCACATCAACCATACTTTTCATTCATTATTTAGATATTTATTGGTTCAAATTGTGGATAAACGCAGGTAATGATATTCTGAACATATAGATTCGATATGACTATAAGTGATCCTTGAAATTTCCATAAAATTTATGTTATGCATTACTTAACTGAAACTAGAAGTACATAAAGTGCTTATATAAAAACAAATGTATATTCTTTTGACCGATATTTCAGAATATTAATCAAAGTTTTTCAACATAGTGCAAATACAAAATGTATACTTATTTTGTGATGTATTCAATTTTTTTTAGGAGCAAAAAAAAAATAAATTCAGTTTTCTAATTAATCATGAAATAATTTTAAGAAATTCTTTTTACAAAAAATTAATAAAATTAATGTCTTGCGTTTTTTATAATTTTTATTTAAAATAAATAAGAAATAACGCAGAAAATCGGTTTTTACGACAGCTCTAAATCGCTTTGCGGTATTAGATGTGATCGATGCATGAAAATTAGTTTTTTTTTTTTTCGTTTTGTACTTTAAAAATTCAAACCATGAAACGTAAATTTAATTTCTTTAGTACACTACGTAAGCTGGGCTTTTAAATTAAATTTAGATTTAGTTTTATATATTTATTTAGTGTTTCTTTACTATTAATACAATTAAAATTGTTTGTTTATTGAATTAATTGTAAATTATATAACTCTGAAAATTCATTCAAAATTTATCCTTAACATATTTAATGATCTCTTTTTTTTAAATATTTTACATTTACTTAATTTTTAGACTATTTGTTAAATCATTATAGATATCTACATATTTATTATCACAATATAATTATTAATTATATTATATTATGGATTTATCATTTGATTTATAAGAAAGAAGAAATCGTATATTGCATACTCGATAGAGGATAAATTAAATAATTCTTAATTTTTTTTTAAATATGCATTAATAGTTGGCGAAATTCTGTTATATAATGTTATGGCAACATTATAATATTAAAATTAAATTTATTTAAAATATTAATTTCCTTTCAATTTTATATAAATTTTTATTTAATACTTTATGTAATTCAAGCAAGTATAAACCATATTATTTTATTTATATTGAAAAATCGTCAACCATTTTAATATGTATATTATATTATAAAGTAAAATTTTTTTCTTATAGAAATTTTTTTTTTATGTAAAATATTTTATCGGTTTTTTTATTTCTTTTTATTTTTTTTATTTTTTTTTGGGAAAATTCATTTAGTATATACATACATATATACTTGCAGAATAAAAAAATATGTACAAAAATTAATAATTTATTCAGAACTTGATGTCAAACACACTAATTCAATGTATGTGACAAGAATATTATTTAAAAATATTATATTTCATTTTGTTCAATATTAGCTGAATTCTGTTAAAAAAAAAAATAACATTTACTTACCTATCTATCTTTCATTAGAACTAATGCTACTAAATAGTAATGACAGGATGCTTTTGATCTTATCAAATAAGAGTGATTATGAGTGATATTATATCAAAAAAAAGTAAAAAATATTATATTAAAGTTATATTCATTAATTGATGGAAATGTTAGTTATATATAGTAGGTATTTAAATAAATTAATATTGTAAAGAAATTTAGTTCACTATACAAAGCTAAAGGGACCAACGCGGCATCTAAATATCATCCAACATATTACATTCTTGATTTGATTTTACATTTACAAAAAAGAACGTATAAAATAAGAATTTGATTAATTTTTGCTGAAAAATAATTAAAACATCTCAAGAATGATATAAATCCAAATTTGCAGAAAAAGTTAAACACTAAAAACATAGCCGACCTAAATTAATGCCAGATAATTCATATTTAATTGACGTTTTTAATCTCTTTATGAAGAGACCTGTTCGAATATTCTTAAGTAAGTGCTGGCCCAATAACGTAATTATTATTTTTAGAATATTTAGAAAGTTTTTATAAAGTTTCTCATTAAACAAATTACAATTAGAAAATAATTAGGTTCTACATCACAACATTATTCGAATTATAATTACTAATTACAAATAAATTTAACTTTTTTTAATAATCATGCATCTTCCAATAATTATATATTTACTATGAGAAGAAAAAAAAAGCATTGTAAAGTGGATTGAATTGTAATCAAGCTAGACAAGAAAAACATTATAAATGCAATAAATTCAGTATATATGAAAACAGAATAGAAAAGAAGTTTTTTTATATTTATGGTTACGAAACCTTAGAAATTTCTCTTAAATATCTTTAAATAATAATTTTTTTTCGAATAAGTAAGCAAAAAATACTTAACCACTACCTTTTCTCTATTACTCCTAATAAAGATTGAGAGCAGAGACAATTTTTAAGTCTTTTCATCAGAACCAGATATTTCCTTGCACACATTTTAGAATATTAGATAGGAGTAATCATATTTTATTTAATTTTTTTTTCTTCTATTGTGATACGAAGAATTATAATTACACCAAAAAATAATCTAACAGGATGTGACGTATAGTTGTAACATTATAAGTTAACCTAATTTAACATTTTCATTTGACTTTATGAATTATATTTTCCTTATTTTCAACATTAACTGAACCTGAATGTTACAAAGGACATTTTTATATGCAATGTGTCTTTAAATCGTTCGTCCATCACGGGCTGGAATTTGGTTCAATACAAGTTTACAATACAAGTATGTGATTTTTGTTAGAACTTCATAGTTAAAATTGATAAAAAAGTTCGATATGTGGTCCAGACAATAGTTTAATCCATCTAAAGACGAAATATTCCAACGTATTATAAATCTTGATTCGTCGTATATACATAAATAGTTAAAGATAACACGTAGGTATACTTAATATGAAGATATATTTGAATTTTTGTTTTTATTATATGGATAGATCAATTTTTCGTATTTTATTTTTATTAAAATGTTATCAACAGGATTAAAATGAAGACAATACTTAAATTTCAAACAATGGAATATTCATCATTCTAACATAATTTTTTGTTAATTACATACTTTTGTTTAGATTTAATTCAATTGTAAATGTGTCAGTTATAACATTTACTATCTAATATTATAATATTCTTGTGCCAGAAAAACAGTTTATCCATCAGGAAAATTTTGAACAAAATCATATCAAATTTTGATATATGCAATTATTATGATTAAATATCCTTGAAGATTAATTTATGAATATTTTCATTTGAATGTATATATGTATAAAGAAAATAAATGAATAAGGAAATGGACCAAAATGTTCTTTGTCTTTATTTAAAGAATACATTTTGATTAAAAGACGAATTTGTAAAATTTGTTATGTTGATGAATAATAAACGAATTTAATTCTAAATTGTTCTTAATTTATGTATTTGTAAAAACAAAAATTTATCGTCTGTTTAAATTATTTTTAAAAATATTATTACTATTAATTGGTATGAAAGGCATTTCATAAAATTTAACTATATGTTATTAATAAACTTAAATATCAAAGATAAAAATGTTTTAATTTTTTTTCATTAATCAAATTTGGATCGTACAGTTTGAGAGACATACAAAACTTAAAAATTATTTACATTTAATTATTTAAGTATATATTTAAAAATACTTTTTTTTCATTAATAAATACAGATTGCACCATTCAATTTTGTTACTTTTTTTCTAAATTTTTACACTTTCCTTAAATTTTTCATTTTTCCCATTTAAAGGAATCGTTGATGCAAGCTGAAATTTTTTGAAGTAATTTGAAACGTTATTGACTGTAGATAATTTGCACATTGTAGCTTAACTTACGCTTAATATACGCTGATAATATATTATGGACGTTCGTGCATGTAATAATAACATAAAAATATTTTATTTTTCTACATAAAACAAGAAATTTACAAATTTAATAAAATTTCCAGAGAATAATTCGATTGTGAACATAAAATGGATGGATATAAAGGAAAAGTGTGCCTACTAAAAATTGTAAAAAATTCTATCAAAAGTAATAAATTTTGAATAAAATTTGAAGAAATAACATTGTTCTTGTATGTAAGAAATTTAATATAATAAATATAAATAATAATTCAGCTTTGAATGCAGCATAAATATTTCAAGTTTAATCAATGATTATGGATATTAAAAAGATTATCCAGTTTCAAACCGTAATTTTTCAGCTATTTTTTTTGTATTTTTATTTGAATGTGTTAGTTAAACGAAATAAAATACTTGTCATATATTGCTAATTATTAGGGTATTAACAGTATTTTATTTTGTTTTACTAACCCTTTCAAATAAATATAAAAGTGATAATCTTTTTAGTATTCTTAATCAATGGCATAGATTAAGAATACAGCATATATTGATAATTATCACGTATTTTTATTTTGTTTTACTAACACATTCACATGAAAATACCAAAAATAATGTTGTATGAAGCTAACCATCTTTGTATATTCCTAATCAATGTCAATGGTTTAACAAACGAAATAAAAAATTATTTTTTTTAACTATTTTATTTCTAATTATTTTTTTCTTTAAATAAGTATGACCTGTCTTATCTATACATTAATTAGAACTATATTTGATGTGTTCCCATAATTATAATATACGGACACTAATAGTTTTTAAACTATTTAAAAATATAAATTTAATTCTACTTCAAAACAATATAATACTTTTTTACAACATTTACAGAAAATATCTAAATATTTATATACTTGTAATAAGCATAATGTATTATATATAAATATTGAGATGAATGAAAATTGAAATTTTAAACTGTTGTTGCTAATGAATTTCATCCTTTAATCTAATAAAGAAAATTTTTAATTAATTTTTAATTGCAGTAATATATAAATATGTTGCAGCAATAAATATATATAAACACATATTAATAAATAAAATTTATGAAATTGAATTTGCCATATGTATCCACCAAAAACAAACAATTTTATTACAATTATAGCCTGTTGATGCACAAAAAATTTTCCGTTTAAATTTTTTAATCCTTAAATTTTAATCCTATTTTGATGATAGAGTAATTCAAAAACCAAAATAACGTTAAAAAATATTATAAAAGTGTATATTTATATAAAATTTGTATATATGTAATATGAAAATTAAAACAGAAAATTTTGAATGAGTTTCATATGTTTGGAATTTTTTAATGCCTTAATTTAAGTATATTGTTTCTGCTTATCATTATTTTTATATTGCTAAAACAATTCCAATACATTTTTACGTACAAAGTTATGACATTGAACTTTAAAATATGTAGGTATTATGCTTGTGTGCCAATTATACGGTATTGATATACGTATTCGAAATTGATCCCGTAATTATTATTATTATTAATAATAATATAGATACAATTTTATATATTTGATGCCTTAAAATGTTTTTTCACTATCAAAATAAAAATCAAACGCATAGTTACGATCGGTCAAGCTACCTGGAACTATGTAGATCCAGAGCTTACATTGTCGCCACAGTACCTACATATTACAGTTATTTAAAAAAAATATATTAAATAAAATTATAATTTAGAAAAAAAACTTTTTTCTACCTATCGTTGTTGCAAATTTCAATTGCGGATGATCAATGTTTTAATTAAACCACTTGCAGGGATGCCAACTGGGGTGTTTTACCCTGGAGTTTCCAGTTTTTCAACTAAGACTCCAGTCTCCAGGATTTTTAAAATTTTATCAGCTTTAATCAAAATTAATAATTTTAAAGTAAAATAGAAATTCACATAAGCCATTCACCAGTAGATGTCATTTTACTTTGTTATTCATTTAGCTATAGTATCATTTGTTCCAAAACAAAGTATTTATATAACTTTTAAAATAATTGATCTCATCAATTTAAAACCTATCATCTTTTTCTAATTTCAAATTTCAATTATTATGTATGTATTTTTATTTATTGTTTTTATTTTATATTACTTTTTAAAAAGTTTTATTCTAATTTGAATAATTTTTGTATCTGCGGTTTATTTTCTGTTTCGTTTGTTTATGTTAATACTAATCTTATTTATAATTTATTATTTTTTCTATTGTTCTATCATCTATCTAGGTACCTACACTTTTTTGGTTTTTAAACTCTCCAGTTCTTCCCGGTCAAGAGTTGGCAACCCTGGCAAGATCACTTGAAATCGTCGTCTTGACTAATGTATAATCTTCAGTTTTGAGGAGCTTCTTTCTGCAACATATATTTTTTTATTTATATATCTGCTTCAAATTCATATAAAAATTTCAAAACTATTAGTTATGAACACATACATAAATATGGGTTTATAGATAATATATGTAATAAATTGTTATTACATTACCTAATGTAATATAATGTACTTTTTAATCTATATAAAAATATAGTGAAATACCTCCACTTTAAACTTAAATTATGCTAAGCATTAATATTTAGTATGCGTTTTTTAATCAGAAATATATACATATAGTATTTATGACAGTTTCAATCGAATATTATTATTTGACTTCTATTATGAGTAAAAACATAATCTTTTGATAAGCATCATCATTGTCATTCATTCATTTATATATAATTCATTCTAATTTTGATGTTTTAAGACATTTTTATCATTATATTTTATGTTTATGTACATTTTGTTATAATACTTCCTCATAATAATAATAATAATAATCCCTTTTTACATTAAATTTTACCTTCACCACCATAAGACATAAGCTTCATAATACATCTCCAAACAAATTAATTTAAGCATACGGCATTATATGAGTAAAAAATTTTTGCTTTTAAATTTTGTGACTTATGTTAGGTTAAAGTAAGATCTTGTCACTCTTTTTCCAAAATCTGAAAAAAAGAAACGAAAGAAAATTCAAAATTTTTCAATGTTATACACATAAGATATTTTATACTCTGACAAATAATAATCTGAAGTGATGATTATATTTACTCAAATATAAAATATACCTTCATTGAAAAAAAAAAATCTATATTAATATTATTCATCTGTTACTTATATGAAAAATTTCTCCTCCTTTCCAATTATACCCATTACGCATAAAATTTTAATATTTTAGCATATATAAATTTTGCAACTTTGGTTTGTTTTTTATTAAAAACAAAATAATTGTGTATATATAGGAGTTCTTTGAACACAAATTATATTTTGTATTCATTTCGGGTATTAAATTGAGACATAAATCTTTGAGAAACCTACTTTTGTTTTCAACATATACTTATACTTACTTAATACTTAGGTTTGCATAGTATATTATAATTTTACAAGGTGATAAGATTTTTATCGAGCATTTTAATATTAAAAAATATTTATAATAAACTTTTCGATTTTCAACAATAACATATTATATAAAAATTACTTATTGTAAATGCCTTTTATAATGTAATTTTGTTTTTTATGGCATTCAGCTATAAATCATGATATTAACCTACGCCTTGATATATACATAAGTTTGGACTGTAATAACTACAAAAATTTCAATTGAAAAACAATTTCCTTCTTATAACATATACTACTCATCGGCTCATCGCGTTTTAAATTGTAACAAAAAACTGTCCTCATGTTTTCTAGACAGCTTCGAATTTAGAAATAATATTTTGTTCTCTTGCCTTTAAGTTCCAACAAACAATATGTCAAAAATATAATTTTAGCATTTTATGTAGAATTTCGATAAGAACTTAACTTAAAACTACAAAATTTCATTGGTTTAATGAAAACTTTCAGACTAAATACTAAACTCATATACTGGTTTTACAACTAAAAATAAATTTTTTATTTTTTAAACATAAATAATGTTTATGTGAATTTTTTATATATTTTTTTCATCACAGTGTTTATTTTTCTCTACACATCTACATAAAATATGTCGTGATTTATTACAAATAACTAATTTCAGTTTTGATGCCGCTTTTATTTTCTAGTTTTACAAAGTATATAGTTTCAGCTGAAATTTGTGTAGAAATTTTGTATGACAGAAACTAAAACTAGATAATTTTGCCTATGAATACGTTTTAGAAAAAAGTTTTAAAAAAGTTTCTGTAAATATTTGTAAATAAGTGTAGTATTGAGTTAGTTATTCGACATTTATTTGAAATTTAAAGGAAAAATTATATTAATTAAAAAAAAAACATAAATTGATTTTATTTTATTTTGTATTTTTTATTTATCTAATTTTTATATTTTAAAATATATTTATATTTTTAATTTAATTTAATTATTTTTGTTTTGAAATTTTGTGTAGGTTAAATTAAAACAAAATTAAACCTGACTTTTAATTAAATGTTGGAACACAAGTTTTAATTAAGGGGTAACGTAAGAAAATATCTTTATTTTAGTTTATAAATAATTAATTTGTAATGGCTGACACTAATTTAATTTTTGTTTAATAATTTGTTTGTGAATAATTTTTCTACTGCAAGAAATCAAATGTTTATTTCAGAAAAAAAAAAAAAATGCTTCAGGAAAATTATATAAATTAAGCAAAATTATCTATTACTAGAACTGGCACAAAAAGGCCAAATTTTATTTAACCCCTTTAAGAACCCTGCCTTCAAAATCAAAGTTTCAGTTTTTCTTTGATTGTAATTCGATATTATCCGACTGAAGTGATTTTTTGATATGCCATGAAGACCTGTCTCCAGCTGAGTGGAAAGTGAGCCGGATTTTTTTAATTTTGGGTTTTTTGGCTAAAATATTTCTTGAAATTGTAAGTACAGGAAACAGAGAATAAAAAAATCAAACGTAGAATAAAATATTGATTGTTGTTGAATTTTGAGTTTTTTCAATTTTCTAAACAATTTTTTAATAATTTCATTTATATCATTTAATTATAAAAATTTGTTAAAAATAGTTAATTGCAGTTTCTGTAAAAGAAATAATTTTTTTTTTAATTTGAAACATGCACTGCAAAAATAAAAAACAAAACAACATCTTTTCGGTTCCAGGGCTCTTTATTTTATTTTATATTATTTTATGAGACTTCTGATGGCAAGAAGAAAGTTCTTAATGTAGAAAATAAAAATACAGGGAAAAGGGAGCACATTAAAGTCTTAAATGGAATAAGTATTTGTATACATTTAAATATAGGCATTATAATACACGTGCATAATATATATACAAAAGTTCATACGCACATATTATATTTTTTCGGTTTCTTACAGTAAGTAAACAAATTTAATATGTTATTTATATTAAAAATTTCTAAAAATATATAATAATAATAATATAAAAAAAGTGGTAACAACATCAGTTAAATAAAACATAATTTATATACATATGTGGAAAATTTAAGAACGTGCTAATGAATTTTCATTATGTTAAGTTTTTCATGAGAATATGGCATTAAACATTTTTTATATCTTTTTGTTTATTATATAAGAGAAGAAGAAAAATGATATTCTAAACTTAAATGTATTTAATTCTTATTATTATTATTATTATTATTATTATTTACATTATTTTTCATCTTAATTTAAGACATTCAAATTAATTGTAAATTATATAGGGTTTACCACAATTTTTTATCGTATTTCCTTTACTTAAAAAAACAAAAAAAAAACAATATGACGGTGCAACTCCACCCTATCTGGGTTAGTGTAAATTATACTTAATTGTCATTTATATACTCCAGTAGACCTAATATAATCACCTGCTACTATCTGATTTTTAGAATAATCTTTGTACGTGAGTTTTACAATAAATGCAGCCATTATAATTTTCATCGCAAAATACATACATAAATATTCATAAATAAGTATTTTAATATTATAAAAAATGTTATATTTAATTGAAAAAATTATATAACATATGTACCTACCTGTGTATCTAAACTTACCATATTATATTTTATATAACTATGTTTAATATTATTAATTTTTATATATATTATATTGTTGTATACTTTATGGTAGTTAGACAAGCTCTATGGAAGAAAAATTTTTATTATCGGATTCGTTAATAAAATATAAATGAATGTTTTTATTTAAAATAAACACAGGATTCACAGATTATCATATTAAAAAAAACGTTCATACAATAACATCGTTTATAGAATTATTTCCTCAATTACTCAAAAAGTTTTGGTTTCGACAAAAAACATCAGTTCAAACTTTATTTTAATAAATAAAAAAGGAAAAATAAAGCTATGTATAAAATAGTTTTAATTAATGCGGTTTATTTTTATTTTTGATTTTTTTTCCATATTTTTAAAAGTTTTCTCATAAAGTTTTTTTTTTTCCGTTTCAGAATTTGATTTAATTAATATCTTCTGAAAAGTAAATTTTTTTTTCCTTTTCGTGAAAATAGATAATAATATTTTTTTTGAATATTCCTAGCGGCAATATATTTGCCAGCTGCAGTAATTTATTTCGATGTTTTTGACAAGACTCGAAATATCATTTAGGGCTTAATTTCAGCGCGAACGGCGTTCTGGTTCTTTTTTTTTAAATAAAAATTATTTTTATACTAAATTCCCTATTAGCAAGCAGGGTTGCCAACTCTTGACCGAGGAAAAACTGGAGAGTTGAAAAAACAAAAAATGTAGATAGAAAAATAGAAAAAATAATAAATTTATAAATTACATTTGTGCTTCACCCTTAAAAAAATTTAAGAATTTCAAATTTTGAATTTCAAATTCCTAATGTATTTTGTTAGTGTGATTTAATGTCAAAAAAAAGTTTCGCACGAAAACTTTTTTTTGACATTAAATCACACTAAAAAAATACATTACTTTTTTCCACTTTTTTTCATAAATTGCAAATATTAATGACAAAGCTGCCAGAGTAGGATTTTCTTTAGAGGATTTTATTACATCGGGGCAAAAATTATGAACAAAAAATTATTGTACAAGGAAAATCAATTAGAATGACAGAACTTGAATTTCAAAAATTTTTTTTGTTGTGTGAATTTCAAATACACGCCTCAGCCAGAGCGTGTATTTGAGATTCACAACAACAAAAAAAAATTTGAATTTTACACAACAAAATACATCAGGAATTTGAAATTCAAAATTTGAAATTCTTAAATTTTTTAAGGGTGAAGCACAATTATTATTAACATAAACAAACGAAACATAAAATAAACCGCATATACAAAAATAAATCAATTATTTCTTAAAGGTATTAATAACTTTGTTTTGGAACAAATGATACTATAGCTCATACTTGGCCAAACTGCGGCTCGCGAGCCGCATGCGGCTCTCGTTCTTCTTCACTGCGGCTCTAGCCACGTTTGAAAAAATATTGTTAAAAATTGTTTTTAAAAAATACTATTTAAAAAAACCGTTTTCTTATGTAATGTATTGGTTGTCATTATAATTTTTCTTTATAAATAAACATACATGGGATTTTTTTTAAATAAATTATGAATGAAAATAAAGATAAATGAAAATGGCAATAAAGACAGTTTACATATCGTCGGTCTCGTTTTCTTCTTATATTGTAGAAAAATTATAAAAAACTAAAATTTTAATATGTTCAAAGTTAGAAGTCGAAAGCTCATAAATTATCCGCAAGACTATTTCTATTTCCCCGAAAGTACCAAAACGTACTAAAAAAAAAGAAAAAAAAATTCAAATTCAACTTTCTCAAAACTATGTTTTTGCAGTTTCGTGATTTTTGCATGAGACCGACGATATTTAAAACAATTTCTAATTGCGGCTCTCGACAATTCTGATTTTTGTAATTTCGGCTCCTGTTGGGATAAAGTCTGGCCACCCCTGCATAGCTAAATGAATAACAAAGTAAAATGACATCTACTGGTGAATGGCTTATGTGAATTTCTTTTTTACTTTAAAATTATTAATTTTGAAAAAAACTGGTAAGATTTTAAAAAACCTGGAGACTGGAGTTTTAGTTGAAAAACTGGAAACTTCAAGGTAAAACACCCCAGTTGGCATCCCTGTTAGCAAGTTTTTTTTTCAAAATTGTTTTCTTTAGAAAAATATTTGATTTTTGGTTTTATGTTGGTTATTCTCAAATATGGGTTCGGTTCGTGATTCCGCAGGACAAAATTTCTCAATTTAAAATTATTTTATTAAATTTTTTACTAAATTTGTTGGTAAAAATTTTGTTCTGCGGAATTTTAGTTTTTGTATAATTTTAAATTTTGCGTTGTAGACGTAGTCTAATCCTAATGTTCAAATTTGTATAAAAAAAATTTGGAAACTTATTGTTTTTTTTGGTTTCTTTTAGATCATTATACCGGTGTTCCACTTAAAAATAGTCCCCAAATAATATGATAATAATCCCGAGGATTAAACATAGCGTTCACACTATATGAAAAAAGGAAATGTTTGAGTTTCTGGAAGGTTCCACCTCATTTTTTTATTATTACTTTTTTTCCATATTTTTTCCATTTAATTTAATAATTTAATTTAATTTCAAAAATTTGAAAAATAAAAATAAAAATTTTCAATATTTAAATTTGAAAAGGAATGACATTTTTTTTTTATTTGTTTTGAATTTAATTTTTTTTTATCTTTTTCGTTTAATTTTAAGGTGTAAACAGAATTGGGGCGACAGCGATAGCGACTGTCAAAAACCATATATTTGTATGAGAATGAAACAATTGAGGCGACTTTTTTATATGAAAAATCGCTGTCGCCGTCGTTGTCGCCCCAATTGTGTTTACACCTATATTCGTAAACATAACAAAACAACATACACTTCACACACTTTTGTTGTTTTCCCCAATTTTTACGACAAGGTTATAATGCCCGAGACATTTCAAGTAAAGATGTGTGAATCCCCCTGAGGGTACCCCTAAATTATTTAGGGATTAACTAATTCTCAAATAGTTCTTATTATTATTTTTATATGTATACTCCTCAAATAGTACAACAACTATCCCAGAACTAAATTTAGTCCCTAAATAATCCCCAAGTGGAACACCGGTATTATTGATTTAAATTTAATTTTAATTTTATCTACTTTCGACTGGAAATTGTTATTACAAATTCGAATTTAATATCCAAAATAAAGTATCACAAGTAAGGAGCTATTCTTAAAATAATTTCATCCTGATTTTTTTGCTAATATGATTCATCGTATATTCTTATTAAAATCAGTGCTGATCGTCTGAATTATGGTAGGTAGTTAATACATTTATTAAACTAATGAAAAATCATAACAAAATAATGGTTAACATATCTCTCAGTTCTCTTTTGTAAACTAAATAATTGGCTTTTTTTCTCTTGTCAAAAGAAATTTTCTTATATAGTTCTTCTTATAACAACTAAAATGCAGACAAATTTTTCTCAATTAAATTTTCTTTTCTTGGTCTCAAACTACTGTGGAAAATTTAAAAAAGACACCAAACAAGAAAATTCCCAAATAAAAAAAAGTTAAAAAATAACTTTTATATACCTAACACAATATTATAATTTTTTCCACTCCTCAATAATATAATTTTAGTGCAATGCTTAACAGCTTCTTGTCGGTTGAACACCCATTTACTCAAATTAATTTAAAAAAAAAGTTAAATATAACAAGAATTATTTGTATTTTAATAACACTAAGAAAAAAAAAAATTAAAATTTGAATTTTCAATATCTGCTAGGTACATGTTTAACCAGAGAAATTAAAAGTTAACGAGTTCTTTTCTCGACAATAATCTTTATCTTCTTGTCAAGTGGAATCGAGTGGTTCCAGTAGTCCAGTATTTTCGAACTTTGGATATGTGTGTGGAAAGACGTTAAGCTCCATAGAAGGCTCTCTATTTTGCATAAGTATTTGTGCGCGAAAGGCGCAAGAAAAAAAAGAGTCCTAGCAGGTCCGAGGAAGGCATCAGCCGTCCGTCCATATGTACAATAACTTTTTATTTTGTAAGATTTCCTTTTAATATTTTTAAATATTACCGATTAAATTTTAAAATTGCTGTCAAATGAAAAGCATTCAAATGAAATTCCTGTCAAATGAAATTCCAAAAAAATTAAATTCCGGTCAAATGAATCCTGGTCAAAGGAATTCCGGTCGAAATTATCCAACCGTTTATTACGTTGTCCGAAAATTTAATTTGTTTACATGGGTCTTTTTTGCTATATAGATTTTTCTTTTATTTAACAATTTAGCTAGGTCGAATTTATAAAAAAAAAAAGTTTTGAGTCATTTCACGAATTTTAAAGTGTTTGTTATATTTTAAAAATTATCGAAAAATATAAAAAAATTAAAAATAATTTTTTTTTTTTCAAAACTGTATCCGCTTAACTAAAACTATATTTACACTATTTTAAATTTTTGAATAAATTTATTTTCAACTTATAATAATAACTAGACAAAAACTTAAGCTAAACAGTTACACATATGTGATTTTTGTAGTGTACTCCTGAAGGTATTTCAAAAGAGACACTATACGTAGTACAGAAGACTAAAACTGCTTTGAAACTTTCATTTGCAAACGAAAAACTTTTAAAGTCTTTTTTTTTATGTGCCATAAGTTGTTTTATTTAAAAAAAAAGAAAAGAAAAGTTTCTTTTTTTTAGTAACGCAGTAAAAAGTTTCTGTATATATTTTATTTTTGAAGTTTTAAATTTATGGTTTTTTTTAACTGTAAAATCAAAATTACAAATATTCAAAAACAGGATAAAAGTTAACAAGAAAACCATCATTTAAAGTTTATTTGATAACGGGCTTTATTTTTTAATTAAGTAATAATAAATAATTTCATAAGAGAACCTAATCCAGTGTAACAGTATGGAAGCTTTCGATGCATTCTCATCCGAAAAATGTTGATTTTGAGATTAATATACAATGTATTAAAAGCTTATATTACCTATTTCACATCCTTAGTTATACACTGCTGAATATTAAAAAAATTCTTTCGTACTGCGGGGTTTCGTCATAAAAGTAACCTATTGGCTCAATTTCGTGTTCATGACTTCAGCGATTTCGAATGTTATGCTTTGATGAATCAGACAATCTAAACTTTTCTATTATCAACTTCGAACTATAATACGAAACAGAAGTTTAACACAAAATGCTTACTTAGGGTAAGCAATGCAAACCTTGTTCAACTAATATTTTATAAATGCACATTCAATATTTTTTACTTTATTTTTTGCACTTTCCGATCTTAATTATTTTTCTCACAAAAAGTTTGTTTTGGAATCAATGTCAACCAATAATGCTTGTATTGTACATATTTAAATTTATAAACTTGAATGGATATCTTATATACATAACTATTTAACGTTCTCCCACGAAAAATTTTATTCTGTCATCGGATGCATAATTTCAAAATATGTTCCAAAATATTAATTTTAAAATATTATTTTCCATTAGAAATTTTTTCGCAATGAACTAATCTATAATCAGGAGGTTTTTGTCGATGTTTTATAAAACTAAATTATAATAATGGAAACCCGGAAATGGGTATTATATACATTCATATAAAATTTACATTTGTTTGCCAAATAGCATTATGGTTTTTGCCAAAAAATCGGAAGAATTTCTGTATTTGTTTTTTTTTGTTTTATACACACAACACATATGCATGGAAAAAAAATTGTTATTATTAGACAAACCAATGACCATGGTACACGGGAAATAAATGTATGTACACGGGAAGTTGATGAAATAGTATTGTTTTAACTCAAATTAGGATTACAAATAGAGTTTTACTTATTGAAAACTCGATTTTTTTAGCCCGTTTTCCATCAAAAATGAAAAAAGGACTATATGTTTTCATTAAATGTTCATCCGTATGTCCGTATACGTCTGTCCGCCACGAAAATGTTTATAATTGACGAAATACCCAATCGATTTTAATTCTTTGAATGACAAAATATGCGCAATATCGTTCACTTTCATGTCGACTAAACGATGAGGTCTTACGATTTCGGGCTTTGGAATTAGAGGCTCTCATCCAACCAAGATAATTATGTTAGTTAGATAGAAAAACTTAAAAAATTTATTACAGTCGATTTTTTTCATGGACTCGGGTTAGAATCTGGATTTCGATCAAAAGTTTTACATTTTGATTATATAAAGTAAATGACAAAATAGACAAAATAGTATTGATATGGTGGTATTGAAGGAACCTAAACAATGTACCTATGCTTGTGATCAAAGTATATTAAAAATAAAGTATCTCATATCGATATACTGAAAAGGGCCCCATAATTAGTTTATGAGATATATCTAAATTTTAAATCTATACAACAAAACTTAAAAAAACTCTAAATCTAAATCGAATCAGTTTTAATACAATATACCATATACGTTAAGTACATACTTGCATAATGTACTTGAAAAATATTATTTATTTACTTATAATATAATATAAAAATTCAATCAATTAAAATTTATTATTTAATAAATTAAATTCTCCATAGGTTTGTATTTAAATTAATCTTAGTTTGTTATATTTATACATTAATTATTTATGTCGATTTTGTATTATCGTCTTACATTAATAAAACATTTCCATTCAAATGAAATCAATTCCAGTGGAATGACTGCAATTGACTAAAATCAGCAATCAATTATTAATTTATGTGTAATAAACAATTGTAATATTCCGATTTTGATTTTCAATTACTATAATAATATGTAGATGCGTCAATGACAAAAAAAAAAGTATAACATTTATAATTTGGTGCTACGTACATACCAACTATAATTATAAAATAAAAATTTAGTTAGAAATAAGAACACAATTTCATTTTTTAAGGTTTTTTTACTCTCGAATCTCGATCTATAGTTTAAAAATTATTATATTTTCGGTATAATTACACTGGCCTACACTCATTTTGGTGCCTAAGATTTTAAACCTGATTTTGGGTATATTTTGTGAGCTGATACAAGAAAACTAGTCACATTTTTCATATCAGCTCTTTATCTTGATTGCCAATTTCAATACCAAAGGATACAGAATACAAGCGAATTACCGTGTCATTAATCGGTTTCCGTTGATCTTTCATTATATACTCACCGCATATGTAACAAAACATATCAAGATCGTTAATGCAACTTCTTGACTTACTTGCCATCATAAATTTATACCATTAATGTTATAAAAGTAGTTATAACATGGACTTATTTTGAATAAAACCGTAAAAAATTTGAAATAAGAATTGTAGGTAAACCAGAGCTGTCAGCTGACATCTAGTAGCAGCAATGTAGTTCATACTAACTACTTTACCGACTACATATGTAAGTAAAAAAAAGTAATTAATTGCGTCATGTTTATTGTAAATTTAACGCTCTACAAAAAAGGTCTTTTATTATTTTTCGCTAAATCTATTGGCTTCGAGCTCAAAGTTTAATTATTATATAATTATTAATATTATCAAGTATAATTATATATTTATTTATTTTATAAAATATAAAAAATTTTCTTATAAAATGTTTATCTTATTCTTGGAATTGTGGTTAATATGTGTGATTTTATTAATTAATAAAATAGACAGTCCTTAGAGTTTGAAAATAATAAAATATAAGTACCGGTGAAATATGATTTAACTTTGAGTTCGAATAACTCTTTAGCCAATACATTTAGCGAAAAATAATAAAAGACCTTTTTTGTAGAGCGTTAAATTTACAATAAGCATGACGCAATTAATTAATTTTGATTCATTTGTCGCAGAGCTACGGAATTCTAAAGAACAAATGAAATTTTTCCCATGTTATTTATATGAGAAACTTTGACTGGAATGCGGACTATCTTAAAGTTAATATTCAGAGCTAGAATTTTGAGGAAATTATTTTTTATGTATTTGGAACCATTTAAGCCCCTGGGAGCAAAGAAATTCGGATAAATCCATAATAAGGACCACCCTAATGTATATAGTTCAAATCGAACTAGCGAATGACATTTGAAAATTTGCTATTTTGTCACAGCAAGGAAAATAGCTAATGGTTTTACTTTTTAATACATATATCTGTTTTTATTTATAGCAATATTTGTCATAAAATTTTCTGAATGTCATATTGTATAAAATTATGAAATACATTATAACTCGTACAAAAATTGTAGAAAAATTTCATAACAGAAAATTATAATTTTTATTGTTTTTTCTAGAACATGAGTTTCAGTTTCAAATATTATACTTAGTATTATACAGATTTCAAGAATTTTTATAATTTACTTGAATTTTTCTATAATATTTTTTGTTTATAATTTAATTTTCCTTTTTGTATCTTTGAATTTTTATTAAGAAATTTTTCCTGAAAAACTAAATACCGTATTAATTTTCTATTACCCAGATTTTATTGCAAATTGTATATACCGAATGTCATGACAATTTTCTTTTTCTAATTTTAAATTTGAATTATTTCTGGAAAATAATTTATGCAAAATAAATTTTTCTTTTTTTTTTTTTAACTTAATTTTATTTTCTTTTTTCTTCTGTATATAAAAGATAATTCAACAAGCTCTATTTTAATAAATTAAATTTTTGCTTAATACTTGGTACTAAAAATTGTGTGTGTTTGAAATAAAAAAAATAAATTCAGGATGAAAACATTATTTATAATAAATTATTTAAAAAAACAAATATATTTTTTTTTTGCTTGTAATTTATTTTCATCAAGAAGGTAAAGAAGGTAAATTTTAATGAATATAATCCTGATAGATAATTCAAAATTTCAACATTTTAGATAACTATGGGGTTTGTTGAAAAGTAATTTATGTGCCAGGTATATTATATTAAAAAAAAATAAAATAGTGATCGATAAGATAGTGATCGAATAACTACAAAAAACTATTTTTTTTACCATTAATTATGATCAAATTGGAATATATTCCCGGGCGATTAGATATTTAAGTGTATTAAAGAAATTTTTGAAATTGTTTAATTGCTGTTTTTAATATTAATATTAAATTTTAATTATAATTAATTATAGGTTAAAATAAAATAATTTTTGGCAAATTGAAATAAAAAATTTCCTTCTTAAAAAACCTTAGATTAGGAATTCCTAGGTGGAATTTATATAAACGGCATAGGAGATGTAAACTTGCAACTTTGCATTTAAAATTTTAAGTCCCAACAAAAATTTTATCTCCCTTATTTTTTTTTTTTACATTTTTTAACATTTTGAAAATAAATTATTAAAAGGTTTCAAATCAAAAATCAAAACATCAAATAATTTGTTTAGTTTCCCCATACAATGATATATGCTCCAATCATTCATTATACGGAATTTACAATAATGTCAATAATATAAAAAAAATGTTACGAAACGGATTTATCACAATTTATCAAAAAAATCAATAGTGATCCTTGCCTAATTATTTTGTAATTAAAACTGAGTGTGTATATAAATCTCAATAAGCTTAAAAAGGAAATGTGAAAAAAAAAAAAATACAGAATTTTCAATCCATCTTTGTCGTGAAGTCGCCGGGGAAAATTTAAAAATTTTCATCCTTCCAAGTTATTTTCAAAAAACCAAGGGCGGTTTCTTTCAATTTTCTCGATTTTTTTGATCAAATTATTTGTTAGTGTTAGTTGTGATAATAAAAAAAACTAGGTACTTAGGTACAATGTTACATAGTACCTTGTACATGTAACATTGTACCTAAGTACCTAGTTTTTTTTATTATCACAACTAACACTAACAAATAATTTGATCAAAAAAATCGAGAAAATTGAAAGAAACCGCCCTTGGTTTTTTGAAAATAACTTGGAAGGATGAAAATTTTTAAATTTTCCCCGGCGACTTCACGACAAAGATGGATTGAAAATTCTGTATTTTTTTTTTTTTCACATTTCCTTTTTAAGCTTATTGAGATTTATATACACACTCAGTTTTAATTACAAAATACGTATTTGATAATTTTTAATAAATATGTTTTATAGGTAGGTTACGTATTTTCTGTCACGTCACATCCATGGTCTTTAATAATGCTAGTTTTTTTATGATTATTTTTGTAATATTATTTTGTATCTTTGAAAATAACTAATAATTCTTTTTCATATAAAATAATTTAAAAGAATCAGACTGTCATACAAAAAAAAAAAATGAAATAGAATGGACGCGCGACAAAATCATTACAATAATTTCAAGCCACTTAAGAAGATTAAATTGATCCTTTTTATCTTATCATCTCCGTTGTGTTCTTGTTATTCGAACTTTTCTTAATTTTTCTAAATGGATTTTTTTTTTATATTAAAAGAATATTTTTCTCAAAAGGGGAAAATTTCAGTTGGAAAAAAAAAGTAAAAGAATTTTTTGTTAAAACATTTATATTGATGTAATCAATTAAAAGTCCATTACAATTATATGTTCATAGAATAACACTAAGAAATGTAGTGATAGAGTGAACTGTTGTGCGCGGAAAAGTTTTATTTGAAAATAATTTTTATTTACTAGAAATATTTTTTTTTACTTTAAAAAATGGTGTATGTTTTTACTATTATTTTAAAGTAATCTCAGAAAATGTTTATCATATGAAATTGCGTTTTCTTAAATCTTTTGTTTTTTTTTTGATTAGCAAATATCTTCAAAAGAACACCCAGGGGATTTATCTGTTTTCTAGACTCTTTTTTCTTATTTTTTATGCAGGGGCGGATTTACACATTTGCCGCCTTTAGGCACTATTCAAAAATTTCAGAAAAAAACACATTAAAAAGACATTTAACTTCAGCATGACATAAAAATTAGTTTGAGGAAATTTTGAGCTCTTAGCCTTTATCGATTCTAAAAAGTTTTTTACTATTTTTAAATTCGAAACAAATTTTTTAAGGAATTTTGCTGCCCAGTATTTGCCGCCTATTATTTACCGCCCTAGGCTCGAGCCTAGTGTGCCTATTCGTAAATCCATCACTGCTTTTATGAGACATTCTGTATTCGCTTGGCGCTCTGACACTGCATTTACTTTTAGAAAAAATATCGTGTGTGTAGAAGGATCACAATAGAACTTACCAATTTTTAGCTCTAAATCGAAAAGAAAACCTTTGAAATTGCTTGAAGTTTTATGCCTATAAAAGCTATAATATAGTTGGTATTTGTTTTAATTATATTAATTAATTATATGTAGATTTCTGCAGTTGTAGGGTTGTAGCAGTTTCGGTTACATGAGAGTGGAAGGTAGGTATTAAACTTTTTTTTTTGTGAAATCAATTTTCTAATAAACGTATTCTACTTAATGTGTAGTAAACTTTATTTTTATGTTTTTTTATGTACATATACATAAAAATAGGTACCTATACATATTTTGAAATATAAATAAGGAAATGCTTTTAATTTTACAAAATATTTTTTAACGTTAAAAATAGCTGATGACTGATAATATTTTCAAATATTTTTTTTTGTATTATTTATAAAGCAAAATATATTTTATATTATATTAAACTTTTTACGTAAGTGTACCTATATTTTTATATGTAAAACTATATGTATAGAAAGTAATGCTAAAAACACTGTTGGAACTAATTGATTAATTCTTTAATTCGGAAATATTTTGTATAACATAAATGTATATATATAATATAAAAATAATATATATAATATAAAAATAAACTTAATTTAAATGATTGGAATTTAAAATAAAGAGTAGCTTAACAAATATATTCATCATTGAAAAAATTTTTGAAAAAAGCTAGATATTAATTATTGGCCGGCTGGCGAAGCTTAGACTTCTTTATTATTGGGCTTGATCGGATAAATGAATAAAACAATTGAAGTCTGTAAAATAATAGAGGAAAAAAATTAACCTAAAATAAGTTAATAAAAAACGTTATCAAACGATTAGTTAATTAGTTTTGAAAAATTTTCGTGAATATATTTCTAAATTAAATTAATTCCAATCAATAATAAATTTCATTAGTTATTCGACCGAAATAAAGACATTTTTTCCTTGAATGTGAGCATTAATATATGATGTTTTCATTCAGATAAAATGTACAAAATATATAAAAAATAGTCTCTAATAATAATGTGTTCAGACAGGGACAAAATTGTAAAGTTTAAGCTAAAACTAATTCAGTTTTGGCTTCTACCATACAAAATAGTTAAACTAGCTTAAGCAAAACTATTTGTTAAAACTAGAAAACAAAAGCGGTAAGCAAGAGTGATTTGTAATAAATCACTGCATAATCTATGAAGAAAAATCGTAATAAAAAATATAAACAATAATTTAGTATTGTGTGAACGGTTTAGATATAACTATAACATTTTGTAGTTCGAACCTAAATATAACTATTATTATGTATAACTTCTTAATACTTATAAATAATAATTCAAAATTGAGTTTTTTTCTCACTTTTAAATTTACTCAACGAAAATATTGAAAAATGGTGTGTATTAAATTATCTGACTGTCACTGTATTTTTATTAAAATTAAAAATTTATATAAAGGTTGACCTTTATTCCAAATTTCTTTTTTCATTATGAAAATAAAATTAGCTAACTGAAATATTAATCTATAGCTATATGTTGAATCACACTTATATATATAGCGTGTTACAATTGCAACTGAACATAAAAAACCTTTCTGATTTAATAGTCTATTTCTTTTTAATTTTAATATTTAGGTAGACTAAAAAAAATTTTTTTTAATTAAAATAAAAAAATTTTTAGAAATAATTATTATCTAAAGTATTTTAATCTAATTAATTTTTAACCGACGTTATATAAATTTTTGTTTGAATTCAGTTTATTCAGTTTTGTAACACAATATACAGAAACGTAAAAATAATTCTTAAAGAAATAAATAATTAATATAATATTGTGCAATAGAAAAGTAAAATGGATCAAAAATAGCGAAATTTATAGTTGCATCAAATTTCTGATTTAAACCAATCGAGTTAATAGTCTATATATAGGAGGAGGTATATTATGATATTTTTTTAATTTTTTGATTGGGTAAGAAATATGCACCAAAAAACATGTAGCTGTCGGAGATATATAATGTGTCTGTACCATTAAGTTGTGCATAAATAAGACAAATAGAACTAGTGGATTGCTTGAACAAGATAAGTTATCTATCATGTAAAGTAAAAGTATTTTCATTACTTTTTAATATACATATCATCATTGAGCAATAATATTTATAAGATGGTCAGAATTCATACAAGTAAATTTCAGAATTTTTTTTCAAATAACTCAAAAATGATGACAATATTTTCAATGTATTGAATAAAAATTTCATACTCAAATGTGTTTATTCCTAATACAATAATAAAAATAATAAAATTAATAATAATTAATTTATCGCTAGAAAAAAACAATAAAAATTATATTTTTCGAGTAACAATTTTTGCTATAATTCATTTGGTACATATTCTTGGACCAGTTATTATTGTATCTAAATAATAAATGAAACATTTTAAGCATATAACGCAGTTCAGTTATAATAATTTTTCTGCTATACTTTATTCCTAACTTTCAACTTAATTTTTTTTTTCATTATGAATAAATTAAATTGTTTACGCTTAGTGCGATTTATTTTTTTTTTAAGACAATCATAATCATAACATTGCGGCGAAGATAACAAATTTTTTTAATATTTATGAGATAAGTCACAATCGTATAACGCGCGGCTGGTGTTAAGGGCGATCAATGGGTAATTGGCTCAAATTTTATATTGATGAAAATTTTATTTAGTTTAGAAACGCTTACATAGTGTGTAGTTAACATCATGATTGCGCAATTCTTGTTCTCTTTAAGTACTCTTTGTTCGGAACTTGTGAGGTGGGTAACTGTGTAGCAATTATATTATCAAAATAATAATAATAATAAATGTGTATTTTAATTCATTTAAAAAAAAAACATTTATTCGTAAAAAACAAAGAGTAAATCATGACGTTACGAATAGGTTGTGTCGATTTTCATAAAAATCTAACTACTTTATCCAAGTAATTTTTTAATTCTACAATGCATTGAAAAAACAGATAGCTGCGAAGGCTATATTTTCTGTATATATACTAGATACTCAAATCGATTTTCTTTCGTGACAACCTTCTTTTACAATTTCCAGTTTAAGTTTATGAATTTGTCAAGCAAACAAAATCATTAATATACATTTTGATATTTAGTTCAAGCCTAAATTCAACCCTGTTTATAAGCTCTTATCATTTTTAATTTTTTTTTTTTAGTATTTACAAATTTTATAAATTATTGATAGGTTTTGTATACATATTAAATAAAATAATATAATTATTTAAAAAAATTAAAAATTCTTATTATTTATCAGTTAATATTTATTAATATATCAGAATTTACGTTAAATAAGATTTTCTTATAGTTTTAAAATGTCAAAAACTCCATTAGAGGAAGAAAGTGTCCGCAATCGAAGATTGTTTCCCAAAACTAAACTTCAGATTTGTTATGACAAACCAAAAGCTGCCACAATTGATAAAGATGAATATGCTAGTAAGCGTTATGATACAATAACGCTTGGAAAATTGATAGAAAAATTTATTGTTCCCAAAAAATCTGGAATATCGTGGGAAATGAAGAAAAATGATTTATGCCGAGTTTCGCTGGTTGAAGGCTCTCAAGTTGGCGATTTAAATTTTTGGAATCTACATAATTTTAAAGAAAAATTCTATTCGGGAAAAACAAGACAGCTTCATAGTAGCCACTTAAAAGTTTATGATCGTTTGTGGAGCGTTGTTCCATATCTACGACCAATGGCAACCTTTGTTTTTGATTCTTTGGATGATTATGGTATTGATGAGGATGGTGGTGCTTTACATGATGTCATCGGTACCAGATGTGATGATTACACTTATGAATTAATAACAGGCAAAAAAAGGCAAGGCAGTTGTCACAGAAATTTAAGTGATGCTATAAAAGGAAGGGGATTGACTGAAGAAGACGTACATGATGTTTGGAATATTTTTATGTGCACCGGATTTACTAAAGTAAATATTGGATTGGTTGTTAAAAAAGTTTCTGTCGGATGTCAAATGATTTGACTTTGATTCTTCCTTTTCTTTATAATATTATCTTTTAATTTTTAGGATACATTGCAATATTTTTGTAAACCGAGCCCTGCAAGGAAGGGTGATTACATTGAATTCATAGCCGAAATGGATTTATTGGTGGCGTTAAGCGCCTGTCCTCAAGGTGATGTTTCAGTATCAGTTGGACAAGAAGTTCCTGACGAATTATGTCATCCTCTTGCAGTTGAGATCTTTCGACAAAATTTTTAAAATATTGTCACAATGTTGATTGGAGCCAGTAGACGAGAAATGCATTAAAACAATAAAAATAAAAACCTTATCAAATGATAAATTGTCCGTACTTATTTTGTGAATTTAGAATAAATATATTATTTCTAATTTTTAACTCAACTAACTTTAAAATAATAAAAATTTATAAATAACTATTATTTATAACTATTATTTTCATATGTACAGATTTTAGGTATATCGTGAAGGTAATGTTTACTTTGTCAGCAATCTCACGCATTTTGAAACTTAATGACCATTTGAAACGATTTTATACATTTTTTTTATCATTTCTGAAATTGTTGCGGTTACAAATTGAAATATCTTCTGTCACGATTGGGCTTCGAGCAACTCGGACTACTCGGACTAGAAGGACATGTTTTCAGATCCCTTATTACAATATCAATGAAATCGGTTACAATAATTAAAATATAGCATTAGGAAGAAATTCATGTGCAATTTATAAATATTCGAAAAGAAAATTAAAGTATATTTAATATCATAAACGGGTAATTTTTCAATAAATCTTAGCATAAAAATGGTACATTAGGATTAGATATAAGTATTTTTTTCAACAAAGTTTTTAAATATTCAAAGCTCATAAATATACCTACACGGGTATGTATAAATTTTGAATTCATATATAAGGATATTATTTACATACTCGCAATACATAATAATGTAATTGTATCTTTCTTATATTATACATACAAATATACCTATATGTAATGTTTTAAATTATTCAAAAATCTAAAGTAAATGAAATATTTATTCACTTTTCTGATAGCTTATACTATTATTTTCTTCTAACTATTATAAATGTTTTCTATATACATACATAAATATTATAATGTAAAGAAATTGTTACAAAATATATTTTTTTCTTTATTTCAAGAAGGAAATTCTTAAATGTTACTACCTTAGGATATCCAGGATAATAAATAACTTAATAATAAAAGATTCATTTTTGTTCTTTTGTTAAATTTTGTTAAATTTTTATAAGTTTTTTTTTTTATTTTATTTTCATTTTTATATTTTTGAAAAAAAAAATCATTTTATTTATTTTATTTTTTATTTTTGAATACAGATTTTTTGAATTGCAAACATATATAAAATTATATATATATGTATATATAGAAATGGTAGGATAATAATATTATTTTTCATGGAAAATTTTAAGTTTGAAAGAAGTAGAAAAAAAGAATAAAAATAAATTTATTTCAAATTTAAGAATTTTTGGTTCTTTTTAGTTCTACAGAAATAATATAATTAATTTAATATTTTAATTTTTTTATTGCTTTTCTTTATTTTATTTAAAACTGTACATTTATAAAATGTAAATTATATTGAAATAAAATGTAGTCAATTTTTAAAATTAAATTAAAATAAAATTTAAAATTTCCGATACATAAGAAAATTTTTGTTAAACTTTACTGATTTAAATGTTTTATTCTATATGCTTCAACAATATTATATTGATTATTTATTTTCGTTTTTCGATAGTATTTAAATTGAGATTAAGTTCTTTTATGATGGAAACCCAGCGATATCTAGTATCCAGTTCCCGCTTTGTGTCTCCAATCGAAATTTTGAAAACGAGCCCCATACTTCATTTATGAAATAACAGAATGTTTTTTAAGTAATAAATATTTCTATCGAAGCGTAAAAAATGTAATATATGGTTCATCAAAATTTTAGGACCGTCACTAAAATGAGTAAATCTAAAATAATAACTTTTTTCAGATATTTCTTGATTCAAGATGTACGATTGTATGAATCTATGAGTGTCATTTCATTGAGGTAATTTAAAAAAAAAAACTTTTAAAAATTATACTATTATGAAGATAAAGAAACATTTTTTTTTCTGTTGTGATTAAATTTGACCACAATAAGAATCTGTGCAGAATAATAATAAATAAGCTATATATAAGAAACTATTGGCGCCAAGATCTCGTCCTTGGCATTTTTAATGATGAGGATGTTCAATGTTTTTTTTACTTTCTTAGTTTCACTATCTGCATAAAATGCACAGATATTTTCTCAAAAGTATCTGTTCGATATAAGATGATCAAATTCGACAGCACGTATATAGTCTTAATATTACGTTTTATTCTTCTTGAAAGAGATATGACTCAAGTTTTTAAGTCACCAGTAATATACTTTTGTGATAATAAAAATGATTTATAAGTAAAATTTTGTATAACATGTTAACTAAAAATTGACGGTAGAGACTTTAAGTCGCCTTATAACACTCAAGACTTTATAACTTTTTATTTTTTAGTTTTAGTTAAATTTATGTTTTTAGATCTTCATGACTATTTCTTCTTGTAAAACATTTTATGGCAAATTCTGTTCTTGAGAGTCCCTCATTGGGATGTTTATAAATTTTAGTCCATCTTTGTTTAAGCTCTTAGATATTTTTCAACAAAAACAAAAGAATCTAGGTACAATTGAAAATTAAAAAACACACGAAGCAGTCATAAGAACTTCCGAAAGAAGTTAGTACTTAAAAGCTTTAAACTATTAAATAACAGTGGCTACAATTAATGGACTGCTTTTGTACTGATGGACTCATTTTTATTTTAATTTACATTTTGGACTGAGCAGTCCTTTATTTGTAGCCACTATTATTTCATAGTTTAAAGCTTTTAAGTATTAACTTCTTTCAGCAGTTCCTATGACTGCTTCGTGTGTTTTATTTATGTACCTATATGTATCAATAAGCAATAATAATAGTTTAAGCTGTGTGAATAAAAAAAAATTAAATTGACTATCTGCCATCATATATATTTGTTAAATATTAGCAGTATTAAAAAATTACTAATTTCCAAATATAGAAAATTAAATAAAATAAAAATATTCATCAAACATAGTAACAAATATTATTGCAATAGTTTTATTGACAAAAATTGAAAAAACATATGGTCATTTATTAACTAAGAATTAACTAAGAACATTATTTTAAATATACTTTGCATTAACATTTTTTTTGCAATAAAATACAGAATTTTTTGCTTGAAATTTTAGTCGTTCTTTAAGCTTGTATTCACACTATGAAATTTAATTATATTACGGCATTAGGATTACTTCCTTTGGGTAAGAAGAATCAAATATTATTACATTCTACATATGTGAATCCGATGAACTTTTATATTAGATTAAGAGATTATTGAATTCAATTTTGTTTCAATGTAATAGCATAACCCAAGTATAAATAAGAGAAATTCATTTCATACAAAAAATTCATAATGAGTAAATCACAATCAAAAGTTTGGTTTGATTGGTGATGTTTTTGTTTCTGGCGTGTTTTAATTTTGTAAATTAATTAATTTAATTGATCCTTCGAAATTAATTAAATTAATTATTATTTATCATAAATACTTACCAATACCAAGAAATTGACAAATTTATTCTAATGTTGATTCTGAGATTGAAAAAAAAATATTTGTTAGGTGAATATTTTATTCAAAACTGTGAAAATTTGATATGATTGATGTTAAGTTTTATACAAAAACAATTTTGCAATTTCTCGTACTATATTATATGCTTTAATAATTTGTTATAAGTTAATATGCTAAATGTCAATTTTCTTCAATTTTTATAGTTTCTGCTGCAGGATTATTAAATCTGGACTATAATGTTAAATACTATTTGTATACAAAATTGAATCCATCAACACCGCAAGAATTAAATTCATCCTCAGTACAAAACTCTTCTTTTAATCCATTGAAAAGAACGAAGTAAGTAAATAAAACAACAATTAGAAATAAGAATTTTAAGTTATTATGTGTGTATTTAATAAATTTGCTTCATTGATAATATTGGTAAAATCGATCTGTAAAGTGTGTGCTATGGGTCGAAGAAGTCACAATCAATCCTGAATTATTTTTGCTCGATTAAAAATGCGAAAATTTATTGCTTATAAATAAATGCCTTCACTAGTTCGTAAGTATAGTTTCCTGGAACAAAAAAAAATTATAGCTCTTCTTTCTACACGAAATAAATATATTTATTTATATATAAATAACATTGTACTATATTAATATAGAATTAATAAATAATATATTTTTTATTTGCGCTTTTTTTTGCTAATTTTATTAAAAATAAAACTATTTATTAATTTTTATAATAAATTTAAATGTTTTTTGACTATGTTTCTCAATAGAGAAACTATATACGTAACTTATTAAATGTTCCTGATGTTTCGTTATTTCACATATTTATTGTGGTAAGAAATTGTAAAATATTAACATGTAAATTTTTATGTTAAATCTTATCCTAAATTTAACTTTACTTGTTGTAGATTATGATATTAAAATTAATGTATTTCCTGAAGATGGCTTGGAACTAAGCCGAAATATATAGAATTTTTTAAAAAGACATATATGTTTTATTAAAAAAACGTAACCCATCACATTGATGAATTGATACTTCTAGGCTCAGCAATACAACACCTCTCAGCTAATAAATAATATATTTACATTATATTTTTTAAGAATCTTTTATTCCAAATAAAAGACAAATAACTTCCATATTTATTAGTTTGGTTTTAGAGTAGCTTTAATAAACTGTTTCTTCTAAAAATTAGAAATAATTTTTGTGATTTAATTAAATTTCCTTTTTTTGTTTTTAAGAATCATAGTTCATGGTTATCACGAAAATGCTACAGATCCACTATCATCATCGCAAAGACTACTACAAGGATATATTTGCAATGGAGCTGACTTGAATTATTTAATAATTTCGTATAACTCAACCATTACAGGAACTAATGTCGACTATGTGTTAGTTAACTTTGATCAGATTGTACAGGAAGTTGGCAATATTATAAATACATTCTTAACATTTTTAAAAACAAATTTTAATTTAAAAAATAATCAATTTGATCTAGTATGTCATAGTTTGGGTGCCCAAATATGTGCAATTTTAGCACAATTACAGCCCTTAATTGATAAATTTCTTAATTTTTTTGCACTTGATCCTGCGGGACCATTTTATCAAGGTACGCCGCCCCAATGGAGAGTTAGTCGCACTGATGCCATTAACGTAGAACAAACGGTGTCATCTTGCACGTTTGGTACATATTTTCCAGAAGGCCGTGCAGTGATTTACATTAACGATGGTATCTGCCAGCCACATTGTCAAGGAGTTCAGGACATTCTCTGCAATCACCAAAGATCAGTTGATGTTTTTGCCAAAGCTACATGTCAAAAAACTGGATTTAGTTGCGTACCTTGTAGCTTTGCTGGAATATTATATCAGTTATGTCCATCAACTCCTCAATCCAACTACGGTGATGAACCTAACGTAGTAAGAAATGGTTTATTCGAATTGGTAACTAATTATAAACCAGATTATATTCCAACCACGAATCTTCTTTCCGGATAATTTTTTAACTTATACAATAAAAGCATTCATTTGTTTTTTCTAAACTTTTAGAAAATTGAAAATAAAACAGCAAATTTTTTGTTTTTAAGAAATATCAACTTTGTATGGGACTTTATTTAAAAAATTAAGAAAATGTAGATAATGTACTTCAATTTGAACATGATTATAATATAAATAAATTTTTCTAGAAAATATCCTGAGCAGAAAATTGATTTTAATATTTGAAATAATCGAACAATCATTCTATATATAATATATAAGCTTTACTCTTCTTTCTAAAATTTTTTTTAATGATTAGTCCAACAGGAAAATAGTTGGTATATAGTTTTCTTGTGATCATAATATAATTTTATTAATTTTGTACAAAATATTCTTTTCGAAATATCTACATTGAATTTCATTATTATGATTTTATTTTTGAGAAGACGTTGAAATTGAAGAATACTTAGATTCTACGATTATAAATAGCTTATATGGTCGGAACAATTTTTATGAAATTGTTTTAGTCATAGCTTCAAAAAGTGATCAACAATTTATAAACGTTTTTTATGCAAGTACAATGCATTTGTATGCATTATACCAAATAAAATGCGGATGTGACTTTTAATTTTCAAATGATAGAATAATATGTATAATTTACTAGTTAAGATGTTCAAATTTATGTGTACAAATATATTATAACCCAGCTGAGGTACTACTTACTGTATTAGAAATATTTAGGAATTTAAAAAATCGTTAAAATATTCGGTATGTCGATATAAAGTATATAGAATATTTCTAAGTTTATTACGAAAATCTTTATGGTTTACATTTTTAGGTTTGTCGACTACAGAAGAAAAACACACGAAGCAGTCATAAGAACTGCCGAAAGAAGTTAATATTAATACTTAAAAGCTTTAAACTATGAAATAACAATGGCTACAAATATGGCTACAAATAATAATAGTTCTTTTTTTTGTTGTTTTTATTTTTTCAAAATTCCCTTTTTTTCCCTCTCTTCCCATTTTGGAATTTTTTTTTAACTTAACGCCCGCTTAGTACATTTTTCGTTACAGGAATTTATTTTGTATATTTTCAGGACGACCCGAATCGTAGCTCCCTACCCAAAATTTTTGGTCAGGTAATCTTTATTTCACCGGAGCTACCTATTTTGAAAAAAGATTTTTTTTGTATATTTTAAGCCGGCACGACCTAACCGTAGCCCCCTGAAAAAAAAATTTTCGGCAGGTAATCTTTATTTCACCGAAGCTACCTATTTTGGAAAATTTTTTTATATTTTGAGCCGACACGACCTAACCGTAGCTCTCTGCCCAAAAATTTTTCGGCAGGTTATCTTTCTTGTACCGGAGCTACCTATTTTGGAAAAATTTTTTTTTTGTATATTTTGAGCCGGTACGACCTAACCGTGGCTCCCTGCTCAAAATTTTTTCGTCAGGTAATCTTTATTTCACCGAAGCTACCTATTTTGAAAAAAAAAAAATTTATTTTTAAATAATTTGTAAACGAAAGATTTTTAAAAAATAATTTGAATTTAAATTTTTCGCGCCAAATTATTTTGTTTTTATAAATGACCAATAATTATTGAGTGGAGCACTCATTTTTTTGAGTATCGAAACCTCAAAAAGAATGTCGCTTTTTTCGAACTCGAATGTCGAATAAGTCAAATGAAAATGAATTTTTACCCCCTACAGAATTACTCAATAATATCATACAACGCGCCTAAAGAAGTATTAACTTAAAAAAAAATACATTTTAATTTTTGGAAATTAAGCCAATTTTTATAAAATAAAGAAGCCAGTAAAAATCCAATGTCACAATTGTTTCATTTAATGAAAATGATGTGCACAGACAATAACCTTGCTCGAGGGGTTTTGTTTCGTATCAGTAGAAATTTTTATTTGCTTAAAATTAAACAAATTATTGTCTGTACAATTTAGAGCGATTTCACTGTATGCGCAATGCAAAAAAATGTTAGCTTCTATAGCAGTGGTGCCCAAACTACGGCCCGCGCGCCGAATACGGCCCGCTAAGCATTTTTATCTGGCCCGTTTTGAATTTAAAAAAAAAAAATTATATATCTTTTTAAGAAATTTAAAAAAATATAAAATAAAAGTTTTCTTATAATTTGTTAATACTATTAATTTTTTATTTCGTACAATACTAATTCTTAAACAGGAAAAAAATATTTTTTTATTTTTAATTTGGCTCCAAAGTAGCAAGAATACTGGATTAGTATACGAATTCATGCATAATTAATAGTAATTAGAAAAATATAGAAGGCTTATTTTTTACATTTAAAGCTTGGATGTCTATTAAATTCTAAACGACAAGTTATTAGTTTTACAGATTTGAGATACTTTCCCAAAAAATATATATATTGACACATTATAATTAACATAGTTGTGCAGTGCTTATATTTTAACTGAATTATAGTGAAATAAATCACCGGAATGAACAAGAAGCGAAAAATTGATAATAAAATTTTGTTTTTTTTTTTAATGTTTTCAATAAATTTTTTTAAAATATCAAAATAAGTCATTTATTTGTATTATGTAGGGCTAAGTTGAAAGAATGATTTTTTAATATTTGGCCCCAAAACCTCCGATTTTATTTTTGAAATGGCCCGCGGCTATAAAAGATTGGGCACCACTGTTCTGTAGTATTGTACATACGTATAAAAATGCACAAACTAATTATTTGATGATAATTCCACTTATTGAAAAAATATCAGTGTATTATCTATGCAGTGGAAATAAACTTAATAAAAGTAAATTATAAATTTAATAGATTTATTCGTTAAAAAGAATATGCACATTTTATTTATTATTGCAATTAAAATCTTCAATAACCATATTTAAAGTTTCTTAAATTTCATTAAAAAAAATTGTTTTTTTTCATTAAAGATACCAAAAACTATGAACTAAAAAAAATTTAAAGCCTTCATTGTTTTGAATTTCAATTATATATAGCAAATTATGATAGCGTGCCCATAAATGTTTTTATCTTTGCAATTGCAATTTCAAGTGATTGTGCCTAACCATCGTTAATACGTGGATAGACCAAACAAAGAGCTGTTGCAAAAATTTATTAATAATGCAAATGCAATTGAACACGCTACACAAAGTGTTATAAGAAAATAGTAAATAAAATATACAAAATTTAATATTTTTCTTTCCAATTTGTATATGTGTAAGTATCTTGTCAGTCAATAATTATGTAAAATTTCATAAAAAAAAAAAATAATATCTAGTTTATGATTCATTAAGAAATAAAAAAAAAATTGGCAGTGTTACTTTAAGATCAACTAAGTTATAATACCTTTTGTTTTAATTAACTTGACCACAAGTAATATTTAGGTATAATTATATAATACATATAAAAAATTATTCTTTGTCTAGTTCAGAGTTATTGCTTACTTCTGCTTATTTATTTGATTAATTTGGCTAAAAACGTTATTTTATTAAGGTATATACACAACTAAGTATTTAAGTTTGAATTTAAAATCTTCTTGTTATATTTAATTCAATAACTCTATCAAATATTTTGGTCTTTTAATGTTCGATGGATGCACTTCATTGAAAAAAAATCCCAAAATGTGTATTTAAAATTGCACATTTTGTTAATAAACTTGAAAATTTTGTAAAATTTTGTTGCAAAAAAAAAAGTAAGTAATTATTCTTTTATATGTAAATAAAAATAACACTGTAAAAATTAATAGTCAACTTCCAGAATTGTATAAATTCTATTGTAAAATATTAATCCATTGAACATACAGAGAATATGAATGAAATGAATAATACAATCAAACTGGAATTAAATTGCAAATTGTAAAGAATTTGTAAATTAATAATGTTAGGTAATTGAGATTATTTTACCTGCGAAAATTTTTGCTCAACATAATATCATCCCTTAGGCACTCTTAATTTTGTTTACAAAAAAAAAAAACTAGAAGTGATGGTTCAAAAAAAAAAAAAAAAGAAGAAATTTAGGTTTTACAGAAATTTATGATATAAAACGTCATTTAATTTTGAATTTTAATTTAGTCTCAAGAAAATTCTCTTACAAAAATTAACTACATTGACTGAAATTATTAATATGTCTAAAATAATTAATACTGTTATTTTTGCAATTTTATCAATATATGTTTTGCATCAAACAGATGCAACTGTTTTACACAAAAAACTTTCACCACATATATTTGCCAAAGGTTTACTAGGCAGTAAATTAATTGCTCATGCAGCTAATGGAGCTGCACTTCACAGGTAAGTTCTTCTAAAAATTGTGCTTGTACATGTGTTATGAGTCTCATACGTATTATTTTCAAATTTCAGCATTGTAGGAGCACCACTGAACGTCGCTCAATCAAAAGGTCATTTTAAATTGGCTAAACTAAAAAAAGGGGCATTAACTAAACTAGTACTTTTAAAAAAAGGTGCGTTAGGTGTTTTGAAAAAAACAGCCTTAGGTGTTATTGGTGGTACTGCACTGGCCAAAGAGGCGAAAATCGCGGCTGCTCTTAAAGCTGCAAAGATTGCTAAAGGAATAGTTTTAGTTAAAGGGGCTGCCATAGGAGCAGGGGCTGCTTTAGCAACAGGGGCAATAAAAAGCAAAGGGTTAGCTGTTCTTAAAGGAATTTCTGCTTTGGGAGCTGCAGCGATGCATGCAAAAAAAGCTGCTGTCACTAAAGGTGCGATAATTACTGCCGCTGCAAAAGCTGCAGCAGTTGCCAAAGTAGCTAAAGTCGCTAAAGTCGCTGCAAGTGCTGCGGCATTGGCGAAAATTGCTGTTGCGAAAAAAAAATTAGCTATTATCGGAGGCGCTTCTGCTGTTAAAGGAGCTGCCTTGAAGACTGGAATGTTGACAGCGGCTGCAATTATGGGTGGTCACCGTGGTGGATTAGGTATAACTGCAGCTGCTCTTGGGGGAGCTGGTATTTTGAAAGGAGTTGCATTAAAAACAGCAGCATTAGGTGGAGCTGGACCTTTTGGTCCAGCCTTAGTTGCAGCTGCTGCAGCGAAAAAAGCTTTAGCTATTCATGGAGCAGTTAGTGCTCTGAAAGGAGATATGTTTAACACAGGAGGATTAGGTGGAGGTGGTTCCGGAGCATTAGGTGGAGGTGGTTTCGGAGCATTAGGTGGAGGTGGTTTCGGAGCATTAGGTGGAGGTGGTTCAGGCTTAGTTACAGCTGCTGGAGGAGTTGGTGCTCTCAAAGGAGCTATGTTAAACACAGGAGCATTAGGTGGAGCTGGCATTTTAGCAAATAGTGTAGCAGCAAAAACAGGCTTAGCTGTCCTTGGAGGCACAAGTGCTATCCAAGGAGCAGCTTTAAAAACTGGAATACTGGGTGGAGCTGCAGCTATTGGAAGTGGCTTATTGTCTTCAGCTGGTAGTGCATTGCCAGTAATTGCTGCGTCTGTTTCAGAAGCTAAAGTGATTCCTAATCTAATACATGATGGCTTAGAAGCTGTGCATGATTGGACAAAAGACCTTCATGTTGAATAAATTTTATTCACCACAAAATTCTGGAAATTTTATTATTGGTTAGAAATTATAATGTACATAGTTAATTATTATTAAGTTTAGATTAATAATTAAGTATTTATTGAGAATATTTTAAGCTTTATAAAAAGTCTGCACTTTATTGTTAACATTATAGTTAATATTATATTATCATTACATATTGTATTACATATTTATTTATATATTTATAGTATATTTAATAATACATTTTTTTATTTGTTTAATAATTAAGAATATGTATATATATTTATTTATAAAAAAAATCATTTACTTAAAAATCAAAATTAGAATTTCTTTATAAGACACATTTTTGGTGAAAATTTAGGTGAATATGACATTAATGAATTCGGAAAATTGTGGTTTGCAGAATATTCGCAAAACAGTTCTTTACCATCAGATATTTTATTGTCTCCACAAATTTAATATTTAATCAGTTTACGCTTTATTCTTTACTGAGTTAGTAAAACTATAATTTGGTAGTTTTTTAAATTGCTCCATTATATTTACTTAGAGTCTTTATTACAGTCTTTTAAAAAGATATCATATATTAATCATATATCTTATGTATTTATCACCACTTTGACAGTTCACTGATTCTTGATTGTAACCTAAACCAATTTAATTATTAAAAATTTAAGTTTAAAAAATAAAAAAAATTATGACTAACAATCAGTTAAAAATTCAAAACTAATTTATATATTGCAAAAGCCACTAATCTTCTTCAATTTATTTTTTTTGAATTATGAACATGACTTTTTGAATTTTATTTATTATCATCATTCATATTAATATTAAAAATTTGTTTCTTTTTCGAACAATATGTATATGTTTGGTCACTTTTATAATCATTATTACACATATAATATTAAAAAATTTATTGAAAACAGCAAACTGTTGCTTTACATTTCTTGGTTTAATATAACATTACACATATTTGTTAGATATTCATGTAATATGTTTACAATGCTGAATAATATTATACATATATCATGTAACATTATGATTAGCATAATATATAAATTCCTTGTTAGTAATGCGGTTGTTATGAATTTAATCTTAGCGCAAAAGTAGTACACTCGAAATTTTTTGTTATTAGTTATGATGATGGTGAAACTTAATTTTATTACTTATTTATGTTAGATTCAATTGAGATCTGGATGTCTTTGTCTTGTCAAACATTATATCTCAAATAATTGTTGTTCTTGAATTTTAAATTATGTATCGTGAAAAGAAGCTAAATCTTTTTTAATTAAAAAAATGTATTAAACCGGTTTTGGGAAACGCTTTTTATAATTTACTTACTCAGTTAATAATAATTTGAAGAACCCTTGAAATTTTAAATAGAACCACCAAAAAAACTGAACACCAAACAAATATTCTTTGTTAATGTGCGAATCTTTTAAGTTTTATTATGAGTGTGTGTTATAAATTAAATGAAAAGGCAGTTAAATAATTACATTTTTTTACTTTATTTGACTTTAAAAAATAATTAAAGCCTAATGAAAAATTTCATATTGTTTAATTGCGTGAGAATTATATAATTTAAAGATATTCATATTAAAAAAAATAAATAAATAACTTTTGTGAGTGTGAAATATAACAGAAACTTTAAATAAGAAATCCCCTAGTTTTAGATATATTTTTTTCCATGTTTCTTGTGAGAAGCATTGTAAAATTATATGATTTTCTGAGAGGTTAAAGGAGCCGATGATTATTAAAAAAATATATTTTTATGATTTTTTTTTCCAAAACATGTTTTTTCCCTTATATTTGTATAATTTATCAATAAATATGATAATTTTTGTACGTCTTATCACACTTTTTGAATATTATTTTATGTTATACAATTTTTTAATAAATGTAAAAAAAAAAAAAAATATATATAAGGGTGTCGTTTCGCCAAATAAAAAAAAAGTGTCTACCTAAAGATAATAATTCGATAAACGAATCATGTAGGTTTTTAGATCAAAGTATTAAAGATATAGACCAACTATTTTCTGTTATTCAACTGTAATTTAAATATATTCCTTATCTGCACTACATACGCAATCAAAAATTTCAATCAAATATCATATTTTGACAATCATTTTCATTAAGAATCAGGCTTTTATTGCTGGATTTGTCTTAATTTATTTTTGATATTCCTATTCTTAAATTCAGTTATTAATAGAAGTTTTTATACCACACATTTTTAAATTATAACTAGAATTACATAGCTTTATAGTAAAAAAAAAATTGAACTAATACGAAATTTCAGATTTTAGTTTTATTTGGCATAATGGTTCAAATAACGAAAAAAGAAGATTTTTTTTTTATGCCATATATATTTAGTTTTGTATTAGAATATTTATGAAAAGATAAAAAAGATTCAAGGCAATAATATTTTGATATTAAAATATGGGAATAAACAACGAAAAAAAAAATTATGTACAGTTCGAAAGAAAATTGTTGTCTGCGGTTATTTAACATGAAAAATAAATTTAAAATGAATTTTAATCCGAAAATTTATTAAATATTTAAGGTTGTCTGTTAAAGTTCTATAAAATTTTCTCTGAAAATTTTCTCTTCAAAATTACATACAAAAAGTTATGGACAAACTTATGAAAAACAGAAACTGGAAGGGTTAAAGCAAATATAAGTAAGGCGCAATTATTATTGTTAATTTGTAGAAGTTTACAGGTATAACTAGTACATACTACAAACATAATTTTTTATTTTATTATGTTTTAAAAATAAATTTCTAAAAGAAAAATTAAAGTCTCAAAGATTTTTTTTGTCTTAAATAGTCATTATATTATGATATGAATAACTATGTGGTAATCATAAGCAAGCAACATTAACATTTTTTTTAAAGAGAAAATTTAAGTTTGATTTATCTTTGAGTTTTCATTTTATGAAATTTACTAGTAATAAATAGTCAAAGCTTTTAATTATATCTTCTAAGCATACAATGCACTTTTATATTATTGATATGTAAATTGAACGCATCGCATAATTATATTGTGTTTTATTCAGTTGACCAAAACTTTTATTTATAAAAAAATAACGATAAAATGGTTTTAAGTTTTTATTTTAACTAATGGATAGCCTTTAAATGTGGAATCTAGTTCACTTTCACCAATACTAAAAGATGAGATTTAACGATTTCAGATCTGGCATGTGAAGGGCTCGCAACCAGGATAGTATATGACTGTTATTGGAATTATGGTATCTTAAAAATAGAAAAATTTAAATAGTGCCCACTATTTCTTTTACCAAGTATTATTCTATAATTTTATTTTTAATCTTTAAAATTTAATTAATTTTAAATTTATTTAAAAATCATAAAAAACTAAAAGACTAAATTAAAAAAGTAAATTTATAAATCATTTATCAATTAAATAATATTTTTTTACAAAGTTGTATTGCAAAAATTATTAATGAATTGAAAATACCTGTCTATTATTATATAAAACTGAATCGGTAAAAATTTTTTTTGTTTAATAAAAATGTTTTATCCAATACATTTTCACTGTATCTACATAATATAAATATAATAATTTTTTTTTCATGTTCGATTAAGAGCACAAACGTCATCCCCACTCATTATGCTAATTTATTGAAATATTATAACTCTTTAAAGAAAAAAAAAATGTACTTATATATCTTTTTTAGAAAACCTACATATTTCGTCCTTATGGTGAGCATAACGAATAACAAAAGGATATAAAAAAGATTTCAATATTTCACAATTTTTTGGTTCAAAATAAATTTCAACTAAATGCCATTTAGAAATTTTTTTTTATTTAGATTTTTAAACTTTTTTTAGGGCTAGGTACATTTTAAATTTTTACGAATTTAATCTTCTGACAAATTTCATTCTTATCATTATTAAATACGATTGACTTCACTCTTATTTATGAAATTCAGAATGAGATTTACGGACAAGTATGTATACCTTCACAGTGAGTTAAGTAATTTAATGTAAATTTATAAATGTTTTGTTGATTTGCTATGAAAATTATGTAAATAGAAAGCAGCATAATTGGATTGTTGTATAAATGAGGCTTGACTTTTTATTTAGGTACCTATAGGTAGAGTACGATTCAAATCACTTGACCAATCCGTTATGCAAAGCTTTCCCTTTCCATTACAAAATTCCATACAAAATTTAGGGGAAATTATTTAAGAAAAAAGCTAATGCAATTTTGTATGGAATTTTGTAATGGAAAGGGAAAGCTTTGCATAACGGATTGGTCAAGTGATTTGAAGCGTACTCTATATGAATTTTAGGTGACATTTTATTAAAATATGTAACGAATAATAACATAAGTAGTCAATGGCTATTGCTACATATATTTTATAGAATGAACCAAAATTTTGATATCCAAAAATGTACAGTAAATTAATTGTAGAAAAAGCTGTCCTTCATATGACAAATACTTAGCTAATTTTGCTTTACTTTTTTTGATGTACAGAAATTGTAGCTGAGGCAGTGTAGTTTATACTATAACTATACTATAATTGTAGCTATTACTATAACTATTGAGTTTAATTGTCAGTTTAAATTTTTGAACAATTAGATATACATATTTAGTAAACAAATAAAAAGAGAAGAAGTAACAAAATGCGATTGTAACTGACATTTTTTAACTGATACAAAAATTAATGTATAAAAATGGGTTTAAATTGTAAAACAATGTTTCGCTTATAAGTTTTTGGAACTTTTTTTCTTTTTTTTTAATTTTTAACCCTATTTTTCCATCATCTCTTTAATATAAATCTGTATATGGAAATGGTTTTTGGGAAAGGGTCAACGAGTTAAAAAAAAAAATTTAAAGGATCAGTTTTTTTTTGGTTTAATATTCGTTTTTTTTTTTTTTGGGTAAAAAAATATTATTTTGTCCTACATTTGATTTTGATAATTTTTTCAGACTGAAATTTATAAAACTCAAAGAAATTTTATTTTATGGGGGTTTTTCGAACATATTTTTTTGCAATTATTTTTTTGACAAAAAGTTCATCAGTGGGCATCATTTTAATTTATTTTAAACATATTTTTTGATCTCTTTCAATTTGAAAAGTTAGAATTCTCGGCAGATGGAAAGTCTCTTTCAAATTTACTAATCTTTCTTTAATCTTCTTTTCGACAATCCCTCTGTTATTTCCGCTTTGCCTTATTTTCTCTTCATATATTTTTATTCACGGTGTTCAAATTAGTCTGTTCAATTCTATAAACGGCTATAAAAATCGAACTCAAATCAACTAAAATGAATTTTATACAAAAAATCTAAGTATTTTAGGAAAATGAAGACAATCTTCTTAAGCTTAGTAGTTTATTTTTTATACATTTGGTTTTAAATATGTAGAACTAAAGTTCTGTTAAAATTCTAAATTTTGACCTACATTGGTGATAGATATAATTTAAACTTATACGGTCAATATAAAAACATAAAATTAGAAAATATTGCTAAGAAATAATATGAAATTATAATGCTACATATTATTTTTGACTTTAGTCTCTAATTTTAAAATGATTTCGTTTCATTTGGGAATTTTATATATGTACATGAATATTGTAGGTATGTATATATGCTTTAAAAAAAAATAATGGAAAACATTGATAAAGACATTGTATACGAGCGACATAGCCAAGAGTGCTTAGAAAAAAAAAAAAAACACAAATTTCAATTTTAAGCTTTTGGTTTTTCTTTGAAATATTATTATTATTATTATTATTATTCACTTTTTTTTTTTATTAGAAATTTCTAATATAATTTGATGAGCTCCCTACATTATTATAATAATTTTGTGAAAAAAAAAAAATATATATATAAAATAAAAACAAAAATTAAATTATTTTTCAAATGTTGTGTTGAATATTTGAAAAACGAGCGGCCACATTTATGTCTGGAAAATATTCATTTATTTTATGGTTATATTTATATAATTTTTTTTTTTTTAAAGAGCCAGTGATTTAATTTAAGGGCACTTAAACGAAAAAAAAGGGTTCTTAATTCGTTTTATTTTATTCTGAACTTTAAGGTCCTATATATTTCAGATTTTCTATATAAATAAATTTTGTTGTATGTACTTAAAGTTTTTTTTTTTTTTAAACAAATTATATTTTTTTATGGAATTGATTATTATATGTATATGAGTGTTACCTATTATCATAGATTAAGAATACAGAAAGATGGGAAGCTTCATACAACATTTTTTCAGTCTTTTTTGGTATTTTATTGTGAAGGTGTTAGTAAAACTAAATAAAATTCTTTTCAAACATTGATAATTATCACGTATTTTATTTTGTTTTACTAACACATTGACTTAAAAATACCAAAAATAATGTTTTATGAAGCTTCCTATCTTTCTGTATTCTTAATCTATGCTATTATGTAAATAAAAAAAAAAATTAAGAATAAGATGTCTGGTCTGAATTTTCAGAATTATTATAATAAACATAAAATAAATGTTTATTTAAATTTCTAACATATATATTTTCAATAGATTAAAATCAAAATACACATTCACTCTATTTCTTAGGTACGCATATGAATGTTCTATTCTACTTATGTATAATTTAAAGTTATATTGCAAAATTTATCGCTCTATTCATATATTTATATTTTATAATGTCTTTGATTGAAAATTTTATTATCGAAATAATTGCACAATAATTTTGGTTTGCAAGAATTTATACGATTGAAAATTTTGAGGAAATTTCTTTGTGTTAGACTAAATTTTTTTGTTGTAACTCTTCAATAACGCAATCACTTTGTGGAAAACTTTACCATTAACAGATTGTTTGAAATGATAGTTCGATTACTCCTCTTAATAACACTCTAAGACAGTAAAAGATAATAACATAACTATTTTATTAGAAATTTTCCAAGAACTATTTTCTAATACTTTATTTTCATTTCTGATACCAACACTAATTAAGTCGACCACTCTTTAATATACAAATTATTAACATATTATGAGCATTTATTTTAATCACCCTGAAGACAATATAATCATATTATTCTACAAGTTTCAGAATATTTCCAATTGTCAACGTCAACTTTTTAACCCTTTTGTGCTATTGAGTTTTTAGTTAATAGTTTTTCCCAAGTAAGAAACAAATTCTAGATCTACAATTTAAAGCTTTGAAATAAACTCTAGAACCATTATTTTTATCGACTAGCCGTTGTTTCTTCTTGCTCATTTCTTTCGCCAAATAAGTCATAAAAATTTCATATATAAAAGCAAAATACTCCCTTTTAGGTTGTATATTAAAATTACTATAAAATTTACTTCAATTCTGCAATATTAAGGTTCCATGAAATTTAAAATAATAACAAAAAAAAAAAAATTATTTTAGAGAAATTTTTAATGAAATAAACACAAACTTTTTCTATAAAGTTTACTTTTATTGTGCTTTAGTTTGTACACACCTTAAATTATAATTTTATGCAAAATTGTTAGAAAATAAAAAAGGAATCTTTATAGAAAAGTGTCTGTGTGCATAGGTATGCTCAGTTCATAAAAGACTAACGAAATAATAACAAAAAAAAAAAACTTTGATAAAGACCATTGATTATGAATATAATTTTATTTATTTACGTATTTTTTTTTTTTTTTTTTAACTTTTAGTTTTTGTTTTATTTACTTTTGAAATGAAAATTATGCTTTTTATTTACTTACAAAGTGGTTATGTAGTCAAAAATAATGTAAGTTGGTTTATAAAAGAAAATTGTACTATTTTTAAAAATTTTTTTTTATTTATTTTTATTTTTATTTAGCATTAATTACTTTTGGAAAATTATTAATTTTTGAGTTTTTATGATTTTTGTTCATTTTTATTAAATTTTTGTTCGTGAATAAAATATTTAAGTTTAGAATAATAATCATTCAGCTCATTACGTAAATATGTATAATGTTAAAGATGGATTTAATTTGATAAAACAAGAATTTTTTATATTTTAATTTATTTTCTTTATTATTCTAGTTAATTTATTATTTTAGGAATTATTATTATTATTTATAATTTTTGTTTAAGAGACTGTTCATAGAAATCCTTTATATCCTTTATAAAAGAACCGATTTTAATAAATCAAACAGATTTTAAAGCCTAAAGAAGTCCAAAAAAAGTGAACTGCAAATTTTTTCAAATTTGGTTCTAAAATGCCAAAATCGGCTTCTAAAAATGAGGTAGCGAAACAATCTCTTTTGATGAAAAAAGTTAGCTAAAACTATTTACTACAATAAGTGAGCCAGCCAGAGTTGCCAACTCTTGACCGAGGAAAAACTGGAGAGTTGAAAAAACAAAAAAAATGTAGATAGAAAAATAGAAAAATAAAAAAATAAATAAATATTTAAAATTAAATTAAATTAAACATTCAAATTAAATAGTGAATTTAAATAATTTTTAAAAAATTCTAAATTTCAACAAAAAAAAAAATAATTTTTTTTTAACTTTTTTTTTTGTTTATCATATGTTAGCGACACTTAGTGTTCAAATTTTTAATAAATTTTTCCACAAGAGCGTCTGATAAGGAACTACGTTCCAATAATAAATTATATTATTATTAACATAAACAAACGAAACATAAAATCAACCGCAGATAAAAAAGAATTCAAATTAGAATAAAACTTTATAAAAAGTAATATAAAATAAATACAATAAATAAAAATACATAATAATTGAAATTAGAAAAAGATTAGTTAATTAATAAGATCAATTATTTCTTAAAGTTATATAATAACTTTGTTTTGGAACAAATGATACTAAATGAATTACAAAGTAAAATGACATCTACTGGTGAGTAGCTTATGTGAATTTCTATTTTACTTTAAATTTATTAATTTTTAAAAAAACTGGTAAAATTTTAAAAAACCTGGAGACTGGAGTTTTAGTTGAAAAACTGGAAACTCCAGGGTAAAACATCCCTGGAGCCAGCCAAAATTTTTAGAATTACATTTTTCGTCAATTTTTTTATTTAAGCCTGTTTTAGATCTGAATTGAAACAAAAATCAAGTGTGATTGAAATTTTTAAATGTTTATAACGTCAAAAACCATTAAAATTATATATTCACGAAACTGCAAATTTTCACTTCTATCGAAGGTCTAAACATGGTAAATTTCACTCTGTTAACCTGTTAACCAGTATACTTTCGGGTTTTACCTCATCATACTCATGCTTTCGAGGTTTTACCTTATCTATACTCAAAGGAAATTACTAAGTAGTCATTCTAAATAATGATATTAACACAATTTTAAACTTGTATTGATAAATTATTGAAAGTTATGTAACTTAAGTTGGACCATATTATTATTATTACGTAATTCATTTGTTCGAAGAAAATAATAATAATTTCTTCTTTTTTTTTTAATATTACCAGAATTCTCGGCCAAAAAATTGAAAAAAAACAATAATTCCCAATATAGTAATTCATTTTATTATATGTTTACATAAAAGTATACAATAAGGTTTTTCCTATAATATATTTAATATACAGATATTTTAATTTTTTTTTCTCTGAATTTCGTATAGGTAGTTATAATTTTGTGAATTTCATTTTGCAGAAATATTTTTATTTAATAATAGTGCACATGTACATTATTTCAGTGTATAATAATAGTTATGTTTTAAATATGGTAATTCATAATAACATAATTTATAATATTGTATGCAGACGTTCAGTTTACAAATGGAAATCAAATTTATGTAAATATGTTGATCTTGTAAATATATACTTATATTATATTTATATAAACATGTTAATTAGCTATGTATTTAACAAAAAAAACAAAAATTACTAATCTTGTAAACCACCGATTAAAAGAATAAAAATTAGTTATATTTAAATTTAAAATTATTTTATTTTATACCTTGGCAGAATGAGTTTCGGTTAGTAGTAATTTAAATTTTTTTTTAAGAAATTAATATGAAGTTCTTCGGAAATTTTATACATGTATGTATATTATTATGTTTAAAAAAGAAATCTAAGAAACAAAATGAAATAGGTGTAAAAATAATATTTTTTATTTTGTTTATAATAGTCTTGATAGAACTGAGGAGTTCAACAGACACCTCCTAAGGGTACGATTCACCACACCAACGAGATGAAATTAGTTATAAAAATTTTATAATCTATATATCTATTATTTTATTAGTCGAATTTTCATAACTAACAATGAAAATTAGAATTTTCGAGTAGTAAATTTTACCACAATTCATTTGCCAAATATTTTTGGACGATTATTATTTATTTCATAATAAATGCAAAATTTTTATCATTTACTATCACACTATCAGAAAATATTGTAGTTTTAGTTATAACTTTATAGATGGTTCTTCTTATACCTAATTTTCCAACGAGTTATTTTTTCAGTGTAGGTATAAAAGTAACACATCATTTCATTTCAACATTATTTAACATTAAGTCTTTCAAATTTTCTATTTTACTCATAAGTCAGAATAATTTATTTCATTATCATTAGTCACAAGTATCCCGCACAATTGTTATGCCTGGAACAGAATTTATGTGTATTCACTCGTCTCCAGCATAAAATTTTGGTAAATGCAATTTTATAATAACCCCAATAATTTATATTATTATTTTTGCTTTATAAAAAGTCGAGAATGAGTGAACGCAGAAGTTTGATTGTAAAAATTTTAATAAAAAAAATATATGCCAAAATTGAATGTATCATAAACAACCTTATGATTTTTATATTAAAATAATACCACAGTGCTAACAAAAGTAGTTTCTCTTAAGCTCTGTGTGAAACCCACCAGGTCTTACCTAACCTACCTAAATTTTATTCTAATACTTAGAAAATCTCTTTCTAACTTAACAAGAAGGTCGTCAGTCTCAAAAATCAATTTTTTAGATATATATAGTTCCATATTTGGAACTGTGTAAAATTCTTGATCGTATCCGTTTTTTTTTGAGAAAACTCAAAACGCATTAAAAAACACAAAATCTTGAATTTTTCAAAACAGATGATCAGTGCATCGAAATCTTCTGCGACTGCGACATAATATTAAAGATAAAATTGTTCTGAACTTAGAAACTAAATGTTACAAATATTAAATTTTTTTTTTTTTCCCAAAAATACTTAATTAGTTTTAAATTTTGCTTACCTTTGAAAATAATATACCTATCGAATATTGAAGAATAAATGAAAATTATTTTAGTATATGGTTAACTTAACAAAATATTTAATCTCGGGTATTCAATGTTGGTCAGTATAAAGTTAAATAATGGATTTGTTTGTGAAAACACAGGTAAATTTTTCGTGTTTACATTTTGTTTTCAGAACGATATTCTTTCAACAGATACAAATATTGTTTTTAAACTTCATATATGTACATATATATTATATCCTTTCGTATTTTTAGAATAAACCTTTAGGAAAAAAGAATACAAAGTTTTTGCCTTTTAAATTTAATGCTCTTTTATGGGGTTTTCAAAAATATGTATAAATGTTCGAAGTTATACATATATATAGAAGTTAAATTAAAACAAACAAAGTTAACCGTTTGGAATAAAAAGTGTATGATTCTATTATATGCCTTCAAGTTTTATTATAAATATATATTAAAAAAAATTTATTAACTTCATGGCTTGAATATTTTAAGACAGCGTTTTGAAAATTTTTGAATTTTTGATGATTTTTTTTATAATATTTGGATATGCAGGAATAAAGAATTCTTCAAAATTTTCCAGAGATTACATTTTGAGTAGAAATTTTAAATTATTTTTTTAACTTTCACCTTATTATTTTCAGGTAGACCTTGGAAGTTATGTATATATAGATATATATTATTCTTATTTATATTATTATAATCCGGTTTTGAAATATTTGTATCATAACTTCTTTTTCATACATTTCAGGGATTAGTAAATTCTACTTGGAAAATTTTTGGATGAATTTTGATGAGGTTTTCAGGACTAAATATAGATCACGTTTAGGGGAAAGGCTTTCTTTGAGTATATATATTTTTTTATTCCAGGGGCGGCTCAGTTGACAATGCTAGTTAGGTTTATTTAGTATTTTACATAATATTCACAAAATTTTTTTGTTGACTTTTACTTTTTATTATTGAATACAGTAAAGTTTCACTTTTGTAATAAAAGCTAAAAAAAAAACAAAATAATTTTTTTTACAATTATTTTCCATTTTTTTTACATTAACTAGGTACCCTACATATGTATGTATAAAATTTTCGTCAATTGTTTTGTTTACTTAATTCTATTTTTTTTTTTCATATTTATAAGCTCAAACTCCTTTTGTACATATATTTTTTTTTTTTTTGATATTATTTTTAAATGAAAATGTCCTTGATTTGCGTATATATATTTCATTTTGCTCCTTTTGTGGTAAATAAATATTTCGCAAATCTTTCATCAATTTTTATTTTTATTTTATATTTTATATGTATGTTGTTATGTATATTTTTTTTTGTTGTTTTTATTTGCTATTTTAAATGGATTGTATGTCTATGTCATTATATTATTTCGCAATTTTGTGTGTAAAACTGTCATTTTTATATTCTTGGCACTTCATAAAAAAAAAAATTATTAAATATATATATATATATTGTATAAATATAAATATGTATATATTCCGCTTCGTCTCTATAATATTTTTCTATTGTTTAAAAAAAAAAAATAATAATAATTTTTTTTTATTCATCATAAATAAAAATGAGGCGAAATGATTTTTATCGGGTTTTGTAAAATAGATTTATTGCGTGGTTAATATCTAAATAAAAAGATTCTTATATATATTTAGTATTTACGAGCTTAGATGTAAGAGTATTCCATATAAGTTTCTTTGTATATTTTAAGATTTTTATTTATGCTTTTACTATCAGCTTTATAGAGGGTTCAGGACCCAAGCACATGACCGTTATTGAGTATTGTCACAGGGCTAGGTAATTTGAAGCATAATAAAATTAAATTAAATGAATATAAACCAAATAGTTTTGTAAAATTTCAACATGTGTCGCCTTTGCTACATATATAAAGAAATATATTTAGGAAAACTTAATTTATTCATAACTTTAAAGAACTAAATTCTTGACTTGTCTTGTCTTTTACCCGAATCTTTCTCTTTGAGAAATTTCTATTCTCTTTGAAAGCAGTTAAAAATATTAAAGACAAGCAAACAGACAGACAAACAGATAGACAGAGGATTAGAAATCCATTTCATTATATTGAAGACTATCATTACTTTTTTTTCGACGATATTAAGTTTGTTTTTTGCAGTTTTACACGATTTAGATAATCAATTTAAAATATCAAAGTAATTGTCTTAACTTGCATATTTATATTATATATATGCGATGCAATTATAATTTTAATGAAATTCCCTCTAGAGAGTGGATAAATTATTTTTAAATTTTTTTTTATTTGAATTTTTGAATATGTGGGTTGAAATTTTTTTTTAATTTTATTTTATATTTTTTCGTAAATTTCCATAACAATAAGTTATCATTAACAAGTCGAATAAAAGTCGAAAGTTTTTGAGAAAAATAAATAAAAAAAAAAAAATGAAAAAAAGAAACCAAAAACTAATTTTTTTTTGTTTTTCATCATTTCATTTGATTTTGTTTTTTCGGTACTTTTATGCTTTCGCGATACTATGTGTTTTTTGTTTTTTTTTTGGTTCTTCGTTTTTCTGTTCTATTTTCCCATGTCTTTTTTTTATTTTTTTGGAAAATTTATACATTTTATGTTATTTATTTTCTTTTTTGTTATTTTTATTATCATTTTGTCGAGTCATGTAGAAATAAAATCATATATACATATATATATAATTTATTTATTTTTTATTTTTTAAGATATTGTTATATATGTTAAACGTTTATTTAAGGTAAATGCCATTTTGGAGGTTGTTTTTTTCTATTTTTTGTCAATGAAAAATACTTTACGAATATTGTATGCATGTTACGTTTATATTTTTCGATGTAAAATTTTGTTATTTTTATTATTATTATTATTATTTTTTTTGACTAATTTATTCATAGATTAATTTCATATACGTATGTATATAGAAAATATATATATAGCAATATAATTCGATTGAGATATTTTAGATTTTTGGTATAACTATACATGTACACACATATAAAGATATATGTATATATAATTATAACAGAAAATCAACAATCTATAGACGTGAGTTTTTTTTTGAATAATTTATATACAAAATTAAAAAAAAATAAAATAAAATTAAATTCAATTAAAAAAATGTAAATTACTAAAATTTTTGGAAATAAATATACATTCGCCTTCATCCTTAAATAGGTCCATCATCCTTAAATTTTATCTTTTTCACAGCCTTAACCAATTTTGTTAATGTTTAAAATATTTTTTTTATCTGCGCGAAATTATGTCGTTCAATATATTTGCTAGGAGGCCATAATGAGCAATTATAAAGTTAATGAGATTAATATAATATTTTACTTTCGAATCTAGGCAGTATAATTGAGTAAACATTTTTTTAGCAATTTTTAATATAACCATAAGCAACGCAGTCGAAACGAGATAAAACTATGTACACGATAGCTAAACCTGCAACAGTTGATTTATACTTTTTTCATCAAGTCTAATTTAAAAAGATTGTTACTTTTTTTTTGGTCTCCAGAATAATTAACTTTTTTGACTTATCTCATTAGGACAGCCCATATCAAAAATAAACTATCTTCTTATACCTATCCATGAATTTTTGGAATATAATACAATTTATTAATTAATTAATTAATTTTTGGCCACAAGAAAAAAAATGTCAAATGAAAATAAAACGGCTGCGTTATTTAAGTTGAAAATAAATTAATTTGTATATAATATGTAGGTATATTTGAAAAAAATTAAAAACCTTAAAAAAAATGTTTTGCATAAAAACTTTATAACTTTTGATTTAACTTACACATACACCTATTTATTTACAAAAAAATGATTTTTTTTTATAATTTCTCTTTTAACGTTAAATAAAAACATACTTCTCATATGGAAAACAAACAAAAAAAAGTAAAAGCGTTTATTTATTTTTTTTTTATTTGATTTTTTTCAAGAACCTAAAATGAATATAATTTTTTTTTCTTCAACGAATAAAAATAATCATAAAAATAACTTTTACTATATAAGGAAATAAATATATAGCAAAAAAAAAAGGACACATGTGCCGCTTTAATGTCAATTGAGTTTTTTTTTTATTTGAAAAGTCTAAAAAAAAAAAGTATTCCGAAAGGGATAGTAGGTGAGATATTGTTGTCATAAAAATATATATTTTTTTTTATTATGCAGGATAGTAGTATGTATCTTATAAATGGGGGCCCGTTTTCGAGATTTTAATACTATTGGGTAAATTTTACAAATTTTTCATTGAAATCCGCTATCAGCCTCATATTTAATTGCTCAATTGGCCACACACTAGCAATTTTTTACTAGGTTCCTCTAAGTATCAAAAAATGGTAATTTTTCGTATATCTTTATAAGCATTAAAAGTTTAGCGCAGATGCTTCTTCTTAAAATTAAAGTTTTGCTGTTAAGTTTCTTAGAAGAAAAGCTTTAAATTACTTCTTTTTTTTTTACTAACTAAGGAAAAGAAAATTTTCTTGAAAATAAACAAAAAGAAAAAAAAACTTTGGCACGGTGGCGCCGAGTTTATTACTCTAACTATAACCAGATTTTAATACTTGCAAATTTATTTTCTGCAAAAAAAAAATTAAAAAAGGAAAAAAAAAAAAAATTCACTTTCATACTTTGCGCCTTATCATTCTGAAGTAATTTTTTATCTTTTCGTGCAAAAAAAAAAAAGAAAAAGAAATGTGTATAAAAACCTTTAAAGTTATATTTCATTTTTTTTTGTCTTACCAGATATACGTTTTTCTTTTTAACTTTAGGGGGTAAGAAAAAGTCTAATATATTTCACGTTAAAAATTTAAAATAACAATGAGACAAAGCTTTTTTTTTTTATATATTATAAATATAAGGTATAATTTTTTTTCAAAATTTTTTTTTTTTGGGTTGAAATGGAAATTGCAAAAAAAAAAAAAAACAATTTAATCAAGGATATTTCTTACGTGATGAAATGTAAGCATTTGGTCCCTTCATTTTACAGCAGGCAATAACATTTAGGGTATCTACGGCTCAATAATTTGTCAAAAATTAATTTCAAGTTAATATGGCAGCAGTAATAAGTTGAAAATATTATTTCTCAAACATTATAGGTTCATTATTAAGTAGATGTATCTAAAACTAGGTAGTCGCACACATTATATAGGTTCATCATTAATTAGATGTATCTAAAACTAGGTAGTAGGAAGTAATGCTAGGTAGTAAGAAGTAATGCATGCTGGAAATTTAATAGTGCGCAACCTTGTTCACTTTTATCGCAACTACAGGATGTGATTCGCTAGTTTTGAAACTGTACAAGCTCTCAACTGGTCATATAAAATTTATATAATTTTAATGGATTTCCACGAAAATTAGTGTATCGATTAGAGAAGATTAAAAACTGATTCGAGTCGAAAGTGGAATTTATTTAAACTGCAAATTGGTACAAGAATATAGATTGAATGTAGAACAATTTATTCAAAAGCATTTTAAATCGATATGTTATCATATTTATTTTTTTTTTTTTGTTCCTAACACAAGGCAATTTTTTTTGTTTTGGTTCCAAAATAAGCCACTTTAGTTCTGTCAAAAATTAATATTATAATTCTGATTAGCCATTCTGAAAAATATGTAATTTTTTTATTTCTATACAAATGTATATATATATTTTTTGATATGCAAATTATGTTTGCTATTTATTATGTAAGTGTCTCAAAAATATTACGAAGAAAATTTGCTAATTTATTGAAAATTCATTTGTGAGATAAAGGTGTTTTTTTTTGATAATTATTTATTTCCAAGACGTCACACCAAAATATTAAGGTTCAATTTTTCCATATCAAGTATCAGATTACTATATTAATATTTTTTTTTGCCTTTTGCAGGAATACCATTAATTCAGCGTTTACAGAATACCTTAAAGAATTTTTTTTTTAATATTACTGCCTTGTTTATAGCTAATTTACCTATCTGAAAAATTAGTACTGTAAAAACCGATTTTCTATGTTATTATTTATTCTATTTATATTTAAGCAAATTTACAGAAAATGAAGATATTAATTTTATCTATTTTTCGTAAAAAGAATTTTTTAAAAATATTTTCAAATAATTAAGAAAATTGGATTTATTTTTTTTTGATATCTGAAAAATTTCATTACTTCACAAAATTATTTTTTTGTTTCTTTTTCATTACGTTTCCTACCTATCATAATATTTTTTTACGATACCTTTCCTGTCAAAAAATTTTTTTTTGTTTTTTTTTTATATTTTTTGCAGTTGATTTTTTAATTTCAGATAAAATTAGCTGTGAATAGGTTTCCGGCACATTCCTCCAAAAATTACTTTACTGTGGTAGCTATAAACAACGCATAAGGCTGATAGGTAAATTTTGTTATCTGCATTATCTTTGTTTATGCGACACATCGATTTTATTGCTAATTTCCTAATTATTGTGAGTGTGGAAAAAAAAATTGCCATAATAAAGAGTTATTTTATAAAATTTATATTGTATACATATATGAAAGCGAAAATTCCCATAAGGTTTCATTTATTGTTTATTCTTTTTGGGAATTTATATTTTTTGACTGTTGATTCCTTTATAAAAAAAAAAAAAAAATAAGAATATAAATAAATATACTTAAATATATTTTTATATATCTTTTTTTTCTTAAAAGTAAAGTGAAGCTATATGTCTTTACATATTTTTATATTTTAACACTTTCTCTGTTCAAATGATTTACTTACTTATATATTTTAGGATGGAACAAATTTTTGTACCCAATATATACATGTACTATCTGCATTGTACGAAGATTACATTATATGTGTTAGATATGAAAAAACGATGCAAAATTTAAACGAACATCAAACTTTTTCGATTTTATTTATGTAGTCTTAATAAACTCCAAAAAATCATTCGAAAAGGATTAATTTTAATAGCTGAAATTCAATAATGAAGATTGGACACAGTTTTAAGTACATTGGACATAATATACATATAAACTCGTTAACTTTATATACAAATGTTTCTTCAAATAAAAATTCATGAATTTATAGATTTTTAATAAAATATAGATTTTATATAAATATAATGTTTATTAAGTAATTGCAGAATCAATTAAAACCTGTTAATCGATTTGGTCGTATGTATTATACAAAATAGGAATGAAACCTAAAACATTGTGATAATTATAATAATTATAATATAGTTTAGTGAAAAAAAAATTTTACTAAATAAACTTATATTTTATATATATTTTGTGAATATATAAGTTATATTATAGACTTAGATAGTGTGAACAGTATAAGTTAATTGGATTCATTACAGTTTTGGTATAATTTATGAACTTAACAATTGGTAAGCTTCCTATATAGGTTGAAAAAAGTGTACTATATAATTTCAGTGCGAATTATTGTATAATATTATATTAGTTTGTTCTTCCTAAGATTTTTGATCTTGAGCAGAAATATTTTAACATAAAGTATTTTGATATAATGTCGAAAAAAGTACAAATTTTCGGCAGAAGAAATTTATATACTTTTTTTTGGAGTATGTACCAGATTGACAGTTTTTTTTCTTTCATATTCGAAAAATTTAGGCAACCTTTGGCAGAAATTAAGTACAGGAAATTTAGGGTAATTTCAAAGAAATTTAAAAACATTTTATTTCATTTGGATACTCTGATTGATAGAGTTCATATTCTATTTATTTATTTTAATTTAATATTGGATTTAACAATTGTCGATTTTTAATTCCATACCTGATTTTATTTTATTTAAAAAAATGTTTGTAGTGAATGCGAAAAATTATTTTTAAATTGAAATCAAAATTTGATTTCACAGTAATGCTATTTTTTTTTCTACAGAAAATTTTAGTAGATTCCTGGGGGCTATTGGCTATACTATAAAAGTGTTCAACTTCAAATATTTTTCACATTCAATTACACTAACAAAATAAATTTCAGAAGAACGACGACTATTGTTACTATTATTAAATGGTATACATTTTAAATGTTTACACTAACTCCATCCCAAAATTAGAATTACTTTTTTGAAAAAAATTAAGAAAAATAAAAAAAAAAAATAGAATACAATATTTAAAGCTAGAAACCATTTTCCAAAAATTTCATATACCTACGTGTTCAAGATGAGAAAATTTATAATAGAATATACATACTCTATGCTCTTATAAAATAATGGTGTCTGTATCTTTACATGAAAATATTTTCTTTTTTTTTTTTCGACAAAATGAAGCAAAAAAAAAATATATATTTTTTTTTCCTAGCAATTTATTTCATATGTGTTAAAATTCATTTGAATGTCAATTTATGTTTTATTTTTGTTATTTTTTCTACATTTTCTGTATAATTTTTTATTACTTATATTATTATATATATATATATATATTTTTTTTTATTTTAGAAAAAATTTGTTTTTACTAAAAAAAAAACAATAAAAAGGGTCTTTATAAGATATTTAGACAATCTATTTTTTTTTTTTTTTGTTATTTTATTTTCTGAAATTCTTAAAAAAGGGAAAATTAAAATTAATATATGTTTATTAGCTAAGGATTCAGCTAAGGATTCAGAAAAAAAAAAAAAACAATAATTTGACTTTGAAAAATTTTTCTTTATTGTATGGGAAAAAGAAAAAAAAAACAATTTTTTTTTTTGTTTTCCTTTTTATTTTATGCTATTTCTTTTTTATGTATATATATTCATTACATATTTTGTTGTGTGCTGCAGGATATAATATTTATGTTTTGTTATTCTGTTAAATTAGGGACAAATTAAAGAATTTATGTACTTAATACTACAGTATATATACAAATATCTATATAAAGCTTACACTTAAATGTATACAATGGTAAAACTTTGGATATTATTTTATCCGATTCTCCAAACTTGACTTTAAAATACAATGAAATTTTGTGTTTCTTAAGGCTAATATATATGTACATAAAGATTCAAAATTAATAATTTTAGAAAATCTGTTCCATATTTTTTTTTTAACGTTGCAAAAAAATGCATACAAAACATAACTTTCAATTGAAAGTTAACAAACTTGAACTTTCAATAATTTTGAAAAACATAATTCTAAATTTACATAATATTATTTATATGTAATATACGTATATGTATGTATATATAAAAATGAAACCGTTTATATTTGTAACTTATAAACTAAATCAACTAATCAATGAACCGATTTGAACTAAACCGGTTCGATTTGTAAAGTGATTTCTCGTAGATGGTTTTAGGCTGTTTTTTTTCATGACATTTGGTCAACTACTTTCGGCGCTGGACAACTTTTTCGAATTTTTTGCACCATTTTCAAACATTTTTTATGGGAATTTTTGTAATTTTTTTCAAACAACTTTCGCGCCAAGATCGACTAATTTAGGATTAAGTGGTTTGGTAACTTTTGAGAATCGTCTTCCTCAAACTTCGTTCGTAATTAAAAACTTAAAGGGTTATCGCAAACGTTTTATGTAACGGCGCCAGTAAATTAAAATCGACTCATAAAACAGTGAACCTAATAATTTCTTTGACAAAAACTTTCGATATTATTTGCCATTCATTATAACCTTTGGAATGTATCATAAATATTTTTTATTATATTTAACGTCTGTTAAGAATTTATAATAGTTTGATAAAAGCGACTAATTTAATTTCTTGTGTGTTAAATTGCTCATTTCTATCAAACTTCCATAAATATAACTTTTAATATTGAAATTAAATTTATAACTAAATTTTATTAATAGCTTCAAGTGATAAATTTTTATTTTGGAAGGATAATATTTTTTCATTTCGTTGAAAAAATAATTTTCTTGTGCTACTATTCAAAAGAGCCTGCTAAAATTCTTTTGATACAATTTTATGAAATGTTTGCGAATTAAAAAAAATGGATCAATCGTTTTGAAAGACAGAAATTTTGTAACTTGTATAAACATAGATGTAATAATAGAAGAAGTACTAACTAAATATACATAATTATATAACATACACTACTGACTATACATTATTAAACAATATTACATTACTGAAAAAATTATTTACCAAAAATCAATTTTTTTTTTTAATTTTTACATCATTGATTGCCAATCAATATACTACATGTTATTGTATACTATATATATACAAAGAATACACACTTAATTTCATTAATGTTAAATATAAAAAAAAAAAGAAACAAAAAAATAGATTTCATTAAATTGATAAAAATAAAATAAGAGTTACGAGTATAATGGCAATGAATTTTCTTTGTTATTATTTTTCAATTATTTTTTTCACTTAGAACTTTTCCTATACTCGGCAACATTATCAGATAAAAATAAAGGTCAGGAATTTATTTTTCTGAATTTCTGAATAATTTTTTATTTATTTTTTTTTTTAATATTGGTTTAGTTTTAATATTTGAAAGAGAATTGAAGCTTTTTTGAAGCATATTATTTTAGAGGCAATCAAAGAGAGCTTTTAATATTTAATATATTCAGCAGTTTGATGTTTCTTTTTTTTGTTGGAAAATTATATATAATTTCCATATTTTCGTAGATTCTGCGTAAATAAAAATGATTTCTGTAAACAATAAAAATTACCCTATACATATTTTGGTGACGAAAAAAAAAATTTTACTAAATACACAAGGGATGCTGAATTTGATTTTTTTATTTTTTCCATTTTAAAAGAAATGTTTTTTCTTTTTCTCTGATATTTTTCAAACTAGGTACATAAACGTATGTATAATAGATATACATATATAAACATTAAAGATTAAATTATGTTTTTGTATAGAAAATAAAATATGCATAAAATTAGACCTTTGATAGTAATAAAACCTATTATTACGCATTATGTCATCTTATTTAATGGAAATAAAAAAAGTTAAATTTTCATCAGTTGACTTAATAAAAAAAAAATAGGTAAAAAATAATATTCTATTTTAATATAATTCTAATCCAGTGAGTATATAAGAAGGTACATGTACAGTAAAAATTAAGTATATATGCCTTTAAAGAAGTACAAGCGCGTAATGTTTTATATGACTTCAAATAAATTTTATACTTACCTATATATTTGTACACATAACTCACTTAAAATGTTTTCTCAAATAAGGAAACTTTAGTATTGTTTTGAAGTTTGGAGAATTTTAGCGAAATTTCTTAAACTCTTAACTATAACTAGAAGTAGCCCGAAAATATTTATTCGTGTAAAATAAGTTGATTTTATTTAATTTCAATTTTTTTAAAGTGTTTCTCTTGACATCAGTCAAATTTGATCCAAATTTCTCCGTATTGATGTCCTTGTTATCATTTTATAACTAGTTCAGTTCCTTCTAGCTTAATCTTTCCATATTGTCTACTTTCATTGAATTCCATTGAAGGTTTTTATTATTAACTACTTTGTTGGTTTTTTTTATCATAACTTTTTTGGGTAACCAAATAATTTTTTTTTCCCATAATACAACACTAGTGTGTAATTTGTATTTTACGATTTCTATAATTTTTAATTTTTATATACCAAAAAAAGATTTTTTTTTACATTGAGACGATATTATGTAAAAATTTTCATTTCGTTAAAGGATATTATTTAAGGGTTATTATTTCCTTTTTTAATAATAAATTATACGTATAAGATTTTTTTTTTTTTCACAATTTTATTATATAAATAATAATAACAACAAAATTAGAAATATTATAAAATATGATATGTATATAGAAAAAAATAAAATAAAAATATGTACATAATATTTTTTGGGTAAATAAAATTAAAATTTTATCGATTTTCACACACAGAAAAGAAGAAATAAATTTGAAATTTATTGTTGAATGGCACCATATGTTGAAAATTATTCTAGAAGTTTTCATCAAGTCGATACATTATTCAAGAAATTTTTGTGAGGGATAGATGAGATGTTAAAAATCACATAAATTTTATATTCAAATTTATTTATTTATATGTATGCATTGTATATAATACAATGTATGTAACATATAATAGATATATATATAAGTGAATTTTTTATTTTTATTTTTTTGAATGCCATAAGCACTAAATAATTTTCTTTGAAGTGCGATATTATTAAAATTTAAAGAAAAAGAAATAAAAGTCATATATGTATCTAATATTTATTCTAGAATTGCCCAATTATACTCAAACTTCGGTTATGTATTTGTATGTATATGGTTGAGTTTTAGCCATTTTTTCAACAAGAATTCAGGAGTACATCAACCACAGCTATGTTGATACCAAGTTAGAAGTACTGCTTGTTCAAAAAGAGCTTCAGTAAAATTTGTTTTTTGATCTTTTCGGTAGCGCAAACTAACTCAGATAAAAATTTAAAATTTAATTTGTAATTTATTGCTTGATTGATTGAGCAAATAACTATTCTATATGAAAGTGTTGAGGTTATAGAAGACAGTACATCAGACAGATTTTTAAGTGTTAAATTAAAGTTGAGTCAAGAAAAAAAGTGGTAAATGTATTCCATCCATAAATCTGTTAAAATTAAAAATTAAAAAAAAAAAAGTTCTTCCTAAAATTTATATAAATAAACCAAGAATCTTGATTATTTGAAATAAATTTTTTACATATTATATTTATATTCCAGATAATATCGTCTGAATAAACTTTATGGCTAAACCTTAAAGATAGTATATAAATTAAATAGCATTTTCAGTTATTATTACCAAAAACCAATATGACTCAATTAAATTGAATTTTATTCTCTGTTTTCTATTAAAAGTCAATTACATTATTTTCTTTAGTAAATATTTCATTGCTAAGATACTTATAAATTGGTTTTTTTTTTTACTCTTTTACTTTGAAGATTTAATTCTTTATATATTTCCGTTCAATTAAAATGAAAACATTCTTTATGTACTTTAATAAAATTATGATTTCACCTGTTGACTGATGACAAAATATTTTTGATAAAAATCTCCACTTCAGAGGAAATGAAAATATAATATAGTAGATATAATATATATATTAGGAAATAATATGAAGCTGCGAACATATATTTTATACATATGAAGGGATATATTTAATTAGGAGAAGATATAGTACAAAAAAAATCATCATGCAGTAAATATAATAATAATAATCGATACATAATTCAAAATATTGGATTATCAAAAATTCGTTTTAAATTATTAAAATGGAACGTTATTGGGTATCTGCATTTAAATTTTAGACTTTATTAGAAGAAAATTCACTATTAACAGTGAATTATTATAAGAACTGCAAGAAAACGATGGAATTGATAAATTTTATTATTTTAGTATCGAACTTTGACATCTTGGATTAGATTTTTGTTCAGTTGTATTGCTTATACTTATAGTACAACATAGTTATAATAATATTATTTATAGATCAAAAAAATTGGATAATTTCAAGAATATAAAATTTAACTTCTTTGTTCTTTATTAAATAAGAGCTGATATATCAATCACGTAGTGCCTTTAAAAAAATAATAATAGTAAAACCTTGTCTGTTTTTTTTAAAATATAAAGTGATAAACCTGTGCAAACAACAATTTAAAATATGTAACTTTATTCAGTTTTCAGTGAAGTGAGTTTTAAAGTGAATAAAATATATTTTGGTTGTATATGTGTATACATTGTAGATAGATAAGTACGTATAATAAAATTAATGATAAATTTTGTCACGTGGTACTTATATTTGACAAATGTAATGTTCTTTTAATTGTTGAAGAAAAAAATAATAAATGATATTCAATGCACAAAAAATTGTTACGAATATCTGAACTTAATTTTTAGATATGATCTGTGGCAAATAAAAAGAGGAACTAATGAATGTTTTCTATTTATATGACATATTTATATCGAGGTGAGTTTTTAAAAATTAATTAATTAGTAAGAATATTAAAAAATTGTTTTTTTGTTTTAAAGAAAAACAGAAGAAAAATGTTTCGTAAGTGATCGTTAAGTTTTCTCCCAACCTCTGAAATGGCGAGTTTACTGTTTAATTCATAAATTTATTTAACAGACTTTATGTACATTCAAATAGAAAGCTGGCAATTGTTGGTATCCAAAGTTTTGATTCTTCACTTGAATAAATTACAACTATATGATGACAATATACATAAGAAGCTGCAGCTTCTGACATTTGAAGCTGCGTGAATTGAATGAAAAACATTCCATTTCCTTTTCAATATTAATTTGATTTTGTTTTGACTTTGTCCAATTGCTTTGAAGAGACTATAATTTTTTTAATTTCACTATAGTTTATGACTATCGAAGCATTTGGTTGAATGTACAATATTAAAATTTTTGTTAAAAATTAAAATGAATACTATTAGAACAACAATTTGTAGTTTTAAGTAGAAATTAATAAGTTAAGTAACTGTATTGTTGACTTATATGATTGAATATTACTTATGCTCTCAACCTTAAAATTATTGCCGCTTTGAAAAATCCATCAAAATGGAACCTATTTTTTGTAGCGAAATTTCGATTTAGTTCGTGTAATAATAACGCTAAAAACATTGTCCTCATAACGTCGAAAATGAATTTTAGTGTTAACAAGAAGTTAGTTGAGTTAACTTTGTTAAGAAACTTGCAAGGTATAATAAAAAGAATTCAGGTAAGAAAATTTTATGATTATTCTTTCAGTAATAAAAATATTTATTAGCTTTTAATTTGATGCTTTTGATAATAAAAATGAATAATATTTTGCAAAAAGATAAAAAAAAAAAATTACAACATAAACGGATATTTCTTTAATACAAAAAATTAAATTTAATTTAACGTCAAGAATTTCTTTAAATTTCACTATGAGTAACAACTTGGGTGTGTTCTGTACAGATCTGCTTATTTTACGAAGATGTTTTATAGTTAACTATAAACAAATAACTGATTTATGAGCTTTTTATTTTAAGAAAATTAAGGAAAAGCGAGTTTTTTTTTTTGATTCGAGAAAATTACAGAAAATCGATGCTGTCGGTTCAGAAAATATTTTGTTTTCAATTATATAGTTACTGAGTCGGTTTATAAATCTTTTTCAGATAATCTATATAATTGATTTCAGATATAAGTTTCTAATTTTTTTTTTGACATATTTTCTTTGTGTAAAAAAATTATATTTTCTGTGTCTTTTTTATAGAAATGTTATAAATTAAATGACCATAACAGTAGTGTTGAAAGTTACATTTTCTATCCTGTGTATTTAAGGAAGAATAAAACGCACAAGCGGAAAGATTTTAAATGAATTTTTTTACCTTATCATAAATTATTTTGCTCCGAAATACCATCGATATAGCATGTAAGAAGTTTTTGTATAATGTGGCTTACGGTTTTAAGCAAGAACTGGTTTTATGGTTTCTGTGTCCCATTGTAATTCGGCTGCCTGCAGATAACATTAATATTTGACTGAACCAATGAACTTATATATATGGAAGAGTATATTATTATTGCAAGTGAAGCTTTTTCAGTTTTTCAAAGTACCGTATTTGCCTATTTTAATTGTCAAAAAAGGAACAAAAAAAAGTAAAATTCATAAAAACAAAAACAAAATTTTTTATGAATTTTTCTTTTTTTTTTTGTTCCTTTTTTGACAATTGAAATAGGCAAATACGGTATTTTGAAAAAAATAAAAAAGCTTCATTGGCTTTCATAGTAAAATACATAATTTACTCTTCCTTATATATAAGTTCATTGGACTGAACATACATTTTAAAATCAGATTGAAATTTTGGTACTTTTCCGTTAGCCGGGCGCAAATGTACGGCGCAAAAAAATGTGAATCAAAAATTTTTTTTACCTTTTCCAAAAGTTTTCAGTAACATTTCAAATTTGCGCCGTACATTTGCGCCTGGCTAACGGAAGAGTACCGAATTTTTTTTTGGAATTAGTACATCTGGTAGCTGTAATTAAAAAAAAAAAGATGGTAGGAATAATTGTTTAGAGGGCTTAGACCATTTCGTATAAACATTTTATGGATTTCGGAAGATATTTTAAAAAAAGTTGTCTTGATCATAAATTCTGTCTAGAATTTTTATTTAATTTTTTTTAAAAGTTCACCTAGACCCAAATTTTTCTTTTCTTTTAATTATTTACGACAAAATAGGCATTTTAGTTGAATTTATTTGGATTGTTTTTGTCTAAATTAATAGGACACAATAGAAAATATAGTTATTCATTTTTTTACCCACTGAAAAAAAATTAATGGATATTTAAAGCTGCGTTTTTTTGCACAGAATATGAAGTGTATAGCAAACGTTGCTACACCAAAATAATAGTTTTTATTTAATTTTTTCTAGTGTACAATCAATTACAAAAGAAAAAACATTTATACAAATTTGGTTTCTGTATAATTTTTGGGTGGAATATAGCTGTAACTTTAATCATATGAACACAAAGGTAATATTAAAAAAGTAAAAATAAATATCCTTGCTGTGATGACAAAATTAAAAATTTCGCTTGAGGCACATTAGTTCGATGATTTGACATTCATTGGATTATTTTAACCTGAAACTTTTAAATATCTCGAGTATAATATATATCAGGGGTTGCCTGACTTTATCCCGACAGGAGCCGAAATTACAAAAATCAGAATTGTCGAGAGCCGCAATTAGAAATTGTTTTAAATATCGTCGGTCTCATTCAAAAATCACGAAACTGCTGGATTTGAATTTTTTTTTCTTTTTTTTAGTACATTTTCGTACTTTGTGGAAAATGGAAATAGTCTTGCGGATAATTTATGAGCTTTCGACTTCTAACTTTGAACATATTAAAATTTAAGTTTTTTATAATTTTTCTACAATATAGGACAAACGAGACCGACGAAATGTAAACTCTCTTTATTGTCATTCTTCGCATTTATCTTTATATTCATTCATAATTTATTTAAAAAAATTCGCATGCATATGTTTATTTATGTAAAAAAAAATTTATATGACAACCAATACATTACATAAGAAAACGGTTTTTTTTTGGGATCGTGTCGAAATTCTGTATTGCAAAATTCTTTGTTGCAAAATATTGTACAACAAAAAAAATTCTGGATTTTAAAATTCTGTATTGAAAAAAAATTTTATGAATAAATTCTGTATGTAGAAAATTCTGTTTGACAAAATTCTGGTACAGTAAAATTCTGCTACACCAAAATTCTGTATGGACAAAATTCACTTATAGTAAAAACTAAAAACGGAGATAATTATTATCTTTTTTTATATATAACAAATTTGTTAATTAGATAACTCTTTTTTTAATATTCAATAAATTTAATATGATTTACAAATTATAATAACAAAAATCATATCAAAAAAATTTTCTAACAATAGGTACCGTGCTATAATTTTTTTTGATTCTCTGTAGCTGTCCTATTCTTATCAAAATTCGTCAAGTTTTGATAACGATTATTTTTCGCTAATTTTAACTGAAAACAAAAAAAAAATCGGTTGATTGAATTTAAATTTAGTTTACATTTACATAAAAAAATCTACGTACAGATTTTCTGTATTGGAAAAATAAAATTAAATATTATGCGCGCTTGTTTTATTTTTCCAATACAGAATTTTGAAATACAGAATTTTGCAATACAGAATTTTGCAACACAGAATTTTACAATACAGTATTTTGTCAAACAGAATTTTTTCTATACAGAATTATGAAATACAGAATTTTGTTAATACAGAATTTTGCTAAACAGAATTTTGGTATACAGAATTATACAATACAGAATTAAGACCCAAACCCTTTTTTTTTAAATCGTATTTTTTAAAAACAATTTTAAACAATATTTTTTCGAACGTGGCTAGAGCCGCAGTGAGGAAGAACGAGAGCCGCATGCGGCTCGCGAGCCGCAGTTTGGCCAAGTATGATATATATAATTAATCTCTCTACGATAGAAATATCTGTTTTTTCAGTGTATAGTTTTTCCAGTTTAATGTTTTTTTTTTATTTATTTTATTTTATGAAAATAAATTTTATATTTTCATTGAAATAAAATGAAAAAGAAAACAAACAAAAATAGCAAACATTTTTTTTTTGTTTATTTTTATTTTTTTTTTTTTAACGTTCATAATTAGGTTTTATGTTCTTATTTACTTATTTTCCTATTATTCTTCAAATTGTGATATCTTAAAAATACACAAAAAAAAAAAGTTTTTCTTACTATTTATTTTATTTTTTATTTTTTGTATTTCCAAACTACACTATAACTATTAAAACCATTCATTATTATGAAAACAATAGAGTTTAAAATAATTTTATTGTTTTAATTTCTTGTATATATATATATTGATCAGTTTCACGTAGGATTTCAGTAAAATCACGGAGAGGTCTTCAAATGTGGTTTTCTTTCAACCCAATCGAAAGTAGCTTAAAAACTATGAGTACGGTGATATTTTTGTTACCCGAAATTCGGTCTCGTTCCGAAGCTACAGCCACTTAAAGTGCCAAAAACAGTCATTTTTTGCTCCCATTTCCCAGCTTAATACAGATCAGATTTCACTGGTCTTGGTTTTAAATAAAAGGTCTCGAAAAATTTGAATATGTCTTTTCATGATTTCTTTAATTGTACCGGATTCTGATCCTTAATCAAGCTTCTTATTTCTGTTATTTTGCTGAAAAAAAAATAAACAAAACAAATTTATTTTTAGAATCTGTATATTATAAGTTCCTTTTTTGTATGTTATGAGTTCTTGATAGAAATTAATTTTAATAAATACAAATTATTCGCAACAAATTTGAAAAAATAATTATAGTAACAAATAACAATAACATTAAAATAATAAGTAATATTAATATCGTCCATTTTTTCAATCTTGAGTTCAAAAAAAATAAAAAAACAACCACAGGTCTAGTTCACACGTACATATAATCTGAACCAAATTTAATTTAATACTTACCTGTTTGGAGCTACAACTCCTAAAGTTTAAAATTTAAAATTTTACCAGCAGTAATAAGTTCTATTAGATCTGAATTAAATTTTTTCATAATTTCCACTCATTATAATTATACAACTTGTAACTAATTACCACGAGAAACGTTTTCTGTTAAATATTTCTAATTTTTTTTTGTAGTAAGTATTACTTCAGACGAAAAATTGCCATTTTCGATATAAAAAACAAAATAAAGGAAATAATTATGAAATAAAATGTAAAAATAATTATTTTTTGTGTGTAAAGTTAATTTTTTAAGTTAATACAGCGAATAATTAACATTTCTTTATTGAATTTCATTTAATTAAAGAAAAGAAAAATATTAAAATTTCTTACATATTTTCAAAGGTAAACATATTCTATAGTCCCTTTAGAAAAAAAACAGCTGTTTTTTATATTATTATTTCTTTTTTAAAATTAAATTTTTATCAATATTTCAAAACCATTTTTTTGTAATTTCCAGTCGTTTGTTTGTAAATTCCTTAAAAGACATATTCAAATTTTTCGAAACCTTTTATTTAAAACCAAGACCAATTAAATTAAAAAAGATTTGTATTAAGCTGGGAAATGGGAGCAAAAAATGACTGTTTTTGGCACTTTAAGTGGCTGTAGCTTCGGAACGAGACCGAATTTCGGGTAACAAAAATTTCACCGTACTCATAGTTTTTAAGCTACTTTCGATTGGGTTGAAAGAAAACCACATTTGAAGACCTCTCCGTTATTTTACTGAAATCCTACGTGAAACTGATCTATTTACTTTGCTGATATTAATAATTTTTTGTTTGAATTAAAAAAAAACCCACCATTTGGCAGTTTTGCCAAAGCCTGTAACTTTTTTATGAAGCCCGCTTTCTCTGATATTTAAATTTAATTATGAGGTTCGTACACTGAAACACGAAAGAAAGCTGCTGCGTCTATAATTCCTATATAGGTCAAATATAATTATAGTGGATGTCTTAAGAAGATTCAGTGTAGCTATTACGATGTTTTGGTTGAAACAAGCTCAATTAACAATAAAATATAATAGTTAAAAAATCAATTAAAGAGTCACAGAATTAAAGTGATTGCAAAAGCTAGATTTAAAAAATCTACAGATATGCATGTAGGTATATAAATAGTTTTAGAAATAAAATATTGTGTTAAGTAGTAGTAATAAGGGAATTGGATTTTTTGATATGATTATTTTTTTATCGATTTCATTTACAGACTTATATATTCGTGCAATAGACAATGTTTTTCTTTTAAAATTTTCTTGACAACCAACGAATACGTAATCGAAACAACATGAAAACTTTAACCCATTTTATTTCCTTTGCAAAGCGTAAAATATATTGGTTAGGGATAAGGCTTACAATTACAATGTTTATGTAATAAACATTTTTATTGGAAAAGACAGAAATGCATAATTTTTGATAATTAATTGAAATGCTATTAAAAAAATTTCAAATAAGAAAATATAAAATGTTTTTGCAATGAAAATCTTTTCTGTGTCCAGGAAAACGAATAGATTAAAATACATATATAGCTTTCTTTTTCTTCGGTGGCCAACAACAGGATTATTTTCATAAATATACTTAAAAGTATATAGTACAATAAAAATCTGTATAGAGCTCTCTTTTTATACTATTTTTTAAGATTATAATATATACCTACCTCTATTTTATCATGTCTTCTTCATAATTCATGAACAAAAAAAAGCATACTATACAATATATTTTTTTTTTAGGGTGTACTGGTCAGAAAAAGTTTCTAAGATAATTATACAATTACACCAGCTGATCATCCGAGCTTCGTTTCGGGCCTTTTATCAGAACCAATATATAAAAATCTTCAGTACGTATTTCTAAAAATCATGAACCACTCGACACTATATTTGGACGTTACCATCTAGCTTTATCAAAGCGTGTAACATTGATTTAGTTATATGCACTTAATAATCTTTATTATGCTCCAAAATATTTGCAAAAATATAAAGAAATTTTTAGTTTTTAAAAAATTGAGATAAATTCAATACTTTTTAAATAATAATAAGATGTTTTCCTTGAAAATTTTGATAATAATAAAAAATGTATAATATAAGATTCAATTTTATCACAAAATCACCCATTTCAGTATAATATAATAATCGATTTAGTGTTTTTTTTTTTTTTTTTATTATATTTTTTGTAAGATATTTTATTTTATTTTTTTTATATAAGAATTGGTGGGCTCTTTGAGGCTATCCTTTTCATAGAAATGAAAAGCAATCAGATATTCTATAGATAAATTTTGAAAAAAAAAAAAAAAAAAAAAAACTTATATATAGAAGTTGAATATAATGAGAAAAAATCTTTTTAATATGATTTAATTTGATTTCTTTCATTTCAGTTTTAACATTTCTTTTTTTTTTCTGACCCCATTTAACTTATTGTATTTTTTCTAAAAGAATTAATATTTTATATTTTTTAGTAGTGAGAAGCAAAAAGATTTTTTTTTTATCTTTTTTTTTTTGGTATATTATGTGGAATTGAAAACCAAAGATTTGACAATTATTATAATGACTCTATCTAATTTACAAAAAAAAAAAATATTTGTTTTGGTAAAAACTAACTCGAATATTTATAATTCGATTCCATATGTATAATCGAAAATAATACCATTTTTATTAGTATATCTAATGAAAATCAAAAGGTTAACAGAGACAGAGAGGCTATAATTTTTGAAATATTTATTTCAATTTTTCTATAATTTTTCTTAATAAATAAATAAACTAAAACAAATTAGAAACAATCATTTGCATATGTTAAATGTCTGCCTTTGCAACGATTCGTCCATGCAACCCATGCATTAAAATTATGTATTTTTTTAATTTGTTTTGCACACTCTACAGAAACCTGGAATGGAAAGAATTAGAGTGTAATGTAAAATATAATTTCTGTTTTGGAAAATATGTATATATATATATTTTTGTATTTATTTACCGATATATCGTCACTCAGTAATTCTTTACAACTAATTCCACATACATTGGCAGTTTGTTTATCGCCGTCACACCACCATCTGTCATTTATTTGAAACAAACCCCAATCCCATGATCCATCCCAGTTGTTTTTATTCAGAGCTTCTGTATCGAATGTGCTTTCACCTTCAACTAAGCAAAGCCAGTCATTTAATTCTGATTTGGGTAAGCCTTGTCTTAGAAGCTCGCCTGCCAGTTCACATTTTGAGAAAATTTTGGCGTGAGCATTGTTTAATATTGTTACGAATAGAATAACTCCGATTGGAAACATTTTTCTTTGAAGATGAAAAAATTATAATTTATCTAAAAATATCTAAAAATTTTTGGGAATAGCTAAATTAATGTAGTCAATTATCTGGACAACTATTAACATCAAGCAATTAATGTATTTTTTTCATATATACCTACTGGCAGTTGAAAATATCAAAATATAATTCCATCAGTATCGACGGCTATTCTCGATCAGTTTCTTTACCTTGTTCGAGTTATGTCTGGGGAATTGACTTCTTTTTTTTCCAAATACATATGATAACTTGAAATTTTTACGGAAAATCATTCAAAAATTTTACTTACCTCTACTTATTCTAACTGATAGTGTTTTTTAAATAATATTTTTAAACTTTGTTTGAGAGTGAATTTATGTTTTTTATGAAAGAAGTTCTATACTCAACGTTCTATATCTTAATTAAGCTTTATTGCGCTCATATTGTCATATTTATACATAATTTTTTTTGGTAATGTTTATAGTAGTATACAATGCTGTATGCATTATAGTAAATTAATTGCTCGATTTGATAAATAAGCAAGATAAATATTGTTTAAGTAAATAACGTCTCTTCCTATTAGTTTATTTATCAAAGTTTTCCCAACTAATATTTTGACTATACACTTTATCTATGTACTTCCTTATATTATATATACATAAATGTTCTGCTTTTTTTCTTAATAAAGACTTAGTAGAAATGTTAAAATAGAATTATTTCTTCGTTTAGCATGAAAATCATATTTTATTAATGATAATATCGTCCTTCTGAAATGTCACTTCAAGTTACATTGAGAGTCGCATTGAGCTAATTTGTTTTTCTAAAGGATTGAGGTATATCACGTAGTTTTTCCTTTCTTTATGAGTCGTAATTATTAAATTATTGAATAAGGGATCTTTTTACATTTAAACCTTCGAAATTTTTACTTATACTTAGTAAGTAAGGAGGATTAAATAACATTGTCGAAAGCCCAAGAAAATAATAAAATTATATAACAAAACTCAAATTTATTGTAATTTAATTTTTAATTATTAAATAAATGTTAGACAAAGCTGCTTGAACGACCGATTTCAATACATATGTAATAGCGATTTGTATTGTTTCCATAAAATGTTATTGAAAAGTTTATAACTAATTTTATTCAGAAAGTATATAGTGAAGATTTTATTTTTGTTTCCATTATTTAAATATCAAACGATAAAAAAGCAGTTCCTATTAAACTACTAATACTACTAATATAATAACAATTACTAAGGCTTAAGTAATACATTAAATTACAGACAGTGATTATTATATTCACACAAGGGGATAAAATAGATTTGATACTAATTCACATTATAATAGAATATATCAAATATTTTTTTTTTCGAAAATAATTATCTTTAGACATAACTATGTTTTCTTCTTAGTTATAGAACAATATTGAGTTCATGTTATATAAATGTATATATAGTGTTTTGTTTCCACCAAATACAATTTATATTGAATTTTATCCTAATATACTAAACATAATTTTTATTATAACATTAATCAGTAAGGTGATTAACTTTATTATACTCAAATTAATTTCTCTTATCATTACATATGATATACCTATATATAACTACATATTTACAGTATATATGAACTGTTAATTGATGTGTAAAAAACTAACAGTGTCATTATCATTTTTGTTGTAATATCTATGTATTTGGGTGAAGTTTAAAAAAAAAAAACCTTAAAATGTTATCATCGTATTATTATTAAAATTATACGTTTTGTTTACTGATTAACTTTATAATTAGTTGATTAAGCATAGGCACTAGCTTAATTTTTTTTTTTTAATGAAACTAGCTTAAATGAAAATATAATAATCATGTAATTTATAGTTTCTTTTATTGGAAACAATTTTTTTTTTTTAAGTTTATAATTTTAAGATTTTATTTTGTACGAGACAATAAGGTTTATATTATATAATTTTTATAATTTGCGTCATTTTTGTCACCTATTTAAATGTTATCTTAAAAGTTTCAATATTTCAGTATGTTTGATTAATTTGTATAAGTGTATACTATAAATATTTATTTATTCAATTAATAGTAAAATTTGAACATGCATAGTATTCCAACTGAAGCAATAACATTATGTACGTACATAATAATAAACATATATATAATTATCACTATAACTGTATACAATATTGACAAATCGTGGGTGAGAAAAACAATAACATAGCAATTGTTTAAATAGTTTTCACAATAATGCATTAAATACACATTTTGGGAATAAAATTTAATGTTCCCATTATATGCTTTAAAGAGGATATAGAATATATACAAGTATATTATATGTACATGTACGTACATAGTTTTAATATGTTTTATGAAGAATTTATAATAATAATTTTATATTTTAATGGTTTAGTGTACACTACTTTTGGATTAAAATAATCAACCATTTAGAAAATAAGTGTTTTGAATTGTCATTATCATTATTAAAAATTTTCCCAATACATTTGTATATTTTGCATCAAAAGATAATATTGTTCAAAATTCCAGTCGTATTTTATATAGAAGTTTTTTTTTACCAAGTTCCTGCTTCAAAATAGAATTTAAGTCATAAAAGATCATGAGAATTGTTTTTGTCTGTTTGGAAAAGGACTTTAACTTCATACTAACCGTTTTCGGGTCAACATGTTAAATCAAAGTATAGAATAAGGTCTTCGAGGACGATATATTGCAATTCCCATGAAAGGAAGAGATGTAAAAGATTGGCTCGATTATACGGTGAAAAGTAAGAGTAAAAAATCAGTATCTTTTATATCGCCAGTCTCACATTGTCTCTTCTTAATTCAAAGATTATTATCTACGGCAAGTTATACAGAGTTTAATTGCTGTTAGCCCTAACTGAACACTATTTTCGGATCTTTTTTCATCCAATGAATTGATTGTTCTAAAAATTTGTTCAACTTCCGACACAAGAATTTTTAAAACACACAAAACTCTCTAGATTAATTTATTTATTTTATAAAAATTCAATAAAATTCGCTTCATTTATTTGTGAACATATTTTCGTGTGAAAAAGTTTTTCAATTTTTAAAATGATTTTTACAATTCTTGAAAATTGACTACTATGGGTATTTCCATTTCATTTATTCATAAAAATAAATTTAGATTATACTCTATATACAACAAAATAATGTATGTTATCTATACATAATATAATATGTATGTTGTACTATTACTATCAAATTCTTTATTCAGAATTATGCACAATTTGTTTTTTTTTTACGAAACGTGGAGAAGGGTAAATTCTTAAAATAATAATGATAATAAAAAAAAAAAAATATTCAGAATATATGGAATGGTCCCTTGCAGTGATAATGGTGACAAGTAGGACAAAATAAATGAAAAAAATCTGCCATCATAAAGATTCTATAATTTGTCATTAAATAGAATTGTTTTTTTTTTTTTTTTTAATTTTTAAAAAGAAAATTTTATTTTTTTTTCTTGTATTCTGTGTCATCATATTCTTTTATCCATTCCTTAGTTTTTTAATTTTTTTTTTGCTTTTGAAAAACCTAAAATGGAATAAATTTTATGAAAGTCCGCCTTTAGCTTTAGTTTACTATCTGAAAATATTTTTATTTTTCATATTTTACTATATTGTGCTTTTACTTGACCATTGGAAGAGAAAATCACGTAATGTGAAATATATTTGAATTTTTTTCAATAGTTTCATTTTAAATCGAACTAAAATATAATGCTATAATACATAATGCTAATATTAGTATTATAGTAAGTCGAATAGAAGTTTTATATATAATATGATAGGTTGTATTTGGAAACAACATTATAAATCTTAGAAATTTTTGGAGCTTTTTGAACATTTGTTTGATGAATTTCACTATAAAATATAAGTTTAAAATTAAAATGAAAAAAAAAGAAAAAAAAATACAAAAAAAAAAAGAAGAAATAATCTTATGCAAACCTGTAGAAATTTTCCTCTTGATTTTCTTAAAAAAAAAAAAAAAACAGACATGACGACTCAACTGAAAATATATTTTTGAAAAATTTCATAAAATATAAGCCACTACAATAAGCTTCGTTGACTTTCCTATTTTATTTTGAAATTATAAAAAAAAATACGAAAAAATATCTTTTTCTTTTTTTAATCTACTCGAGTTCATTGTCCAAAAATAAAATTACATTATAGTCAAAATATGACAAATTAGAATTAAACTTAAGAAAAATTGTATAGAACAAAGCTCTTGAAAAAAATAAAATTCATTTTATTTTCAATGAATAATATTTTCATTTTGTTAAGAAACCAGATACAATAGAACCGTAGTAGATTTAAAACAACACAAACACTTAATTCAAGTGGACAAATTGAAAAATTAACATAAATTCCAGTTCGAGGTGGGAATTGAACCCACCACCGAATATGCCAAGGATAAGGATAATACCACTACGCCATGACGGCTATAACCATTTAAAAATTTGTTGTGGCACTGAACAAGATTGAGCATATTTTGGCATTCATAGAATTATAATCGATTTCGACATTTCAGTGGATGATAGATGGGCGGACAATTAATGAAAACATATATTGAAAGTTTTTTATTGATTGTTAAGGGTTAAAAATTGTACAGTTAATTGGACTAAATTAATTTGTTGCAAAAAAGGAAAAACCTTCAATTTATATAATTTATACGAATAATTTATTTAAAAATATTCCAGTAGATATAACGAACTTATTCATTGCTGCAGTCAAATAGGGAATATCAAAATTAAAATTTCTAAAATTCAACCAACAAAAATATTTTTCAATATATTTATTCTTTCTTAAGATTGCACCAGTGTATTAACAAGCTTCTATACAGCTTAAATAGTGCACATACTATATTCATTTTAAACTAAAAACAATATCTGCTTGTTATCCAGATTAATTTAACCGAATCTTTAACTTCTGTTTAAGAAAATAAGGGCAATCGCAATATAAATTTTAAAGTTTAAAAGTTTAGAAATTGTTTTTTTTTTTTTGTTTTTTGTGAATAACAACTTTTTCACTGCGATACACAGAATAAAATTTTGAGTTAAAAGTGTTTTCAAAATGAGCTCGTTTATTTTTTTTTTTTTGCTTAACTCTTTTATTAAAAAAAGAACAAAAAGAGCAATAATGAAAATGCAGAAGAAAATATTTTATTATTTTTATTTTTTTAAATTTTTTTCCTTATTTTTGTGAATTGGGAAAACAGATCACGAACAATAGAAATTTTCAAAGAGAAAAATATAGGTGGTTCCTTAAGGATGACAACACATCATCAGAAAAAACAATTTTTTTTTTTTTTATGCACAAAAGAAAAGTTCAAAATAAAAAGGACTCTGAAACTAATGGCAATATTCCAGGCATTAAGTTGATGGAATAAGAATAATTTACAGGAAATAGTAAAAAAAAAAAATAAAAAAAAAAATAAAAAAAAAAATAAAAAAAACATCCACTATTTCGTTATTAGGTTTATTGCACTTGGTTTTCCTTTGTGTAATTTTAGATGTACTTTTTTTTTTCTTTTTAGTGGATAACGAAACATACTAAAAGTGCTTTGAAAATTTATATCTTCTCCTACACAAAATATTTTAAGTTTCAGTCTTTTTCTTCAGTCTACATATACGGTATATATATTATTTATAAGTGCTCTTGGTGTGGTACCTATATCTTATCCAATGTCTTTATATCATTCAAGGTATAATAAGTTTATTTAGATACAGGTAAACATTTTACACTTATATTATATATTGAGTTTCTATAAAATCAATGGACTTTTTGTTGCTATTGTGAATATACAAGTTTAATTTTTAAAGTATACTTGAATGCAAAATTTAATTTATTGAAACACTTCAAACGGATTTTGGTATTTATGAAAGTTCAAGTCCAAGTTAATATCATCTGACAAATAATTGATTTTCATTTCAAAAAATTGATTTTCATTTCAACAAAGGTAAAGAATATTTCGATTTGTAATCTTTATTCAAATATTATAATTTTTAATTTTGAAGTTTGAATTTATACATACGGTTTTTCTTAAGTCAGTTCGTAGAACTATATTTTTTTTATATTTTTATCCATTCCGAATTTGTAAGAAAGCTAAGTCAAAATATTATTCTCAATTCTAAGTTGGAATATAATTTTTTTTAACAGTATCGAATGATTTATCATGAATGATCTACTTTTTTGGCTTATGGTTTAAAATTAATTTAGTTTATTAGTTTGATTCTTTCTAAATAATTTTAAATTTTATAATATTTTCAACGAAATATAATATGGAAAGAAGAATATTTTTCTATTCTGTAGAATATTCATAAAGCAATCAAATTTGATTAACTTGAAATCATTATATTGGATGTACATTGCTTTTTGTTTACGCAGTTTCAAAATGAAAAGAGCTTATTCCAATGACTGGGTTCTAATTAAAACTGCCAAACTTTTTGGAAAATTAAAGGCATTGATTATATATATTTACCAAGCTAAAAAATATTGCATTGGCTGTAATTTAATAATTATGGGATACTTTATTTGGACAACTATAATTTGAGTTATGAAAATATAGATTTTAGGCGCCATATCTTTTAACTACTTGGAAAAATTTAATGGCACAGAATTCAATGGACTGTACACTTTATTTATGATATTTTGTTCTCAGAACTAAATACGTGTTTATCATTTATTTTTGTGGTTGGAATACAAAATTTAATTATAAAATTTATATCTATATAGTAAATTCTTATTTTCTTTCATTGGAACAGCATTTAAAAAAAGTCATATAAATAGAGAGAATTACGAACGTGGATCTGTTTATAGTGCAAATTTAGTTTATAATCAAGTTTTTCATATGGTTAATTATTATTTGATGTTAATGGTTTCGATATAATTTTGGTTAATATTATGATAGTTGATTTCTAAAATAAAAATTATTCTTGAAAATAAGTTGTTAGACGATCACAAGTATACACATAATACGTATATGAAAGTACTACATATTTTAATTTTTAACATTTGGTTGTATAGTACGTCATTTGTAGTAATTGTCTTATTTTTTTATCCAAAAAGATTAAATTCTAATGATTTAATTATTGATTTTCTCAGAAATTTGGAATTAATTTTATTTTTTAAGACTTTTATATAATCCGTAGCAATTTCATAATTTTTAATTAAGATATATTTAATTTTTCTATTAAATAATAAAAAATTTATTGTCTTCATTGGTCTATTATGTACTCCATTATAGTGTTGTTATATGAAAACTTAACATTGGGTGTTGTTGATATTATTATTGTATGCAATATTATTAATGGCTATAACCACAACTGGCTTGAAATTTTAAATTTTTTCAAATGACTCAGAAAATAAAAAAAAATAAAATAATAACGAATATGATTTATTTTAAATACATGGCTTAACTTAACATTTTTTTTTTAATATATACATATTTATATCTTTGATTCATATACAGAACATCCATATAGATATAAAATGCATAAAATTGTGTGTACATAAATATAACATAAATATCAACAATGGTTTAGAAATAACTCTTAATAAAAGACAATTTTATGAAAAAATTTAACTTTTATAATCATTTATTTAGCCAAATAATATACACACAATAGATATTATACACCCTTTTATACAGCTTTTGATCTTATTAAACATATTTCATACTTGAAATTTTTATATAATCTTTATAATTAACTTTCTCAATAATTATTAAATATGTTTAATTGCATAAACAAACTATATAAAAAAATAAATATAAGGAACGAAATTTTTTTTTTCCAAGTTGAAATCACTTGAAAATTAATTTAATATTTTTTTATGGCTTAGAACTCTCTCACAATTTGCTACCATTTTATGTCTAATATCGACAATTTATATTTAAGATACATCATATTATATTTATGAAAAAGAGACATTCCTATAACACGATCGATATGTATAATTTTCATTTTTATAATTTAAAATAGAAAATTTGCACATAATATGAGAATATATATAATTTTGTTTTTATATAAATATTGAAATATGTATAATAAAAAAGAATAGGTATATATATTAAGTTCTAGCTAGTACATATTTTTATTTAGTATATAATATTGGATTTTGTATATTTTTATATATTTCTATAGAAAGATATAAAAAAAAAAACAAAACAAAACTAAAATAGTACTACTGCGTTGTTGTATACCTCGCTATCAAAATTTAATTTATATGATTTAGGATAAAATTTCTCTGATTATTTATGATATATTTATTTTCTGTTTAGAATTTTATTTTCTATTTAGATGAAAATTTTCATATTTTCGTATATTATTATTTTTTTTTTTTTTTAAGGGAAATAAAAGAGGAAAGTTATGATTTTTGTTTTAGAATCTGACATTTTTGGGACAATTTTTGTGGTTTTAATGGGTTTTTGTGTTTTTTTTTTTTTCGAAATAAAAATTATTTTCTAATGTATTTTTATTATTATTTTTTTTTTTTATTTGATATATAATATATTTTGTAATCTAACGAGAAAAAAAAAAAAAATGTTGTAAAAATATTTTGTTATATTCCGGTTGAAAACTGTTGCCACAATATGTTGAATTTTAAAAATAAAAAAAAAGAGGTTACGTTACACTGGTTTGTTATAATGTAAAAAAAAAACTAGTATAAAGGTAAGCATTTAAAATGGATTCAAAAACAATTTATCGAATTTTAGACCAAACAGGTATTATTCCATGAAACATCTAAGTAAGAAAATTATTGTTCTATGTTAGAGTAAAATATTTTTAAATATAGTACAGGAATTTAGAAAAAAGAAAAAAATATGAAAAAATATGAAAAATAAATAAAATTCAGTTGTAACAGCTCAATTATACGTAGGGTTGATTACGATATACAAAAGCAAATAATTCTTTTATGAACGATGGTCATTAACAGAAGATTATAATGAAGGTTGCAGTTCGAGTGGTAGATAATTTGGCTGGCGGAATGGATTTATTAAGTATATTTAGCATTTATTTAACAGTTAAGATTTTACAAGAGTGGACCATATTTCATTTTCTATATGGCTGCTGAATTAGCTAAAAACATTCCTCGATGAAAAATACCTAAAAGCACATTTTTATATTGGATGATGGTCGAATTTTGTTTCGGTTAAGAGGACGAAATTCATGGAAGAACGATGGCACTCGGTTGTCCCAATAAATATATAAATAATTTAACATGTTTGAATTTCTAATTCATTTTATCAAAATATTCATATGTGGAATATATAAGATTTTATTGAATTGATATAGTGTTCCATATATAGGTAGAGCAGATATCAAAAATAATTCGATTTCATTGTAAACATTATGTATATGTAAGTAAATTATTTATGTTAAAAATATTCTTTTAAGGATTTGTTTCTCTAAGTTTAAGTAATAAAAGATATTTTAATACGAATTTTCTCAAATGTGGATAGATAAAAATTCTTTTTATTTTTTTTTTAGATATTTATATGGTTTAAAAAATTTCTTTTTTTTATGTTTATTCCAATTAATATTTTTATATCTTTTAATAAATATTCTCTAAACGTATCACATTAATTCTTTATAATAATATTATTTATTATTTATTTATTTTTTTTTATTCTTTGTATAATAAAAAAAAAAACCATTTAGATTTGTAAATAATAATAGAAAAATATCGGAAAAAGGTAATAAAGTATCCTTTTTTCGCTTGAGGATATCACATTATTTTCTAGAGACTGCAAAACAAAGTATAATAATAATAAAATGAAAATTTTTTATTTATCACCTTTCCTATTACAATCCATATAGTTGGTTCTTATTCTAGAATTAAAAAATACTTAAAGTAAAGCTATTGTGATTGTCAGCAAACTATATTGTTGTTGACTTCAAAAGATGAAACATTTGATGATAATGAAACATTGTATGTATTTATGTGTTAATTTCTTATTGCCATCTTGTCTTGGATTAAAGTATCGGCTAGTGGCAGTTATTCTTTTTTTTTTGCTAAAAATTTTCCAGATTTCCTTAAATTTTATAGAAATTTTTTTTTAATACTGGTAAGTTTGTGATACTCGTCAATTAAATGTTGAAAGAATGGATAACTTTAGAACATATTTTCTTTTTTCAAATAAAAATTTTTAGAATCTCTTTTAAATAAAAACTATATTATTTTAAACTAAAATTTAGTTACTAAATTTTTATTTGAAAATTTATTGAAAAAGAAAAAGAAAGTGTTAGACTATCATAGTGCCGAAAAATTATTGATATTACTATATTCAATTTTATTATTGTATGTTTTTATTTCAAATTTATCGCCTTTTCATTTGCCAGTATTCAATAAACTACAAGATGGTTTAGTATCGCTAATATGAAAAATATTAAATAATTTTTTTAACTTAATATGTACAATAAATGGCCCTAGTAAACTTTCTAATAACTATATATTTTAGAAACTTAAGTATAACATATAATATTAAAATGGCAATTGATCAATTTTATATTTCAATTTGGTAAAAATATTAAAATAGCACATAAATTAAGATAGTTTTATAAACATTTATTAATTAGACACATAGTTATAAAAGTTTATTTTTTTTTTTTTAATTTATTAAAATGTTTTTTATCTTTAATCGAAACTAAGTGTGAAATTTATGAAAAAAAACCCCTAAAATTAGCTTTTATTTAGTAAAATAAATATAATATCTATAAATAAGTAATATAATATCTATAATATCTATGAATACATAATATTACTAAAATTTTGTAATAAAAACTTTAGTCTGGTTTCAGTTTTAAATAAAATAAAAATAAAAAATCTAATTTTGTATAATAAAAGGTGAACTCACCTCATAAACGACCTGGGCAGTGTTGGTACTTTCCTCTATTTATGTTAAAAATATTCTTAAACGTAAATAATAAATAAAATAATCGAATGACTATGCAACACAGAATCAAGGCGTACTTTGATAATAGTAGATTATTGTATATGTAAACTAAATTTGTTATTAATTAAGAGTTCTGTATACACAAAAATACATTGATACGAGTCAATACTTATATCACGAGACCGAAAGTCGAGTGATATAAATTGACAAGTGTCAATGTATTTTTGTGTAAATACCAGAGACTTGAACCGGAACTGAACCGAAAACCGAAAACCGGAAAAAACCGAAATTTTATGCCAAACCGTAACCGTAACCGAACTGATATATAGTAAAAATGAAAAACCGTAACTGAAACCGGAACGAAATATTTTTCGGTTTTTTTTTCGTTCTTTTAGTTATTTTATAAAAGAAAAAATTTGCTTGCATTTGAACATTTTTTTATATCCAAGAAAAATGTTAAACGTATTTTTGTAATATTTTAGAATTTGACAAGTGAAAATACGTAATGTTCGTATATGTATGTATAGTGTTGAGCCTAACTAAGTTTAGATTAAATCCCAAATAAATTTATTTCAAGTCCTTTTTGTTCTTTATTTTAAAAGTAATATTTGTATCTGAATTCGTTTAAAATAGAAAGTAGTTGTGCTTCTAGGATTTTGTTTTTCTTTGGGGTTTTCATATGTGTAAGGGAAACAAAAAGGATTTTTTTCTGAAATAAGTAAACTTTACATGGAAAATTTTGGAGGTACAAATTACCATTTAAATTCCCTCTTTCACATATTTGTAAATATTGCAAAATAATGTAATGTATGTATTTTGTGTACTTAACATACGAAAACCCAAAAAATCCGTCCACGAAAAACCTAAGATGACAATATGACATAAAGGCAATTTATTTTATGTCGCTTTAGATTAAGTTAACCTACTGCAGTTTTTAAAAATATAAGTGTAACCGTAACCGAAACCGTAACTGGAACGAAAAAAAAAATACTAAACCGAAACGTAACCGGAACACAAAAAAAGTTTAGGAACGAAACCATAACCGAACCGAAATAAATATCGGTTCAACTCTCTGGTAAATACAGAACGAGTTGTATAACACATTTTGTTTACATATCCAATATACTGTTTTAATGCGTAGGGGAGAGGTAGTTGCAAAGAGAGAATATTTTTTCTTCTAAGTTTTTCTCATTTTTTTTTGTATTTGGCTGTATTGAAATATTGTGAGAGATATTATGTTTGTTTAGGTATTACGTAATATTCAATACGAAACATCTAAATGATTTCATTATTTACGCTGATGCATCTAAATTTTTTCATTATATACGCTGATACATCTAAATTTTTTCATTATTTACGCAGATGCATCTAAATGATTGCATGTGTATTGACGCATATAATACTCTATTTAGTGATCTAAATTCTATAGCACTAAATACAACATAACGATCCCCAACGCATTAAAAACTTTAAAATGTAAACAAAAAAAAATCAAGGTGTACTTTATCAATAAAAAAATAAAAGCATTCTTTTCGAAATGACAAAAATCAACACATAGTTACTAGGCTAGGCCTGCACTATTTTTTCTGTGCAGGCTTTTTTCTAGTATATTTATAAATTATGCGGTCCCTTTTAAAAATTTCGTTAGAAAATATTTTTAAACATTTTTTTTGTCTGCTTTAATATTTCTAAAATCGCTCTAAATTTTTTTCAATATCCATCTGCAATCCCAAATTCGAATCCTTGGTTAGAATCAGATACTTCATAAACAAACTTAAAGTACCATTAGATTTAAATATGTTACACTTTTTTTTGATTTTGTCAATGTTTCCATTTTTTTTTTAGTTATTAAAATTATCAAAAAAAAAAAATATATATTCATATATTAAAAAAAATCATCGAATTATTAATGCTGACATCTTTCTTAATAATATTGCCTTTAAATTTAATTAAAAATGAAAAACTTAAATTATTTTGGAACGTTTTGTTGAAAATATTCAACCAAACAATATTCCCAAAAAAAAAAAAAATTATACATATATTTAATTTTGTTTTAATAAAATTACATTTAACGACATTGAAAAATTACTCTTCACATATTTTCTCTTTTATTCTGTTTTTTTTTTCTGTTAGTAATTTTTATATTTTTCTGTTTTCTAATTCTTCAAAAGAAATTAAGATATATTTTTTTGGTACAAAACATTTACTTTTTTTTTTTTTGTAGTTGAACCGAAAATCTTGTTTAACAAAATTGAATAAACCAAAAACTGTGTTACTCTTCTAATATTTTCAAAATTAATTTCTATCCATGTATCAGTTTTCATCGAAACCAGCTTTCGGCCCTTCAAACCTTTTTTTACACATTTACATATTATATATTATAAATATTTTAAATAAAATCCATTTCCATCCTCTACTCCTAATTGCAGGACACATTTGGTGTTTAATGTTTTTTTTAGATTTCTCTAATCAACATCTATCTAGATCCTAATTTTTTCATAATCCATTAAAATTTAAGATATTTATTATATATTGGCCGGTTGAGAATTTCTAACTCCAGACACTGAATCTTTAGCTTGGAGGAAATTGGGAAATTACTGATTACAGTAATTGCAGTACGATAGTTATAATTATAAGCATTTTAGCGTAGGGCAGACAAACAGGCGAACGGATCATTTGTTTTGTCATTATTAATTGACAATGGGCTAACATCGAATTTTATCATTTTTCAAATTCTTAGTATTTCTTTTTCAAAAATTGACACTTTTCTTTAAACTTAAGTAGAGCCTTCAGTCAACTTTATATTCACAAGAATAAAAATCTTAATTTAAAAAAATTGTGTAAAAAATTAAAATATTATTAATTAATAACTAATTCGTACAGTTTTGAATAAACGAATATATTCAACTCCGCATAACCTTGATTAAATCTATATTTGAGTCACTGAATGAAAAAGTTCTGTGGCCTCGAACCTTTAATTTAATCTAAAGTGTATTCAAGAAATTTTAAAATGCATTTCTCAATATAACCTATTTTATTTTATTTAAAATTCTTATATTTCTGAATTTCAAGTTGTTTTTTTTTTGTTGTTGGTAATTTATAAAAAATGTTGAAAGTTTTCATTTCAGAATTGGAAGACAAAATTAATGTGGATCATTAACTTTGAGACGTTTCTCTTAAATTTTCACAATTTAAAGTTTCTTTTTGTTCTGTATCGTAAATTTCAAAATTTAATTTCTTGTAAATTTTGTAATTTGTAAAGAGCAAAAAAAAAAAATAAAAAAAAGGAAAATTTTTTATTGCAATATATAATTATATTTATATATACCTACTTCTGTTGTTGTATATATTTATTCATTTAATATGTAAATATTTTTACAATGTATGTACAGCTTTGAGTTTTGAAAATAAAAGGAAAATATGGAAGGTCAAAAATATATTATGTCAAATTCTTGGTATTTTTCGCCTGAGTACAAATTTTTGTTTAATAATGTATAAGATTCGGTTATTTCCAATGAATTTACATAAATAGAACTGAATTTAACATAAACCGGATAGATTTCTGTGAAATCGAAGAAATACGTAGATAAATATCAGTTTCACAATGAAACATAATAACCAGAATAAAAACTACAAAAAAAAATATTATAATGTAATGTAATTATAAAATATATTTTTTTTGGAAGAAAATTTCATTATATAATTTTATATTAAAATTTTGTTATTAATTTCACTGAAAACAGCATCTAAGTATTTATGTGTATATAGGTCAAAACGAATTAGTGACTTTAGTAAGATTAGTTATTTTTCACAGCTAAAGGACAAAAAGGTTGTACTTTTACTTTTTAATATATGTATTTTGTATAATTCTTTTTATGTTAACTTGCATAAGGAAATCTGATAATAACTACTTAGTATATATGAGTGTAGTTTCGTTTTTGATACTCTTTTGTTCATTACACTATTTCATTTAATTTCTATTAATTAATTATTATATTTATTTGAACATTTTTTTTTTGATCGAAACATCGTATTCTGAACTTTGATCAGTATAATTGTAGGTAAAATTTTTTATTTAGAAATATTTTATAAATGTTTTTGACATGCAAAATATTATAATTTTTTTGGCAATGACAATCAATATGATATACAGATTTTATTGTATTTTTGGGCTAAATATGAATAGAAATGACGTAAATAATATTTTAAAGAAAAGCTTCATTTATGAAAAACACTTTAAATTGACAACTGCATCTATAATTCTAATTAGACAACAAAGCTGCATTATTTAGAGCCACATGCTAACGTGGAACATAAAACTATATGAAGAAAAAGTTTACTTTAAGTAATAACAAATATCTTATTGTTCTATATATCTTGAAAAACTATGAAGATTTTTATAATATTTAATATTTTTTTAATACAAAAAGGAACTCCCGATGTTTGATACAGATTTTTAAGTCATTTTGAAATTTTCAGCTTAATTCAAGCATTAATTGATAAACAAAAAACATTGGCCAAAAATTTGCATATGCCATGGGGGTACTAAACTTCAATATTGTATGAGATGATTAAAAATTCGGCGGCGAGCGGGCGCCGATTAATTAAATAATTCATCATATTATATATTTATCTGAACGTATCTATATTTATCTGAATGTATACCATGTGTGTGTGTTTGTTAATTTTGCAAACGCAGACAAAAAAAAAAAAATAAAATAAAAAAAAGTTTTTGAAAAAGTTTTTTTTTTATCTCAATTTAAAAATTTTCTTTTTTCTTCTTAGTATATTATGTATAACGAATTCAAAGGATAATGGTTGAATATAATGAAGATAACTTTTTTTTTTTTTTTGAAGGTTTGCGATTATATTCTTTTTTCTCTGAAAAATTTGCGGTTTTTATTTTATCTATAAAATGAAAAAAAATAAAAAATATATATATATGTAAAAAAATTTTCCTCATTAACGCAAACACTTTTTTTATTTCTGTTTTAGATAAAAAGGCATATTTTTCCAAAAAAGAGATTTCTTTTTTCAGATATTGCAGACTTCTTTGAGTGGTTAATAAATCAAATTTTTTGGCATTTACAAAAAAATAAGAAATATATGTATAGTTTATTAAAAAAAAAAAAAAGTTCAAAATACCTTATTTTTAAATATTTTGGTGGTAGGCGATAGAAATAATATAGGATTAAATATATAGAATACTATATAGGATTAAATGGGTACACCTTAATTTTTTTTATTACTTCTAAAGATTATAAACTTTTTGGGGATATGTGGGGGGAAATTAATATTATTTCATGAATCCTGTAATAAAAACTTATTAGAAAACCAAATTATGGGGATCAATATCAATGATCACGAAATTATTTTGTTTAAATTACTTGAGTTTTTCTTTTAGTTTTATAGAATTTGCTTAAAAAGTTTATTTATAGAATTTTTCAAATGTAGCTGATTATTGTATTTCGTAATAAAAGTGTAAGCTGTTAAACATTAAAAATGATTTTAATGTCGACCGTAATGGTGTAGTATAGTCGTACGTTCGAATCCCACCTCGGACTGATGTTTGAGTGTTACTTTTTTAAAAAACGGTGTTTAACTTTTATACGTACAAGAGTCGAAAGTCCTAAGCTCAGAATTTGAAAACTGCAATTAGACAAATATTTGAAAAATGTAATAATAATTAATTTTGACGGTTTGTATTTAAATTTATTTATCTTTGACTTTTAAATTTCACTTGTTAATGTTGTTATGTGTTTTTATTATAGGTTTTTATATTGTCCGCTAATAGTTTAATATAACTTGCTAGTTTCTCCGTACGAATAACTTAAGTTTAATGTTAACATAAACTTATGAAACTGAAATATAGTGTTGCGGAGTACATCCATAACATAAATATATTGTTGTGTTTGTAATAAATTGATAGTTTTGCCATAACATTAAACAAATTTTTTCTTTTTGTTTGGTAAACGGAAAAAATCATAATAATTTGACAAAAGATAATAATAGAAAAGTACATTACTATGTTAAGATGTTACGAATATTTTATTAATATTAAGGTCAAGCAGATAGTCGACCACTTCTTTTGGCGACATAAGCTTTATATATATAATATTTTTTCTATTTAACAATAAAGGAAAATCATCATCAAAAATTAAAAAAAAAAAACAAATAATGTCTTCATAAATAAAAGCATTTATATAATAATATATATTTTTTTATGAAAAATGACAAGGACATCTGTTGTTTCATTTTATTTTCCATTATAAATCTTAAGTTGATGATATTACTTTGATGGTTTAGCTTTGATATTTATACAAAAATTTACTGTGCAAAATTATTGGCAAATTCATGAACTTTAATATATAATAATACTATAATTTTTATTGGCTCTCATTAATCCTCTTTTGCGTCAACATTTATTTTAATTTTTTTTTAAATGCTGTTTACAAGCTCCATAAGCAACGATAATCGCATAACAACTACTGTGTATATCATTTTCTACATCAGAAGCAACATTATATAGTTAGGTTGTTGTATTAAAACTAATGACACCTTTGAGACGATGTAACACATATCTAAGTCTTAAATTTGAGAAAATTGAAATTGTGTTTCCCTTTTTGGAAATATTCCTTTATAATATTATCCATATTATGTAACTTTAATTTTAGAATTTGTGTAATATTCTTTTAAGTTTATTTGTATATTCGTAATTATATGAATATTTATGTACCTATATGTATAGTGTTGTCTTTTTCAGTTTGTTGAATTTATTTAGGATTTTTTTTTTTTGAGAACCCAAAAATAATAATAATAATAATAATGACATGAAAGTTTATATACATACAAGGTGAAAAAATATTTTTTTTTTCCCGTAATACCTATAGTTAAAGAAAGAAATTTGACTATTATGAACACATTTTACCAATAAAAATTAGATATCTCAGTAGCAAATTTGTATAATTTTATGAAAAATTTAATTTAAAAAAAAAATTTATTATCACCTTCATTTAAGATAAAAGGACATTATAAGGATATAATTTAATTGCAGTTTATATAAATTTATAATATAAATAAATATAAAAGTATATGTATAAAATAAGTGTAATAATTTCTACATTTTTTTTATTAATAAGGTAAAAAATCATTAAAATAAAAATAAAAAGGTTTTTATGTTAAAATTAATGATAATTTTGAATATATTCTGTTTTTTTTTTCTTCTGTCGTTTTAATCAGATAACCAAATTAACTACACTTGATGCTTCTTTTGATATAATTTTAAGTCACATTTATCAAGCTTTTTTTTTTTTAAAGTATACTTTTGAATATATTTTTAATTATATTTTCGACATTCGTTTTGTTGAAATTATAGCTGCCTTTATTATATGAAGAGACAGAAAACATTTTTTACTTAATTGTTGAGTTGATACTAAATATAGGTAGTAGTAAAAGTAGTACATTAAAATATTTAAATGAAAATGCTAGGATATAATAAACATTCGGTATTTTTATCAAGAAAAAAATTTACAATTTAAAATTTTAAAGTTGCACAAATGTAGCAAATTCAGTGAATTTTTTAATAATTTTATTTATCACTTTACAAAAACAAGCGAATTGACAAAAACAAGATATTTTTTTCGTAGTACAAGTAATAATTTTTAGTGATAATGTTTTGTAATATACATAACTGTCTTTTATATATATTCTATCATTAAATAAATGTATTTTTAACAACTTGATAGCGGAATTAAAATCAAACAAATCAAAATTACAAAAATTATAAATTATTATTCATAGGTATACATATTTCTTAAATTAAGAAAAATATAATATATGGGTTATAAACGCAAATCCAATACGTTCAGAACTATGTATCTTGTTATTCAGTCAATCATAATTTTTTTAGAATAGCATTAACAATAAAATAGTCTAAAAATTAGAAAAGATTTCGACCAAAATTAGTATATAAGTATATAAGTGGATGTCGAATAAAAATATTCTAAACAGTAAGAAAATATGAATCAATTTTAAAACTATATTTTATCGCTAGAGATCGATTATACCAAAAATTTAATTCAGTATACTTTAAATTGAATTCATGGAAGGTATTTTATTATACTTTGTGTTATCCACAATTTTTATTCTTATATCAAGATATTTATTTCTTTTTTAATGAAAAATATTTTCTAAATTTTGTCTGACATTTATTAAGGTTCGTTTGCCATTCAAAAATTCGAATAAAATAAAATTTTATTAAATTTTCAATATTTATTTTAAATTCATCTAATGACTTATGATTAAAACCATAATATATTCATTAAATTATATTATTGTCATCAATGTGGTGAAGGCATAAATTTGAATTAATAAATTTTACTAATTAACATTTTTACTTCCATATGTTTTGAGGTTTTCATTTAGAATTTAATTTTAATTTTCTCGATACTTATGATTTCCTATGTGGGTTTCAAAATGAAACATAATCAGTTGAGCAAAAAAAAAATAAAAATAGTAAAAAACAAAGAAGAAAAACATATTTATATATTAAGTTCAAGTTTTTTCATATTTAAATTTATTCAATGAAGCAATATTAAACCATAATATCATATGTTTAAGATCATAAATTTGGCTGCAAACCATTATTGTTATTGAAAATCTTAATATGAATGTTGTATGCTGTATGGTGTATAATATGGAAGTATGTTAAAGAATTTTTTTAAAAATTATTTCCAAAAAAAAAACAATAAAACTCATTTTAATAAAATGTTTTTGTTATAAATGTAACATCTACTTTTGAAACTCTAAATTTTTATTATTGTCTGAAAATTATTAATTTGAGCTTATTACCTCTTTAAACATATAAAAATAATCAGCTTTTTGTTCTTTTAATATTTTTTTATTATTCATTCCAATATTTGTTACACGAACCGTGATTGAAAGCTCATATTATTTCAACAATTTTAACTATCAGTATATAACCCAAGTCTGGCGATCACTAGCTGGCTACTATATAATTAAACCAAGCCATTAGATTAAGATTAAAGAATTTTGAATTAATGCGAAATCAACTTCAAGTTCAGGTCATAATCAAAAAATCAAATAATATGATTACAATATATAATAGATGCAAATGCTTTGTTTAAGGGTTCGAACAATTTTTTGTAAATTTTTTTCGATTAATTTTTTATAATTTATTTTTTGTGTGCTTTATTTTCAGGAATTGACATTTAATTCGCGAAAGTGCCTATAGCTACATTATATCATATATACTTTATACATGTTATGTATGTTGTATATAATGTAAATAAAATCCAATGATAGGAATAATAAAAAAACATTCAAATTGAATTTGAATAGCGCAATTTTTATTTTATTTTTTTAAATAAACCTTTTTTTTTTTTAAATTCAGGATACTATTCTGCGTATTTACATATGTATATATCTGAATATAGAACAATGTTCAAAATATAATTAAATTTTATTTGTTAGAAAATTTCGCCGTTAAAAAGTGCCACTTTCAAAAATTGTGTGTGCGTCCTATTTAATTATTCGACCATAAGCAAAGGCCATCGACAGGAAAGTCACAAATAAACACAAAATTCAATTGAAATTAATTAGAATGTCCACTGTAAATTATTGTAATACGTATAATCTGTAAAAGTTTTATAGAATATTGTATTATTGACGTTAAAATGTTTTATGCAGGAAAGTATGTTGAAATGATTTTAATGTATGAATATTTCTAAAATTCTAGCCAAATAAAAGTATAGGGTGGTGTGTGTTTTGTTTTTACGACATATTGTATTGAAAATTTATCAATTTCACTTTTAGGCACAATAAAATGCAGCCAAAAATTTCGTCTATAGACAAAATAAATTTTTTTTTTTTTATCATTAGATGATTTAGGATAAAGTGAGATTCCTTAACTGGTATGCAAAATAAAGCTGTCATAAAGAAAATTTTCAAAATTCAAATTATACTATAGAAAAGCTATAATTTCCATTAACAAAAATGTTTCGAAAAGTTTAAGGTCATTCCGTTTTGTGAGATCAGTATTTAAAATATAGAATTTCCACTTGCTTTTGATTCATTCTTTGCTGATGACTTATATTTGTTATTATAAAGACGATTTTTTTGATTTCATTGAATATGTTTGAGATTTTTGAATAATATAAAATTGAATATTTTCTGCATACATCAAAATTGATATAAAATATTTTTATTAACTTTCAAATGCACAAATTCACTTATCGTATTGTCCCCAACTTTATTTAACTAAACTGTAAAATAAAAAATAAAATATATATCCTAACTACATTACTGATGATGTGTGTACCAAAATGTATATTTGCTGATTACGAAGAAAAATGTAAATAACAAAATACAATATTCTAATTGAGAATGGATCTAACTAAAACTAAATGAATAAATTTTAATTGAAAATTCATCAAAATTCAATTGAATAAATTTCGTTGTAGGAAATTCAAAAATAAATTTCCTTTTTTCCTGTATTCATAATTTTACTATTATATATATTGTCAGAAGTTGAAATTTTTGTGGTTGCAAGTTTTATTGAATAAATTTGGCGAGACAATTAATTTAATAACATTTAGCTATGTATATATTGGCATGGACTTATATTTTACATTTAGTATTATTTAAAGGATTTTAGTTATAGTAGATATAAGTTAATTTTGAATTCAAAATTTTAGCTATTAAGCTTGATCAGTTGAATAAAAAGTTAATTTTTTTTTTAATAAAATACTTTTTTATTCAACAATAACATTTTGATCACGATAAAAATTTCTCTTAGGTACAAACAATATTATTTTAGGAAATAAAAATTAATAATTTAATTTATACATTAAAAAAGCTTAATATAACAACTAATATAATTAGAAGAAAACTATTTATTTGGCATGAATTACTGTTTGATCCGTCATAACATTTAATGTCCTCAAAACGAATATAGTATCTAATGTCATCTGGATAACGACATGTACTTTCTGAAAGTAAAAAAAAAAATTAAATTGTACTTTGCTTATTATATGGAAAATTTATATTTTACCAGTGCATTTAACATTAGAACTATCAAGTTCCACTTTAAAATCAATCGGCTTACACTGCAGATTCCCACTAATTGTACTACAATGGTTATTTATTGCAAATGATATTGATTCATTAGGCTGATTTTGAGTACTAGAACACTGCAGGTCATTATCAATCATTTTGCAAACGGTGAATGAACCGTAACCAGATCCTTCAAATTGAATTTTAAATTCTGAGAACATTTTTAATTCATTTGAAGTTATCCGATAAATATTTATATGATCCCGGCTAACATATTGTTCAGACTCATCTCGAAAAAATGGATCGCCAACATTCACTGTTGTTTTCTGAGACGTTGGTATATGAATAATTTTTGGTATTTTTCTTAAATAACGCATTAAATTGGTTGAAAAAGATTTTGGACTAATTTCAGTTGTTTCAATAATTTCGTATCTCTAAAAATTAAGAAAAAATATAAATTTAAAATATTTTTAAGTTTGTAACATTGAAACTTGACTATTAACAGCGAGTGCAAAATGAACAAAATAACAGTTCAATGTTTTTCATAATAATGTTACTTACTTCTGGAGATATCAGTCCGTGACCCATTAATTCTTGAAAAGGAGCAGCACTATTTGTTATAAACACAAAATATAAATCTAAGTTTGTTTGAAATGGTTTTTCGATAATTTTTTTGACATTTTCAAAATCATTTTCGAGAATACTTTGGGTCTGTGACATGATTACAATAACTTTGGATAAACTGACTAGATTTTTCTCAGTCTGATTTGTTTTTCCCAAAAATTGAATAAATGATGATAGACTCTCAAAAAGTGATAAGCTAGTTGGATCTGAAAATATAAAGTCAAAATTATTTATTGATTGCACAGTTTCGGTGTTTCTAATAATTTTACATGGTTCATGATAATTTTTCAATTGAAAAAACGCATTAACAACACTATTGGTTGGCTGAATTAGATATTCTCCACTGTAGCCATGAATCACAGCAATACTGGATGCATAAGAAGACACATCAATTATTTCGGTAATATATCTTTAAAAAAATTATTGAATTTATAAATAGTTTTAGTATTTACATATTTCGAAAATTCACAAAATTACTCACGAAATAAGTTTAAAAGTGTCAGATTTTGATCTTGTTCCATCTAAAATTAAGGTGAGATCAATTGTAGGTTTTTTTTGTGCTAAGCATTTATTACGATTCTGGCTTAACAAAATATTTGCTCTGTTAAAAAATTTATTAACTGCTGCGTTGCATGATTCTCTTAAAACATCCCGCTCGACAATCATTCCGGTAATGGAGTATTGTAAAATATTTGCAAAATTAAAAGTTTCATCTTTGAGTTTTTCTTTAGGAATTCTGTTCAAAATTTTGAATCGATCACATGCGCTATTTTTATAATGATCTTGATTGTAAAATGGAGCTTCTTCTGGAATAAAATCATCAACTGAATCTTTTAAGAAACTTGAATCGTCATTTGGCCTTTTCTTTTTATTTGATTCAATTAAAATACTTGGTATGCCATTTGGACTGTAATACATTTCTAAAATTTGGGATAGTTTCATTCGTTGAACTTGATTAACCCATTGATTTATATGTTTTGCCATAAAATAACCATCAATTCCTCCCAACAATTCACTATCAGTCATGGCATACTTTAATGGATTTTGCTCTAATAGATAGTGGTTAATGGAATATTCGAGATCATTCCAAAATCCAGACGAACCAACTGAAACATTATTTCTATAATAGGGGCTCTGATATACACAAACTTCGGCCAGATCTCCTGCTAAGTTTGATGAAAATTTATTATCGACAGTCTCTTGTTTGATTAAATTAACAAATTTTCTCATTTTTTCCTGATATTCCAATTCCAACGCCTCCAAATTTCGATTATCATTAACTGGAGCTTTCATAATGAAATTATTGACATTGATTGATTGGGGCTGGAGACCGGCAGCTATAGAAGCAATAACAATCCCAGGCGAAAACGTGTTATATTCTGAAAAAATATGGAGGTGGTAACTTAACTAAGCTATAGTATTAAGTGGGTGATAATTAAAATATTTTAATATGAAGAGCATAACTTAAAAATGAGCAATCTTATACCGGAAAATTTAAAACTTACTGTATGCCCATATAACACCCAATTCAATCGGGCACTGAGAATACTTTTGAGGAATAATAAAAGATTTTTGTTCTTCTGGGAAAATTAAAACCCTGAAAAAGAAAAAAACAATTCAATCACCAAAAATAATTAATTACAAAGTATTTTTACCTATCTGCAGGATACTGATCAATATCAAAAGAAATTCCAGTATCTGAATAACCCTTGGAACAAACCCGATGTTCATCACCTCTTTTACGGGGTTCTACAGATGAGCTAATTAGTCGATGTAAAATGCATAATTCATATGGTTGTAATGCATCATCAAAATTAATAAAACTAACTTTTGAGATCAATTTCAATAAAATTTCATATTTTTGGATCATAAACCCGCTTGATTGATAAGGGACTACGTCTGATGTTTCTTTGGCGTCCGATTTTTGGATACCATCCAATCGAAGTTGATGCAATAACGCTACACTCAGCTGTCGAATGTCGAGTGAAGTCGGATTTGAATCTTCGATTTTTCTTATTAATTCTATAAGTACTTGAAGCGTATTTCCAACCTGAAAGAATTTTTTATTGAATCAAAAGAGTTCTTAAATTATTTTAAGATATACATATGCAATTCTTTTATATATTTATAGACCTAAGAGATTATTAGCCGTATTTTGATTAAACTTAAACTTTGAATTTTTTAAAATTATAATAGCACCGTGAATCCTTTTAATGATTAAAGAGATATATTTTTTTTAATTTTTTGAGATTTGTAACAATTGAAAAGCATATTAAATCATATTTTTATTGTGTATATAATGGATTTTTTGACTATTAAACAAAACATAGAAATTTTAATGAATTTGTTTTTTCTAAATTTAATAGAACTTACCCAGGGTTGTATACTGTCATTTCTATAGCAATTAACTAAATTATCATAAATTTTTAAAGTATCACAGTTTTCTGAAATAAAAAAAAATATATATGTAGGTATTAGTTAAAATTAGTAAAAAAATATTACTATTATGATAACTAACTGGATTAGGGATATATTATTATAGATTAGGGAATTAGATTAAAGAATATTCTTTTGGGAAAATAATAATAATAAAACGAATAAATATTTTATTTCTATACTTTTAAAATAAGTAGAGAGTATTAGAAATAATAAATCAGCATTATATTTCATTCTACATATTATTCAATATTTAATTTTTAATAATCAATTAGATTTGATTATTTTTTATGTCTGAACTGGGTTTTCGAATGATCTATAATGAAGAATGGAATTAGAATGGGAGTTCAAATTCAGAATTTATCAGCCAAATTTAGCGCTAGAATCGTCTCAGCATTTTAACATAAATCAGAATCTTGAAAGGAAACAATAAAATTTCTTTAAAAACTGTGACATTTTGGTGTTAGCACCATAAACCCATTTGTATCGTTTCTAATGCCCGATGTGAGGTACAACTAGTTTAATTATACCTAACTTCACTAGCTATCATTTTGAGTTAAAACAAGTACAAGATATATCAAATAGATCATAGTTTATAAAAAAAATTTAAATAAGCAGAACAAACTAAATTATATGTATGTAATTTTAGTCGTCATCTTTATTTAATTTTATTCTTCGGTAATTTTTATATTTAACACAAATAGTTAGAGGCTGGCTGAACATTACAACATGACATAAACACACATATGACATTTGATCATATTTTATAAATAATTAACAAACATTTGACAGTGTAATTACTTTATAATTTACAAAGCCATATCTTTTACATTTAACAAAATAACTAATATTATTTTAGAAATATTATTTAAATATATATTCTTACTAAATTAGGAATCAAAACTTTCCACTGAAAATTGTCTTTTCTTGAGGAATACACAATTAACTTAATCATAATATATTATATATATCATAATATAAACTTAATCATAATATATTTTGAATTATTTCATTAAAAATAGTAATTAAAGGTTTTCAATTCCAAATACGTAAGATCGTAAGAAGATATTAAAATAAATAAATAAAATTTATAATGTTATTTTATATTTTTTAATAAGGTGCTAGAACCTTGACCTTTATTTAAAACTAACTAATTTTAAAACCGGATTTTTGTACAAAAAAAAAAGAAGAAACCAATACAGGGTTCACACTGGAGCCTTAAAACTAACCTTTGCTTACAACTAACCTTAAAATTACAAAAACTATCTTTTGTATTAAAGGCGAAAAAAAACCTAGTTGAGACAAGAAAGTTTCCAGCTTTGTCGAAATAAAAAGTTAACACAAAAAATGCAAACGCTTACGGATTTTGTAAAGGTAAGCTTAGTACTACCTTTAATTTTATGTACATTTAGTGTGTATAAGGTAATTAAATATAGTATATAAAAATGTACAAATAACATATACATAAATACATAATAATATTAAATTTATTTTATTTGGTTATTGAAACAAAATAATATTAATTAAAATATAATGTATATAAGAAAATCTCATTAAAATATCTTTGTTTACATTTATTATTGTTTATTAATTATTTTAAAATGAGTTTAAATTATCACGCATGAAAATGACCGTATATAATAAAATAAATTGCTTTGTAAATGATTTTAATAAAACAATTACAATAAACGCATTTTAAGTTTATTACATTTTAATGCACTTTAATATAAAAATAATTTAACTAAATTTTTTTTTTTTATTTAAAAAAGGTTAATGCACAGATTATAAATACATGTCATATATATGGTATCTATATAATATATTCATGTATAATTGATGTTATGTACATTAATGTATAATATTTGATTAAATTTTTATGCTTTTAATTGATCTTTGATCTATACTATACTGTCTATCTGTATACTATACTATATTATACTATACTTGTAAACATGTACTTAGACTATGAAGTTTTCATGATATCTTTATGACACATAAAGTAAATAGTATCTTTCCATAGTGTTATCTTAATGTTTTGACAGCTTTATTATTATTACCTGCACTGATATTTAAAGTAACTTTTCATAATCATACTTCTATTATTTGTTTTTTACTTTTTGGCAACATTTCTAACGACCTGAAAATTAAGAAAAAAAAACAGAATATTTCCGAAAAAAGCACAAGAGTTGGCATATTTACTGTCTGCAAACTAGCCTTCTCTATCCTCAAACTATAGTCTTTAACACAAAGATTAGTTATTTTTCCTTTTTTTTAATGAAAAAAACCAGTTAAAGGTTCGTTCTTAGGTAAGTTGAAAGCAATTGTTAGTTTTAAGGTTGAAATGAAGTTCTTGTATAAGAAAAACAATCTTGATTGTAACTGCAGAGTCTGAATTACCTCCGAATAAAATAACCAATGTAATAATGTTGATATTCAGTACATTTAATCAAATTTTAATAAAAAAAAAATAGCAAAAAAAACATTTTTTTTTTTAATATTCATAAAAAGGAAAATTAATTTTATTTTTATTTTTTTTACCTACATACATTATGTCAGAATACAAATCATTTAAAACATTTTCAAATTAATGATGCCATTACTTTGAATCTTTACTTTAATGGTATATATTTCAAACTTTGAAAGCTACACACACAACATATGTTAAAAATGGAATATTATTAAAAAAACTTTTTTTTTATCAAAAAATAAAAATAAAGCACTTGATTATTTTTATATCAAAGTTTTTAAAGCTTTTTAATAAATTTATCAAATATAACACCTTAACTCAACATAAAAAATATAATGTCACAATGTATTATTTTAAGTATAGGTTCTTCTTTATCGCTCATTTATACCGCACAAGCTAAATAGTATAATTATGTGTAGGTATATATAATATAATAATAATAATGATTGTATAGAAATATTAAACAGATAAAGTAATGAATAATAATATAAAATTAGCGTAGTTGAAGTAGTTGAAGGTCTGAATAAAATAAAAGGCGGGATTAGTTTGAGACTGATTTTGTGTTCCATTAGGTTAGGTTCTGTTTTTGATTCAAATTTTTTATAATAATTCTAATTTCGATATTAATACGTATTAATGAGTATTAATATAATATAAATAACATATTTTGACAAATTTCTGAAGACTTCGTTAAGAAAAAGAGTCACTAAGATAAACAAACAAATTCTTAATTTAGGAAACCATAATTGATAATTGTATAATACATATTAAATAACGTCGATTCAAACTTAATATCTTAATCTCACTGACGATTTATTTTTAATATAATTATGCTACATACTTGGAAAATCTTTATGAACTTGTTCAAAACACTTTCCTCATAATTCTTGCTTATTGTACTTTTGAATTTTCCTTGTTATATTGTATAAAAACAATTTCGTAACTTTTTAAATATATATTACAAATTTTACTCGATAACAAAATTATTTATCATTTTACCCATACAACAAATATTTATACATAATATTGAATATCTATAATGTTGTTCTTTGTACATAATTCGCATTATGCTCATTAACGCTAGTAAAATACTAAATAAAAAAAAAGTTATGCTCTTGAAAATTTGCTAATTTATCATTTTTCTTTTCAGTTAATTTTAAATGTAAAGTGTATTTTTTTTATATAACGTGTAAATATTAAAATATTCATCATAGGGTAACGCGATTATAACCAAAACCACTGACACAGCATATTTTACAGACACGCATTTTTGATGATATTAATATAAAGAGTAAAAGTTAAATTTGTTCAATATTATGAAAAAATATTTCAAAAATCTCATATTAGTAAACTAAAAATTTCGTAATTTTACATTTAGAATAAATAATTTGCATAATATTCATTATGTGGAGTAGATAGGTGATTATAGATAAGAAAAAAATAAATAAATAAATATATAAATAAGGTATACGGAGACAAAAATTTTGAATATATAGTATTTACTCTCTAAACTAATGTTTAGATGAATGAATCAAATATTAATTAAATTGATATTGAAGGGGAAATTTCAAGAATCTTTATACCATATGTGTAACAATAGTTTATTTTTCGAAACTGTCTTCTACCGATTTCTTTATGAATTAAATCCGAGTGAGAAAGGAATTACTAGTTTTTGAACTACACCTGAATGGAACAGAGATCTAAGATCGTTTTTTTTTTTGCCATCAAAAACTAGCCGATTTAACCGAACTTCTTCGATGATTGATGTATTTTAATTAAAAATTGGGTGTATATTGAAATAAGAACATTGTATTCGATCGAGGTCTTTTTATCTAAAGCCATACCATTTCAGAAGTACGAAGTCACTTATATAACTCCCTGTTCAAGAGTGGTTTCGGAAAATAAATTTAAATCTACACATATGTATATATAAGATCCTATATTACTAGCCATTTTGGCTTTGCGATGAATAATGCAATTAATTTTTGTTTTCTATAAATCTCATAATTTCTTTTTTGTTTTGACAGTTTTCTTTAATAATTCGAGACATGGTAAAAATAATGTTTTTATTTACTCACAATATCTCACAATATCAAAAAAAAAAAAATAAGAAAAAAAAATTACGTATGCGAAAAAAAGACGAATGTGAATAACTCTATAATGAATGAAAATATGAAAATAAAGAACAAAGCCTCGTAATGTATAGGACCATTTTTAATATTTCAATTTATCCAATACTTAAAACATTTTACTAATTTATAATTTGGCCAGTTGGTAGATTCTCGCTCCAAAACCCGAAATCAGATAATCTTATGCTTCGATATTATGGCATTGACCCAATCGAAATCGACCAAATATTTATAGTTTAATAGTTATAATCAGACAGATAGACAGAAAATGAAATGTTTAATTTATTTCCATTTTTGATTTTAAGAACGGGTTATCTTTATCTTACTTATTAGGGAAAGAGTAATAGTTTCGCATTTTATCAACTCATGCATTATTAAAATGAAATATTATCATAGTGTCAGCAAAAAATAAAAAAATATAATTTCAGCTTATTATTATACTGTCAATATAACTAAAAACTAATAATATTAAAAGAAAATTTATACGAATATTTATAAATATATATATATATATATATATTTATTAAAAATTATTTTATTTTATTTTTGCTACTTACCAAATTTTAACGAAAATATTGTAAACAATAATGGCAACAGCATAACATTTTCAAAACACAATAATTTTCTTTTATACATTTTTAGAAAAATTTTCATAATAAATTTTCTTTCGTTTTCTCATCTGATTCATAGAAATTTATTTTACTCATTTGAAAAGAGCTTTTTTCGTTTTTTGTTTTCAATATTATATTATATAGGAAAATAATCTATAAACTTTAAAAATAATATAAACAAAAAAAAAAAAAAAAACAAAAATAAAAATTATTATGAGAATAAGCAAAATAGAAAAAAAATAATTTAAATGAATAAAATTATTACGCACAGACAACTTTTAGAAGTTTTTTTTTTTTGTTAGTTAGGTATGAAAAATCAGACAGCTTTAATTAATGAAAAAAAACTAATTTTAATGAAATTTAGAAGTAATTTCTATTTTTGTACAAAAAACAACAAAAAAAAAACAAAAAGTAACACCTTGTGATTGAATAAATATAATTTTGTTACAAAAGCCATATGAAATTTTTATTTTCTTTACATAAGTGTTATACCCCAATTATTATTATACCCGCATTCGACTTAGAACTATCCGTTGTTTGTAGATTCCATTGAATTTAGTATTATAATGCTCATTAAAAATTCAAGCCTGATAGTTTAGTATTCACATAGTTACATAAAAGTTTCACTTGATAAGCTGTCTTTATTTCGTCTTCGTTGTTTTATAAAAAAAAAACACTTGTTTAAAAATTGTTAAATTATTTAGTGAATTCTACTATCAAGTCATTCTTTAATATTGAGTCATTAATGAAATTGAAATAAATAAAAAGAAATTATTATAATTATCTCGAAATGATATTGTGCTATTTTTGTATATAGCGAACAATTAATTAAGTTTTTTTTATCATATTGTTTTGTTTATTTAGTTTTTAATCTAACATGAAATAATAAAATTGAAGATATAAATATTGTGTAAAACTCAAACCTAAAGAAATAGTCTTATCGATATTCAGTTATAGAAATATTTATATGTATTTAATATACATGCAATTTATTTGTAATTTAGCACCATTTTTATTCAGACATTTTATTTTTTCCTTGATTACCCTTGAATAAAAAAAACTACTCTGTACTATCTATAGTATAGGCATTTGGGATATATAAAACTATTATTATTCATTCAGAACAAAAATTTTAAGTTATAATATTCTAAATTTCAGGTGAACGAATATTATTTTGATTTGAAATAAAATGACAATATCATACAAGTTCTTATATGGCTTTAACTAAAATAAAAAATAAATTTAATTTCCGCAGTCAATATTTTAGATAAAATATAGATAATAACATATATAATATTATTCGAGTATATAATATAACAATAGAAACAAAATAATTATATTATGTATATTTATGACATCATAAAATAAGTTGTTTTTCCTAAAATGTCTAATATAAAGCCTTTTATAAATAAACTCATTATTATCTTTCTAATTTCAAAGTATCTACTATTTTTTTTTTTTTTTTTGCAACATTCAAAATGCAACTTTGTGAAATTATTAATATGACATCATAATATTTAAATTTTCGTATACCTATATACTTTTATAAAATATCAAGCCTTAAATCAGAGTATTGAGCCACCCACGTTAATAAAAAAAAAAACTGTAAAAAATATATCCATTATCATTTCCCTGACCTCAAAGTTCACTAATTTCTTTAGTCTGCCAAAACATATGAGATATATGTAAATTTTTTATTTTGTTTTTAACGCAAGCTGACAGAAAAATGAAAATATTGAAATTAAAAAAAATAATTATAATTTAGTTTATTGTTTATTATTTTGTTTTGTCTGTTTTGTTTACATATTTTATTTATTTTTTTCCTTGTAATTATAATTTTAGTCAATCAAAATCCATAAATTATAGAAAAAAAAAATGATAAATTACGCCGAACTTTGTGTAAAATAAAATAAAAAAATTAAAAAGCGCAAAATAAAATTATAATTTCTTCTTTTTTGTTTTTTTTCTTCTATACTTAATATATTTGTATTTATTATTTTGATAAAATATTTACGATAATAAAAATTAACATATGAAAATATTTTTTGCAGAGAAAAAGAAACAAAATAATTTTGTGCGATGATCATATGTTCATTTTATTAACAATTGAATTAAAAAGAAAAAAAGAAAAAAGAAAATAAAAATTAAATACACATTAATAATAAAATAAAATTAAAAATTTCTCGCGAGAACTTGTTGATCAAACGATGTTTCTCTAAAAACTGTCATAAAATGAATTTATTTTACTTTTTTTTTTTCCATAATATTATCGAAAAGCTTCTTTTTAGAACAAAAAAAATTTGTTTTAATTTTAGATCATTAGATTATTACGTTTGCATAAAAATATAATTAAATACGCGCGCATTTCTTATCTTAAACAAAAAAATAAAATACTACAAATATTTGCACTACACTGAAAAAAAATAACAGATAACTGCAGCAGATATAATTTCTGTATACATCTCTTCTTGCTGTAGAGTTCAAATCAATTCAAGTGTCGCAAAGAAAATAGCTTGTACCTTCACTTTCTAATTTATCTTATGATTATAGAAATGTTCGTCATAGACATTTTAAAAATTCATTTTTTATATAAATATTTGCTAAAAAAAACAATAAAATCTATAATTTTGATGTAGCAATGTCTAAATAAATTATAATATTCTTCGTACATTTTTATACACGTTTCTATGTTGTCTAAAATTTTGATGTAACAAGTTTTCTTATAATTTTTTAGACGAATTATTTATTATACATTTAATAATAGATGCAAGATTTTTAGTACATTCTGACAGAAAATAACTCAGATTTAAGTAGCACAAATATAACTCTATAACCGACTAACAAAAGTGAATATTTTTGCAAAAAAATATTTCAAAATGGCTCCATTTTCATAGTAGTTGTGTCTATACTCAAAATAAATGTATTCTCTTTTGTGTTTTGGTTTGATTTTAAAAAAATTATATACGACAATGTCTCTGAGAGAAACATAAAAAAATAAATTAAACTTACAACTGTTTCTGTATTCGTAACACAACTGTTTTTCTATTCGTAGGAGCTGTTTTTTATGTTTCATTGAATAAGAAAATCCACGATTATTTAATTCGTATTTGAGACTTATAGCTGATTTTCCGCCGAGTTTTTTTTTTCAGTATACAATTATCGTACATATTTGATACAAACAACTTAATTGTTAATTGATCGATAGAAAAGAAAAATCATTAATATATTTCTTCAAACTATTTTTCATTTTAAGATTTGGATTAACTAAAATAGAAGAGACTTCATTGATTTTAAATTATACTTAAAATTGAAAATATTGACTTTTCGTGGGAATATTGTTTAAATATTAAATTTAAATAAAAATTAAATAAATATCAAACATAGGAGACATACGTTTGACCTGTCGAAAATAAGCCTTTGAAAGTTCAAATTTGTTAAACAAAAATTAAATTTAAGTAATAATATATATTATATGTTTTATTTGATTATAATTATAGCATATTAACGAAATATAAAAAAAATTCTCCTAAATGTCTAAAAGTATTATTATATTTTTTATACATGTTTCTATGTTCGACTATTTAACTTAAACAAAAATAAGGTTAATGACTAATGTAATTTTGTTATCAGGTTATTATTTGACATTATAACTATACTATAATGAACTAGTAGATAAGATAATAATATTAATACTTTGTACGTTTTTCTGATATTATCCACAATTCACTTCTACCTGTTTAAAAAAAAAAACCTGTTACAGAAACTAAAAGGAAAGCTTTTAAATTATGTCTTTCATAATGAGCAGACTTTTTCCAGCCCTATTTTATTTTTATAACTGCCTTACCTTCTGAGAATTGAAAGGTCTGAAAATTTTTGTCAATTAAAAAAAATGTATACTTTGAATTCACTATATGTAATTCTGTTGTAATTTGAATAAGATGTACAACTGAACAGGATATCTATAATACCAAATGCATATTTTTTTTTTAGATTCTGGTAAACCATTATGATTTACTTTAATATTACTGTCAGATTCTTTGTGATAAGTTACAACATATTATGTACATCTTATATCCAATTTTTGGAAAGTTTTTTAGGTTCCTTTGATATGACAGAATTCTATAAGAATTAAATTTAAACGTTCAGATTGTCCGTTCATCAATTTTAATTAATGTATAATGTACTTATTGCTACATCATTGATTATATAAATTTAACTTAAATACAACACTCTAGTATTTCGAAATGAAAAGCAATAGTTTAAATATTTTTTAATGAAATTATGACTTATTTTGCTAGTTTGATATTTCATATAAATATTAGTTTATTGAATATGAAATTCATAAATGTTAAAATTGATTGAAATTTGAATATAAAAGTATAAAATGAAAAACAACATGTTTAAAAGAAAAAAGAAAATCTAGGTAAATAAATTATTAGTAATCATTTTGTATAAATTGAACTTCTATTTTTTTTCTTTATATCAAGATACAGAAATTTTCTTCAATTTTCTAATCTGATTGACATAATTAGATCATTATCTTCACAGAAAAGTTAAATAAATATACAAAATATCAACAATTCACATATATTATTCATTTTACTTTAGTTTTTGATATTTATAGAATTAATTATTGAATAAATTTTGAAATTTATTAATTTTTAATTAAAAACTATTATAGAAATTTGATGATATTGAAATTATTTATGATATAAAAGATTCTAAAATATTGATTGGTATAATAAAGCAAATACATTTCCCAAAGATTAAGGAATATACACCAATAATATTCATTATTTATATTAGTATAGTTATAATGCAATAGATTTGTGGAACTTTGGCGAAACAATGAGTAAGTTTTTTTGACAAAACCATAGAATTCATATTTTGTTAATAAATCAAATAACGAAATCAGAATATCTACAAGTATTACTATTTGAAGTAAGGATTCTTCAAAATGAATATTTAGGATCTGTTTCTGTCAAGCATTAGGCCTCGTAATGACGTTTGATCGACTTGAACGAATCATTTTTGAATATTTATTTTCAATAAACTAAATGAATTACAAAAATAAAAAACCATTAACTTTTATTGTTCAAAAAAATATTATAAGAGTTGAATTCATGATCATAAAACTACTGCTTATGATCGTGATTGAGGCTTGATAATTTAAAAGATTCGTATATATTTTGTTATTACATAAAACACATTCCAGAATCTGCAAGAAATCAACATATTTTTCCCAATATAAATTATTAGTTTGAAGAACGGGCTAAATTAATGTCGCGAAAAAATTTATTATTTAATTTATTTTTTTAAATTAACGATACCCATTCTGTTTGAATGAATCACAATTTATTGTTAAATATTCTATATTTTCATTTTATATTTTTTAATATTGTAATCCTTCAGTTCTTACTTCATAGAAACTTTATCAGCTTTTATTTTAAGTTCAAGTTAAGTACCTGTTAAATTTACATATATATTTTTTTTAATGTAACATATCAGAGGAAATGAAAAGATATTAATACTGAGTAAATTTCATTCAATATTCAATTTTGTTATTATATCTGAGAATAACATTTAGTTATCAAAATATATCTTAAGTACTTATAAATATAGCAGTTTCATTATACTTTTTAAATACAGAATTAAAATCTAAAAATAATGACAATTCGTCAGCTTATATTAATATGTTTCTTTGATGGACGCTGAAATATATTTTTTTTACATAATCGTTATGTAAAATTTATTCCTTTCATTGAAAATTATTACCCAATACTTTAATTCAAATCTGAAATAAAAACAATTAGCAATGGAAATGACCAGGAAGACCTGGAACTTATATAAATGTAGTTAATGTTGTTTGTTTATGAAGTTTACATGAATAGAAAAAATTAAATGTACTTGACAACATAAGTGAAAGTTTATATAAAAATTTATATAGAAATGACATGAACTATTGCAAACAAAAAAAAAAAGTTTGCTTTTTTATTATATTGCCGCGAAAAATTCATAATATATTGAAAATAGGAAGATATTTCAAGGATATTATATCAAAAGGATAATAAAATTTGAAGAAATCTTTCTATTTTCCTAATTTTTTCATTCTCTCTAGTTAAAGATATGTAGAAATTCTTTTTAACATATCATATGTTAAATGTGGTGGAATTTATGAATAATTTTCAAAAGAAAGTATTACTATTATCAGCATTATTATTATTATTAGTATTTTTATTTTTTATATTTCATAAAAATAAAAAAATAAATTTTTTTTTTATATTAAAAAAAGTAAAATATTATAAAGAGAAAAAAATTTATTTTTTAAGAAAAAATAATACAAAATATTCATAATACAATACTATATTATTATGGATCGACATAAACATAATACAGTATACACTATAGAGTAGTATGTATATAGTATTGAAGTTGAGAAAAATACGAAGGAAATATTGAAAATTGTTTTAGACACATAAGAAAAACAACAAAGGATAGAAAAAAGAAATTTTCAGATTTTTTTTTTTTTTTTTCGCTGAGTGCACTAAATTTTCAAATATAGGAACGCGTGTATTGATATGATTAGAGATGAGTTTTGAAGATTTTTCTTTAAAAAAAAATCAACAAAATAATATTGCAAAGAAAGACAAAAAAAAAAAAAAAACGATAATAAATTTATTTGTAAATAAAAGAAAAATTTAAATAGGGTAAGCATTCATTTGATTGACTACTCATTACATAACAAGAAAAACGATTAACTACAAGAAGTTTTTATTTTGTAGACTATTATAATGTGATGAGTTTTCCTAAGACATATTTGTATTTTTATATTTAGACATTAGAAGTTAAATGAGTATAGTGTTCTATTAATATTGACATATTTAATTTATCGAAAGTTTGAAAATTTTTTTAAAATTAAATATAATGTATATCAAAAACAACAATTATTTAAAATAGTGACAACAAGCATTGATAGAAAATTACTTTTATTTATGTAATACTCCTACATTTTTCCAAAATTGTGCATAGATAGGTAAAATTTAAATTGATTGATTTTTATTTCATAGAGAATTATCTTCTTTTTTTTTTTCTATAATTTTTAAGATGAAAAAGCTAAAAAAGCATAAATAATGTCTTTATGAGCACATTCATTATTAAGTACTCCATTGTTAAAATGTAATTTTAGCATGGAATATCTTAAAATGATAAATTTGAAATATTTTCTATACTTTCACATCAAATTGAAAATATGTGTAGGCCTAGGTATGTGTATAAAATAAATAAATAAATAAAGACGACGAGATTTATGTTTTATTTGTGATAATATTTTAATTTAATAGGGTTTTTATAATTTAATATTTCACTCAGAAAAAAAGAAAGTAAGCGAAAAAAATTCAACATTAGTTCACGGTCATAAATTATTTTTCTTAGAAGTAAGTTTTAGAAAATTTAAGTTATATGAACTGTGCGCAGGTCAACTTTGATAACGGAAGCTTTAAAGTATTTGTTAGCGGAGAGTATAAAAAAATAAATATTAGAAGATCTATTTGAATAAAAAAACAGATAAAATTATTTATGATTTAACACTATTATAAAATCCAATTATTTCGATATGCATTTTTCAAAAAATTAAGTAAATTATATTGTTGTATTGTAAAATGAATTTTGAACTGCAGTCTAGAATAAATAACTGACAAAAGCTAACTGATCATTGATAATCGATAACTAATGATGATGGCTGATGACTGAAATTCATCGATATTCAAGAACCCAAATAATTCAAAAATGTATTTTGTAATAAAATAGATTTGAACTGATAATTTATAATCATTGATAATAACAAATAACTGATGACTGAGTACTGACAACTGATGACAGATAACTGACAATTGAGTATTGATAACTGATAATCGAAAATAGCAACTGAGAACTTATAATTAATAAATTCCAATATTTTTTAAATTCTACATACAGATATTCAAGTAAGCAAACCAAACAAAAAATCGAACAAATGAAATAAATTAATCTTTTTATATTCAAATTACGTAATGTACATAAGTACAGGAATATGACTTGAACTGAATGGATTGAATTAATTTAATTTTCAAATTTAGATTTTATTAGTATAGAGATCTATACGAAACAAAAAATTGTATGAATAAATAAATTTTTGACCTCATGGCTAATTATATTTTCAAAATCATTTAAAAATAATAGTACATATATCGAAAAAAAAAAATGTATATTCTTAAATTACTGCACACATGAATATTGATTTTAAAAATTTTCGGAAATTCTATTGTTCAACAACATAATGAAAATATTGCGTATGCTTTTTTCGAAGACCATCCTTTCCTTTATTGAATTTAAAAACAATCAGATTTTCTTTTTTCCTTTTTCCTTTTTTTTTTAATTTCTATAACAATTAAAATTCAAATGGTTAATTTTTCATTGATAAAAATAAAATTTTTTAGCTTGTATGTCGTTATAGTACATGCCAAAAACTACATAAATGTATCTTATATATCTATATGTTTATATTAAAATTGAAAAGAATAACAAAATTTGAATCACGTAAATGCAGTTATTTGCAACCGGTTGGAAACCAAAGTTTTTTTTTTGTTCTTGTTTAAAAAAACTTTTATTTTCTGTATTTCTATTTTCTGTATAATGAATGTACGTATAAACCTATATACATTTTGTATGAAAAATCCTAAATAAAGTATTGAATGATAACAACATTTTTGTTAAAATATGTTAAAAAAAATATTTTACCAACAACAAAAAAAAAAAAATAAATAAAATAATAATAAAAATGGAAAATTGAATTAAAATAGAAAATATTTTAAATTTTGAATTTCTTTTGAATTACTTGAATAGTGACAAATGCAAAAAAATTTTCAACACATAACCTTACTACGGTCTTTTGTATCTGAAATCTTAAACAGCACAATTTTAAACAATCTGCATTAAAGAATCTGTTATCAACGAATCTATAAAAAAAAAAACAAAAAAAAAATATCAAAATTAATTATTATCAATACGAAAAATTCAGCGATTTCTATATAAGATATGAACATGTTTAAATTCTTTTCCTACATTTTAAATATAACTTAAAAATTACCTAAAATTTGAATTATTTCTTTTTGTATTAATATCTTATTATTTGTTTATTTCATAATTAAAAGAATATTTAAACATTAAAACATAAAAAACACACAACAAATACACATTCGTAAAAGGAACAAACAATTTATATATGCACTACTATAGTTCTTCTAAACACAACTATTAAAAAATAAAATAAAACGAGTAAATTATGTGGATGCTATGTACAAAAACCACATCTTCAGTGAATTGAAACAAAATTTGGTTCAAATTTTCTGTAAAACTGGTATAGTGTTGGAGTGGATTATAATCTACCAAAAAATATTTAAGAAGAAAATATCAACTTCTTTGCCAAAATGTACATTAAATAAAGTCTTATTTAACTGAATTTGATAGGGAAAATAAGCGAATTTTTGTAACATCTCTTATATACAGCACATAATCAAAATTTTAAATTTACTTTCTCTTGATTAAATTATTTCAATTGAATAAATAAAAATAATAATTTGGTATATGATATGAATAATAATATTATAATCCGTTTAGTACTGCAAAATTTGAACACAAACTTTGACACAATGAATATCATCATACTTGATCTTTTATATACAGGTATATATATATATTATTTATAATTTGTACCAGATATTTCAATTATATTTCTATATACCTACCTACTTTTTATAAAATAATATAATTACAAAACTTTAATTTATTATTATTTCAAAAATGATTTAAATCAAATGTATATTATTGTCATAATATTGTGATAATTTCATACTTTTATAAATTTTAAACACCTGTCTCTCTAATTAAAAGCACTACAATATTTATAATTAAATATTCAATCACATTTGGTGCTTTTTCTGTGTATACACAAATTTTATGTCTAGTCTACTTTATTGTTAAATTTTTCAATATTATACTATATTAAATATATAGTTGAGTTTTGGAAACTCTCAAATTTTTGTCTATCAAGTAAATTGATAAAAATTCTAAAACTGATTTTTTTTTTATGTACATACAATACATAACATCTTTATATTTATGAACATAAATTTCAAACAATTAAACAATAATCTGATGAATGGATTCAATTTTAATTATTAAAATTTGTTCTTATTGCAACATAATTTCAAACTTGAATTATATTATCAAATCCATTTGATTTAATATAAAATTTGATGTATTATAAATGATTACATTTTAAGGAGTTCTTTCATCTGTTTGTGTTTAATTAATATTTTAATGCTCATTATGGGATTCTTATTTCGACTTTTAATATTAATTAATCTATTTCAAAATTTTTTAAAATGATCACAATATTGAAATAATAATTTCTTTTAATTTATTATAAATTCAATTTTAATTATATATATAGTAATTTGGAATAAAGTTGTAATATAATTAGCTAAAAATATTAAGGTATATTTTTATCTTTATAATGAAGATATTAATTTCATATCTAAAAGCTGAAATTGTCGAATTCTTCTTCTATATTATAACTATCATATGAAAATTAAATGTTGTTTTGTTGAACATTTCATTCCAACAAAAAATTGTTGTAATTCTTAATCTCATTTCAATAAATATACTAAGCATAAGATTAAGCAAAAGATGGTCGTTCAAAATTACTGCTTGATCAATTAAAATATTTGCACAAAAAAAAGAAACAAAAAAATGAATTTTCAAATATATAATTATGTACATTACAATTTTTTTAATTTTTAATTTTATTTTACAGATTTTTTGAATTTTAATCTACCTCTGTCTGTATATTAAGCATGACTGATTAACTATATGTATTGTATGTATATAATGCACAATACTTAAAATTTCTAGGTATATGTACATACAATAATGTACCTTATATCAAAATACAACTAAATTCCCAAATGATTCTTTGGTTATGTTTTTTCAGTTGGAATATAAAAATTAAAAAAAAAAAACAGTATGTAGATATTTATATTTACATATATACACTATACATAGTGGTAGAAAACATGTATAATTAAATGAAAATGCATTCGGTTCACTTTATCTTTCCTTGAAATAGAAATAAAAATATCTATAAAATTTTCATTTTGGTAATTTTTTTTAATTGGATAATTGGTGGCAGTTTGCAGACAGGATGAAATTTTTAATTGAATTTCATAGACGAATACTAAGTAAAAAAAAAAAGAAAAGTTTTATGCACAAAAAGACATATATGTATACTTAGTTGTTGTAGCTTTAATGTTAAAATCTTTTATTTTTTGTCTAGTTATAAACTACATTATACATTTTTTTTGGATTAAAAGAAAATTTACTATTAAATATACAAAACAGATGTGTGTATATACATCCAAAACATAAATTTAATTGAATAGGTATAAAATAATATAATTTTCAGCAAACGAGAATTAATTTTTGGATACATTTTATTATTTTTATCATGTATTACACACATTAGGTATTGGAAATATGAGTTACACATATATATGATGCGCTTTTCTGTTAGTTTTTTTTTTCAATATTTAAAGCCCAAGAAAAACTTGAACCCAAGAAAAACTTGAACTTGAAAAATATATTTGTAGTGTTGTTAAAATTCTGAAGAATATTTGGTAAGGTAAGACCACTTTTTCGCATGCCTTTTTTGGCAACAAATAAACATTAAGTAATTGTACTATTAGAAAAGATAGGACATTAATAATTTATAAGATTCTGTCTTGTGTCAGCATTTTGATAGCAAATTTTTTTTCAAGAAAAACACATTAATAGTCTGAAAGTAAAAGAAAAAAGGAAATTAGTTTAATTATTTTTAATACTTAATTTCCCACAAATAATTTTCCCATCAAATATTTCAGTGATGTCAAAATTCGCATTACTCTTGAAATCAGCTACCCAAATTAGTTTTAAATCTTTGATATGCGCTCCTTTAACTTAAGACGCTTCATTTATTCAGTAAATTAAGGTGAAATTTAATTTTTAAAGTTGTAGTAAGATACACATATATAGTATCCTTATATGTAAAATGTATGGTATCATTTGTATTTATTTTTTGATTCAAATCAACTGAATTCATCCAGATGTGAACAAATTATCTATGAAAGGGAATTTTTTTTTTCACAGAATAAATTAGAATAAAAAAAAAGAATCTTAAATTTTTATTGAAAAGGATTTTAACTTTTATGTGGGATAAACTTATAGATACATATACATGATACATGTAGAAATTTATTTTTTTTTAAAGATAAAGATACGTAACCGTTTTATTTAGCTTTAAGAATCCTGAGATCTTAAATAAATTCATAAAAACGGCTAGATCAGTATAACGAATAAATATTTACATCCATATCGATAATTTTCAATTATATAAGTATATTCGTTTGAAGTATTATAATGACTTTAAAATGTATGTTTAAGAAAAACTCTTACCTAAAAATGTGTACTAGTGCGAAAAAATACTTAAAAATGAGAAGTAATGACTAACTTCTAGTACACACTTAGGCAGTGGTTATATTTCTCTAATTCACGAAATTTAATTATAAGTATATAAAATTTCTGTTATGTATAAAATATGAATATAACTAAGTAAAATTCCTCTAATGTCTAATACATAAAATTTTAATGCAAAATACAAGACACAGATTTATTCGATATAAATCTTATCTTAATCGATCTTAATAAATGTATTTTCTTATATGAAATCTTTCAAAAATTTCAAACTAAAATAGAAGCGTCTACCATTTAAATACTACAAAATAGCAGGATTGCGTATATTTAAATGTTTTAAGCTATATTATGATTCTATTATTTAAAATTAATAATTATATAATAAATATTTCACAGAAAAAAGTACATAAGAAAAAAGTACACAAAATTTATGTATATCGTTTATATTTTTTCCAGTTTTTCTCTGTTGGTTATCCCCCAATTGCCAAAATATGAATTATTTTTCTCATTGACAGCTTTTACAATAATCTAAATAATGTTTTGATATAAAAATACGTTCCAATTATAATTCCTCTAAAATTCTATGGTATACCGTATAATCAAATTTTTTTTTCATGATGGTAGTCTAAAAAATAATTAAAAAGGATTAAAAAAAAAAACCATAGCTTTTATTTTGTATTTATGTCAAATAGCAGAATATAATGTTAATTTATTGCATAATATCAAATAAAGCAAAAGATAATTTTAATTTTTAATTAACATTCCCTTCTGGTTACTTAACTTTATTATAATTATTATTATTATTATTTTTTTTTTAAATATAAATTTTTGAAACATAAAATTACAAAATACCTATGTGATTATTAATTTAATAGCATTAGATAATTTAGTATCCCTGAAAACATAGTTTAATTTTAACATTTTTATTATAATCTTTAATATTAGGTGTTATCTGTATGTGACCGAATATTTTCAAAAAATATTATTTATAAATTTTCTAGCAAACTAAGAACCTTTTTCTTTTTTTTTTTTTACATAATATATTCGTAATGATACTTAGTTATCTTTATGTATAGGAACGTAGTTGATCTCTTGTACATCTTTAGACAGACTAATTTCATTTATTATTAGGTATATAAATGAAAGCTTACTACAATTTCTAGAGTTTTTTTTCTTCACCAATCCCTTAAGTATAAATTTAAAATATTATAATAAGTAATTTTGCCAATTCAATTGAAATCTTAGATACATCAAAAATAATAATAAAAAACCATTACACCTCCGATTTCGAAATAAAAAAATCTAAAAATTTTCTTTCAAATCATTAAGCTGCCTTACTTTAATGGACTCAATAAATTTAGTTTACGTTTGACAACAGCTTATTATAATATTTGTGCTTCATTTGCAGTAAATTCATTATTTTATCGTTTTCAAGAAAAAATTATAAAAATACAGTCCCGATTTAGATTATTCTCACCATGAATTACATTTTAGATATCAAACAATAAAAAACTGTCACCATCGTATGATAGAAATTATTCCATCGGCTTGACCATCGAACATAATTTTCTTTAAAATTTTTTCGTATAATATAAAAGAAACCTCTAAATTAAGTCTTCTTACTGATAAATTAAAATTTGAAATTTATGTGTCGACGATTGAAATATTATAACTTTTACCATTAAATATTTCTTCCTCTATATTATTATGAAAAAAAGGGAGGAAAATTTATTAGTATATCCTTTAAATGTTCATCTCTTATGTATGTTATATAAAAAAGGGACAAATTAAAGATTTAATATTAATTAAATTTTAATTTTCTTTGACACATAAGAAGATATAATTTTTTTTTTTTTTGTAATTTCGCATATACATTAACACGTCTTCTAACATTAAAAATAAAAGGTTCTCGAAAAATATGGGTGTGTATATTATATGAAATTCCTTATGGTTCAATGCATTTTAATGTGTTGAATTTATATTGACAAGCTTTATTATAAATATATGAATCCTTTTTATGAATGACAGAAAACGAATTATTAAAGAAAGGTATATATAAATTTATAGATGACATAATTAAAAATGTGTCATATTATATATCATTTTCTTTTAATGTTTATCAATTTTATATTCCCATGATGATGATATTTAGGTTTTAATATCGCTGTAGGCTTATAACAGATTTTGCACAAATAATTTGCAAAATTTTCAGTAAATTTTTGGAAAAATATTTTTTTTTTAAATAAAGAAAATTTAAAATTATTTTGTTGAAATTTTTCGTCTAATAGCTTAGAATTTAAATAAATGTTAAGCGGCCTACCTGAATAATTTATCTAACAGTGTTCGACAGAGTGTTTAAAAATATTAATACTTTGAGGTTTGACAAATAAATTCAAAGTGTTTAGGAGGGAATATTTTAGCATTTTAAAAAAAAATTCTGAAAAAATAGATTTTGTACTATGAACAATATTTTGTTGCTTGAGTATGTTTAATAAAGTTGAATAAAGATGGAGAATATTTAGAAGAAGTTCTAACATATTTTAACCCAAAAAATCGTTTTACATATTATCTTGATACATTTTGGTAAAATGCTCCTTTCAAAGTTGAAACATTTTTGGCAACGGTAATAATTTTTATTTATTTTGAATACTTTAAAGTAAGAATAATCACCTTAAAAACTTTGAAATCTTTTTTTATTTTGTTTGATAAAACTGGTTAAAATTTATAAACATAAACAAGCATATTAGAGCAAACATATCTATATACTACATCCAGCTTACATGGCATAATTACACCAATATTAATTTTATTTTCGTTTTTTTTTTTGGCTTTTAATCAGATAAAAATATTGATTGATCGTTGAAAGTGACATGAAAGCTTTGCTTTTAAACAAGTTAAGAACATCAATACAGCATCATTATATAAAATCAATTGATAAAGTTGATGTCAGAACTCAAAAAATACATACATGATATATAATATATCCCAAACAAGTTTTTAACATGCAAATATTTTTAAAAACTGGCATAAATCAGAAACAATTGCTGGGAATTGGATTACTACAAATACTATTTGTTTGCATTTGTATTTTAGAAAATAACGTAAATAGTAAAGTAAACATCAGTAATTAATAAATCCATTTCATATTGTGATTTTGGTTATTTTTTTATCGAATCATTTGCTACATATAAACTGCGTCTTAAAATGTAAAAGTAATTTTAAGTTAAATTGTACTATTAATAAGTTCATTGACTACTACATACGAGCTAATTTTTCCTTGGTACGAGAAATAGCTTATCTTGCTAAAGTCAATCACAAGTTCGATTTATCCTACAAGGCATACACAAATACGATATTCATGCATCTACTCAAAGGAAGAAATGTTGGATTTTTTTATAAAAGTATAAAGTTGACGTTTTTGTCTTCGCAAAGAATTTAGCTCCTATTATTAGGTATTCATATTAAGATATTGTAGAAAATATCTTTTCATTGGTTTTATTCTCAACATTCTTAAAGTGGAATAAAAATTTCAGCTTTCTCATTTCAATTATGTTTTTTTTTTTAATTTTTATTTTGATATTTTGTTAATTTTTTACGTGATTCGATTTATCTTAAAACAATATTGGAATATCCACACAATATGATTGTTTTAAAACTTTATTGATAAAACATTTACATACAAAAAAAAGAAAGAAATATTAAAAAAAAAAAAAGAAATGGGTAAATTTTTCTCATTAATTTTATTTAAAAAATTTTCTTCTTCTTATGCTAAATCAATAATGAGCATTTAAGGATTTTTTTTACATTTTATGATTCTTATTCTTTTTTTAACATCCATATTATTTATTTAGTGTTTTACGTATGTGTTTTAAAATAAAAAAAAAAAATTATTCTTTTTATTGTATACGGATTTTGATTTAAAATTAGCAAATTGAATAAAAAAATTAAGTTATTAAGATTTTCACCTAAACTTTTATATACATTAAGTTAAAATAAGCTGCATTATAATACGAAGAACTAATTCCATATTAAACTCGGAGGCGGAATAAAAATAATAATAATAAGGAATATTTTCTCACCAATCTATAAAATGGACAACATTTTCACACTAGATTCAATTAGAATTTTAAATGAGATAAAGATATAATCGGCTTTTAGAAAAAGAAAGGAGGTCTGAAAAAAATCATGGCAGTGTCGAATTTATGTTTGATAGAAATATATACTTTAAGAATGAAAAGAAAAAATATGTACTGCAGACATAGTGAAAGTTTTTAATATTTAGAAAAAAATAACATTTTTAAAATTTGTATTTTGGATTCGACATTTACTGCTTTTTACTATCAAAAAGGAAAATTTTTTTTTCTTATTTTTATACATACTGATAATGCTGGTGTATTGATATTGTCTTATGTCAAACCTTTCCGTCATTATAATGAACTATACCAAATAGTTTATCTTTTGAGAACGCTTTTATAAGATAAAATTTAATACTATACCATTGTGTATATTATGTATTATTCTAAATTCGAATATAGAGAAATAATAAATTCACATTTTAGATTCAAAGTAATTTTTTGGCTTTGTTTTATTAAGAAAAATAATTAAGTTTTAATGTAAAATTTACCATTAAACTATAAAGGATATGAAATTAAAAACAAAAAAAAAATTTTTTTTCATATTTTTATTTTATAATTTAATTTACAATGGCTTTTAGTTTTGGCTTGTACAAATGACTCAAACCGGATGACGCAAATAAATAAAATTTATTATAAAATTTTTGGTAAACAAATTTTTTTTTGTGCTCTTTCAACAGCATACCCATTGAGTTATTTAAACTTAATTTTTTTTTTTTTGTTTTTGCAAACTAACGTTTTAATAGTAATCTAATAGAAAATTCCTGATGTAAAATATTAGTGATTATTAGATTAGCATCAGCGATAAAATTTACAATGGTAAAATATTAGTAAATTTTTCCAATTTGTTTTTAAAATGTTTTTTTTTTAAATAACTTGATCTCTGAAAAAAAAATATTTTTTCTCAAAGTTTATATTCAAAAATTTTTATTGGAATATTAATTAAATTTCCATTACAAGAGTTAAGAGTTAAAAATGATAATTAATAAAAAAATCTATATTTCATTTCTGAAATTTCTGTTTTCAAATTAAATTTTTGAAAAAAGTAGAAACTTTAATGATAGTTTTTTTATCAAAAAACTAACTAGTCATAACTTTATTTACTGAAAACTTCATCCTACTGTTTTAATCAAAAATTTGAACTTAAATTTTACTATTAATAAGTTCATTGATTACTATCTACTATGGAAGAATAGAATGTGTTACAAGCATGATATTAAGATATAACATAAAGGTACAAATAAATTATATTCAAAAAAATATATTTAAATTCCATCCATGAATTAATCATTATTTCTTCAAAAACAAAAAAAAAAAAGAAGAAAATAAAATAAAACATAATATAGTTTTTATTTCCTTAATTTCATGTATCATGTTCCACCCGCATTATCCTTCCTTTTAAAATATATGTATATACTATAATATATGAAAGTATTTTTTTTTTTTTTTGCTTTTCTTTATTTATTTTAGTTTTGAATAAAAATCTTGGAAAGAAAACAAAATTCTTTCATGTGTGTATGATATAAAACCTTGATTCTTCCTTTTCCATGAGAAAAATAAAAAAAAAATAAATAAAAATTAATAACACAAGAAATGAGCTTTAGAGTTGAAATTTATATTACTTATAATGAATGTGAAAAAAAAAACTCTTCCTACCTTAACTTTAAGTAAATTTAATTGTTTTTTATGCAACGATTGCATTGCTACAATTAAAATTATTTATATGCTCTAGCTATATATATATACATAGTATGATGTTGCATACAGATGATGGAGATGTATCTGAATTTTCATATGAATTCTATATACAAAGTAACTTGAAAAATAAGACAGCAAAATTATAAAGTGAAATTAAAATACAAAGTGCTGCAGTCATTATTTATATTAAATTTTACTTCGAATTTTTATCTTTATTTTGTATATACGTGTTTTTTATAAATTTTGTGTTTTGTAAAAAAAGAAACATAAATGTGTCCATAATTATGATTGATAAACAATAAATTCGATTTAAACTTTTTATACGTCACAATATTTAAGGTCGTTATAAATATAATTTTGACTCATTTCAAGTTTAAAAAAGGAGAAGTCAACAACAATTCGATTTTTAAAAAACCGAGCCTTTAATTCAAATTTTCACTAATTTGACTGAAATGAATTGTGCCACAAATAAAACTCCTTTTTCCTCTTGTCGTCATGGTGTACTGGTATTGTCATAATTCTACGACGTGCTCGGTTGTGGGTTCGATTGCCGCCTCGGACTGGAATTTGTGTTAATTTCTCAATTTGTACACTTGAATTAAGTGTTTGTGTTGTTTTTTTAACGATTTTCTAATTTAAATTTATGGTGTATCTAATAATAATTAAAAACATTTTCTTTTAATTAAGTAATTCAATAAATATATGTACTCTACCCTATAATAAAAACTTAATAAATTTCAAATTATAAATAATTAAATTTTAATAAATTTATATATTTCTAAATAAATTTTCACTTTTTTTTTTGTTTTTAATGCATAATAAAATGTTAAATCCCTGCTAATATCAATTACAAATTATTATTATTATTTCCTTTTCTTTATTATAAGTTTCACTTAAGAATAAATTTATATAAGAAAACTTCTAAAAGTTTATAAAAAATTAAAATTTCATTTTCCTTGCGGTTGAAATTTTCCAATAAAATTTCAAATAATTTAAATTTGTACCCAAAAAATTTTCACCTTTATATACTTTACGTAATATTATTTTTGCATACCACAAAAAAAAAAAAAATGAAAAAAAAAATGTTCGAAAGCAAAACATAAGAAAATCTGGCAATACAAGTGTAAAGAAATCACTGTTTTAGGTTTGTATATACAAGAATTTGTAAAATAAAATAAAGTAAACTACTAAAAAAAATTCCGAGTTCGTAGAAATATAATTGGAAAATTGTTTAAAAAAATTCTTTTTATTTGATGTTTCCTTTCATATCCTTAAATTGATGAGAATTTTTGTGAAACATACTTGTTTTGTTGAATTTATTTGTATATAATTTATGTATAATTAAACGCTGCTTTTATTCTGAGAAATTTAATAAGTGTGTATGTCATATTCATATAAATTTATTAAAATTTTTATGAATATAGTTTTGTTCACATAATTTTTCAATATTCTTAAAATGTTAAAATATTTTTTTAATAAGTTCTTCAAAAAAGTGAAAACGTACAAATTATAAAGAAAATTAAATTTATTTAAATACTTTTTCACATAATTATTTGACTTTGAAGCGCCCTGACGCTATAGCATTCATTCATCTTACATTCAAATAATATTATTATTTACTTAAAGTAAGAAAAAAAAAAATATTAAATTGAGTTATAATATACTTTGGTATAAAAACTTCACTAAGATTATTATTTTCTTCATTATAATCAGAAAAATTTTTTTGCTTGTGATAATGGAATTTTATTCACAGCATGTGTTACTTAAAAACATAAAATTTTACCTGTAATTTCCTACAAATTTTCACCTACTGTTTTTTTTTTTTTTTTTTTCATTCCTTAAGAATGAAGCAGAAGAAATAATAAATTTTTATGCTTGCCATTATATATATACTTACTGTGAATAAAAATGATAATTACATGTTTACATATAATCTCTCTAAACTAAACTATAAAAGACATAATAAAAGAGATGTTTACCTTACATAAACATATACATACGTATTCGTAATGAGAAACATATAGATATATGTTTGTGCTTTTAATATAATCTCTGAAATCAATTTCAAAAGTTTAGAGTTTAATATAGTTTGTGACATATGTTGGAATGTCATCAACGAAATAGTGTTTCATTGATGAAAATATATAATTAAAAAGTGCTATCTGTATTATGCGTTTTTTAAATGTTTTACTTCTGGTTTTTGATGTATATGATGATAATTGTTTGTTTAAGCATATACGTATTTACATAAACTCATGTTGCGAACTTGTGACGATTTATATTGTGATACTGTTTTTTAATTCGTCGCAATATTTCCTGAATTTATATTATAACAAGTTGGTGTTTCAAGAATTAAAACGAAATTCCTTTGATACGAATATAAGTATTTTAAATTACTGTCTTAAATTTTCACAGAAAGTAAAATAAATGACTCGAACAAAATAATCGGACAACAATTTTATGCTGCGATTCTGGATATATATAAACAAAATTTTGAATTTTCACATATATGCATTTGCATGAATTTTAGTGTTAGAATTAAAAATTAATTGTTGCGGCTCCTGATTAATTGATAAGAAAAATTACTCATTGAATAAAATTCATCGAAACTAATTAAAAAATGGTTCTGATTGAGTCATCAACATTATAAAACCTGCAAGGAATCAATGTCATGATACACCTTATGAATATGTATACCTAATAAATATATAGTAATAATGCACAATTATTGGTTATTCCCTAACAAAAATTAAGCGTATTAGACAAATCCCTGATTAATTTAATGAAATAATACTATATCAATTAAATTGTATTAAAAATATTATCAATGAGTATGAAATATAGACTTTAGTTTTGTACAGAAATCGAATGGGCATCTTTTCCAAAGTTGTGCATATTATAGAGTTTCTTGAATATATAATAATTAATGTTATAACTTTTAATAAACAAATGGAATTGTTAGCAGACAATTCTCATTAGGTATATGTACTAAAATCGGTATTATAGTGATTACAAATTCAATTGCCGTAAAAATATTGACGTTTTTGTGAAGTATTCTAATTACCAATACTTCCAAGTATAAAAAATTAATTCGACATTATATCAAAAACGTGCACATATCTTGTCTATCCCTTTTTATAGGTTTGTGTAATCTCAAATAATTGACCTTACATAGTTCTTCATGACATAGCTTTAGTTTTTTGATTATAAAACAAAATATATTCACTATTTTTATAAAAACTACATTATATACATACCTAATTTAGGGTAATTTAAACGAAGAAAATTTCTGAGCATGATCTATATAATTGCTACATATCTATATTATGCTTCTGACTACGCATTATACAATGCACAAACACATATATATTGTACATTTTAAAGCCTTAATTGACGTAATCCTTTTTTTTTTTTTTTTGAAAATCTTGCAATTAAATTTTTATCCTAGTTTTTTTCGTTGAATTGGAAAAATTGCACGCAATTAAAAATTGCACCATTTTCGCACATATGAAGAGTTATTTAACATTATAACCAGCATAATCGGTGAGCTTGAAAGTTCAAACATTTATTTTTAATTTAATGAAAAAAAAAAAAATTCTGAAAAATTTTAAAAATGTCTGCAAAACAAAATTATTATCAATCAATCACTGGACAGGGAAAATATAAATTATATTAATTCTTGCTATCAATCCAATTTAATCTGATTCGTTGATTAAAAAAAAAGTAGATATATGTATTTTAAAATGATTATTTTTTGAAGCAATAACGAGAAAACTGTATTATTTTTAAAATACATTATATCGGTCCATATGACGTATTAACAATTTCAACATACTATGTTTATGCGAGCAAATTTTAAATATCTTGTTTGAATCTGATAATAAAATACTTCTTTTGCGAATGCTATGTAGGTATAAATACAAAATAATATGTTCTTATCGGCCTTATCATATTTAAATTTCAAAAATTGACCAAATTTTTATTTATAAAGAAAATTTTCTATCGACCAATGATCAACTATATCTTTTTATATTTCTATACACCCGGACTGCCGTACTGCCATACTGACACTCTAAAACTCAATTATACAATATTCCCATAATGAAACTTGTTTTTTATAGAATTTATATGGAATAAAAGAAGATGTCATCATATACCTCCCCATTTATTTAAACATTGCAAACTAGTGTACTTTTTTTTAACAATTTTTAAATTGGCTGATTTTTTTATTTTTTTTAAGATTAACTAATTGAGATTACCCGGCTTCGCACAAATTAATATCAAAACATTGTTTTTGGGTGTGTGTAGAAAGTATCCGAATGCTATAATTATAGTACAGCGACTTGAAATCATCAATTTAAAAATTTGCTATATAGCCCTTCGGTCGGTATTTTAATTAGCTGACTAGGGTCAAAAGCTACAACATATTATCGGAAAATAGATACTTAATTTCCAAATTTTAGCCCAATTGGTACTAGCCTACTTAATTTCCAAATTTTAGCCCAATTGGTACAGCGTTTTAGGCGTTATTAACGACAGGGAAAGAAACAGAGAAACTTTTATTTGAGATATTTTTAATAAATTGTTGTGCAAACTAATTAATAGAAAATTCAATATTTTGTACTCAAAATCAATAAAATTACATATAATAAACTTCAAAAACTTCAAATTTCTATTAAGAGATAAGCTCCATACTCGGAATTTGTATACCCTTTTGAATCCAATATCTATACTATTTTAAATTTAAATAAAATAAAAAATTGTGGGGAAAAACCTTGTGTTACGTGTATTTTTTTATGCTTACGATGAATATCCACAGATGATAAAATTGCTAAACCGGTTATTCAACTAATTTAAATACTTATAGGTTACCAGAAATAAATCCGTTTATAACCGGTTGCGGTTCTTTTTGCAAGATTATTAAGTCTAAAAGAAATAAGATTTTTAAGAACTATAATAATTAAGGATTGATTAAAACAAAATAAGAATGTATTACAAGTACGTGCATTATATAAAATATATAATGTACATGGTAAATATGAGATTTATATGTGGATTTATAAAAAAAATTTCAGGTTGTAGAGATGAAGACAACTTTTCTCATCATCATCAAAGGAAAATGTTTTTTACCTTCAGATTTGAATCTATAAAATTCAATATAATACACTTATTTAGAAAACCTTTTTAGTATTTGTAACCGGATTTTCATATTGTCCGATATTTCTCTTAATTCATTTTAATTTCCAAACTCTAAATTTAATTTCAAGCCATTGTTGTGGTTTTTTTTTATATTGAAGTTGAAACGCTTATATTCTTAAATTCATTGAAAATTTTATTCAGTTGAACATAATAAGAAGAATAGTAAAAGTTAATTTAATATAGTTAATAAAATAAAATAAAAATGAATTTAACATATTTTTTAATATTAATATTTTTAACAACAATTTACTGCGCCAATGTTAAATTTGGACAATCAGATATTGATTTTTCTGACGAAGACAATGATGATGTACCGGATGATGTGTCAATGACTGGCTTGGAAAATAAAATAAATACTAGCAATCTTGAAAATAATACAGAACCAGATCTAATTTTAATGCCTGAACTATTGGGCAACAGAACTATTGGGAAAACTGCGTGCAAAAATAAAACAAGAAGGACCGGTTCTTGCCGTAACAATTTATAGCAAAAAGAAACAAATACAGTCAAAAATCATTTATTCGTAGAGCCCAGTTCCACACCAAAACCTCTGGAGAACCTCCCTGATGTTTTATCATTATCATCACCCATTCAAAATTCAGAAAATCAAACAAGTTCTACATTATCTGCGTCTGCAGCAAGAAAATTTGATTTCACTAGTTTTTTACTACTTCCATTCTTTTTTATAATTTTTAATTAAAAATGCATTTCAAAGGATAGTGTAGTGGAACAGATGTAGTAATAATGAACTCAAAAATTAACACAGAATCTGGAATATTGGAGCAGAGATAAACGAGTTTCAACTGTATATTGGATTTTATTTTTAAATTTATTATTAGTCAGTCATATTAATTATTTATGAAATAAATTAAAATTAAAAACAAATATTATTTATAATTATGTGAAAAAAAAAAAACAAATTGAAGAGATTGTTTGTTATTATTGAAAAACAAAATTTCTGATCTTAGACTCAAAAACCATATTTTTACATCGAAAATTCATAGATTCATTGGTATATATTTCGTCTAACGTTGAGACTTTATTAAAATTGTTTTTCTTATTAATGTTAATTGGTTTGATTAGAAATTGACAAGATTATAAAAAAAAAATTGTTTATTGAGTCATATTCTTCAAAATGAAATATTATTATTCAAATTTTTTAACATTTTATAATTTTTATGAAATAAAAATAGATAATTAATTTTGGGAAATAATATAATATAAACTTTGATCAAAAATCAAGTTATTAATTTGATTATAACAATATTTCAGCATTGAATTTAAATATAATTTTAAATTCGACTTCATCAACTATTGAACTAAAGCAACATCCATCTGACTTTTAATAATTAATAAGTCCTAATTTTTCAATATACAACGAAAAATAAAAATTTTAAATATATATTTTTTAGAAACTAAATATTGAAGCTATTAATATTATTAGAAATCCTATATCTTAACATTAAATAAGATCAACTTGTAAGAAATTCAAATATGGTATATTTTGAAATAAAAACAAACTTACAAAATTCAAACATTATTTTTAACAAATATAATAACAAATGAATTCCTAAATTCTTTATTTGATCATGTTTTCTATCTTCAAAATAATGTTCCATATCAAGCGGACAATATAATAAAGCTCCGAAGGGATCTCAAACTTCTTAGTCGTATTTAACATGAAATGCAAAATCAAATTGATTTTCTTTGAAATAAAGTTCTAAATGACTTCATTTGATTAGATTGATTTTAATAAATGACGTTAAGGATCTATTAGAAATCTATTGAGATTTTTATATAAAGGTTTTGTTTTTATTTATATCAAACATTTTATATGTACATATATTATAGTGCTAATCTAATGCATAATTAATTGTGTCATACTAATTTTCCGCAGTTGTTGTGATTCATTTAGAATATATTAATATTAGTAAATGTATGTGTAGTAGTGTAGTTCGTTCATTGAAAGAACCAAGGAAGTATGATTTTGCAAAAAAAATAGGATTGTTTTTGATAATTAATACTTCAATGAAATTACAACAAAAAGTTGATAAAAAGCCATTTATTTTCCAGTATGTATATGTAAATGCTAAAAAAAATCTACTTGTATATTGTGTATTGTAGGTTGTTTTGCTCAGGATGATTTAGTCATAAAACAATAATATTTTGACATTTTTAAATCTTTATCTTATATTTATATTAACAACATATTAAATTATGGAAGTAAATAATAGTTAATTAAAGAGGAAGAATTTATTTAATAATCGCACTATGATTGTATTTTTTATTAGTTCATATTGTCGTCAATTATTAATCCACATAATCGTTATTTAGATTTAGAGCAATTATATTTTACTTACAATGGAAATTTCTTTTTCGTTATGAAAATTTCAATTTAATTTTGCTGACATTAAAATTTTCTTTTTTTTTAAATTAAATTTCATATTCATATGACACAAAGTTTTATGAAAATTTCAAAATTAAATTAAATTTGTCCCTATTTTTTACCTTGAAGCTTATAATTAGTTTATCATCTGTCTCTTTTAGAAAATTTCATTGCATTATAAAATTTGTCTCATCTAAAGGGTAAATTTGATTAAATTAAAGTTTTTTTTTTCAGTATAGGCAAAGTTTTATTTTAATTTCTACTGAATTTATAATATGGTTCCAGCTTCTAGAATTTTAACTATAAGAGTTTAAATTTATGTTAGAACTATTTGAATATGACAGTATAAAACATATTCATATATAATATAATACATAATGATTTTCCAGTATAATTTATTCACCATCGTATATAGAGTTGTTATATAAAGATATCGTAAAGTGCATAGAAAATATTTTTTTATCACTGCACTCATAAAAATTAAAAAAAAAAAAAAAAATTCTGACAATGATAACATTTACTCAAAGTGCATTAGTATTTTGAGTGTTCATTACACTTGAAAAATAAGTGATTGATAATGATAATATGCTCTCAATTTTTCATACATATACATTTATTTTATTTAATGTTCATTTACTGCACTGTATTTAAAAATACCCGCTCTTTTTGCCAAAAATTTCACAATTTTATTTTTCGAATTCTTTATTTTACAAATTTAAATTTATTTTAAATAACTTAAAGCTTCTTCGACATCTTTTTTTGAACCTAAAAATATTGGAGCCCTTTCATGAATTTTTTGTGGCTGAATATCTAATATATTAATTTTTCCATTGCTGGCTAATCCACCTGCTTGAGTTATTATATAAGCCATTGGATTACATTCGTACAACAAACGTAATTTTCCACTTGGTGCAGACTTAGTAGCTGGGTATATAAAAATTCCACCATATTTAATAGTTCTATGAACATCGGCAACCATACTTCCTACATAACGAGCACCATACGTTTTGCCTTTGGTTGGATCTTTTTTAGCTTGAACATAATTTAATACGCCTTGTTCCCACATTGATGCATATCCTTCATTTATTGAATATATATTCCCTTTTTCTGGAATTCTCATATTTGGTTCAGTCAATATGAATTCTCCTATCGCTGGATCATAAGTAAAACAATTCACACCATTACCTAAAATTATGAATAAGATATTAGATTAATTTCAATTCATTTAGAATTTCTAAGTAAAATAACATTATATACCTAAGCTTAAAACAATTGCTGTTGCTGATCCGTACAATGCATAACCAGCTGCTATAATTTTATTACCAGGTTGCAATGCATCCTCAACGGTTGGTACTCCTTCATTATTTTTCCTCAAAATTGAAAAAATTGATCCTATAGAAACCAAGCAATCAATATTTGATGAACCATCTAATGGATCAAAACAAACTATATATTTTCCACGTTTATCTGTTTCAACCTCAATAACATTCTCATTTTCTTCTGATACCATCAAACCGGTGGTATAAGATGATTTCACCATATTGATGAACAATTCATTCGATAATGCATCAAGCTTTTTCACTTCTTCTCCTTGAACATTTACATCACCCGCGATTCCATGTAATTTTGCTATACCAGCTTTTCTTACAGCTGAGGCGATCGCCTTGATAGCTGTTTGAATACAATTCAATAATTGTGACAAATCGCCAGTAGCATGTTTAAATTTACGCTGTTCTTGCAAGACAAATCGCGTCAATGTCATTGCATTGGCATCAAATACTGGACCTTGCTGAGTCATTTCGGGATCTAAAACTTTATAGAGAATAAACAATTATTTTTCTTATCAAAGACAAAAATAAACTTGTGAATCGTTAAATCAAACAAACGTAAAGAACAAAAATTAAAAACAAAATCGATTATTTTTTAATAGCAGAGCTTAGAATTGGAGAAGATAGTATACTGGAAAAGATAGTACATTACTGGAAGATTATTCAGTTGTATTAATTATTTAGAACAAATTATTAAAAACACAGTTAAATAAGAAAAATATTCAATAACTCAAGTATTTATTATATTTATTTACAGATTATTGACAAACATAATAATCAGTCTATTATTAAAATCAAAATATTTTGTTGTTAGAGGTATATTAAGATCATTTGAAAAAAAATAAAGTTGTTAAATAATGATCACAAGTCAAGCTTGATAAAAAAAAACATATAAAACAAATTTTATCGCTAACAGCAAACAACTAACTCACTATTCGCCATATTTTTACTGGTTTTTTTTTTAATTTCACTTTCAAAAATCTAAAAATAGAGTAAGTATATAACAATTTTAGTAACTTGTTTTGCTTGCTTTCAAATAATGCAATAACATATCTGAAAAGTTCAATTAACTATGATAAAATTTGATTAATTTGAATAAAATACCTGATATTTTAATAGTTTTTAGTTAGTTCAAAAATAAACAAAAAAAAAAAAATACATTAAGTGAATGTAAATTTATAATACTCCCTACAAACATTAGGGGGCTAGAAATATTTATAAATATACTAATCCTAATAGTATAATTATATGTTGAAAAATAATATAAGACAAAGTTGAATATTTGAAGTTGACACTTACATTATCTTATTTAACTATTGACTACTGAAACCAGCAAATTAAACTGAAGGTTTTATTTGACACTAAGTTAAAAAAATTAAAATAACAAAATATTAAACGAAACTTTGTTGGCAAATTTTAATTTAAATAGTACATTTTTTTTTGAAAAACCTTGCTATGAACGTAACCAAAAACTACAATTTCATACTACAATGTCTTTCAAGAAGTTAACGACATCACTTACTATTATTATTATTGTTACAATAATTTACTTGAGTTTTTTAGTTACATCATATTGCATTTGTTTTTGAATTTATTATTTATATTATATTCAAGTTTTTCAAATTTATTATTTTAAGAAGATACATATTGCAAACGTTATTATAGTGGAGAATTTGTGTAACGAAGATGTAAATACAAGTAAATTTATCATATGCCGGCTGCATAAGAAATTTTTAAATATTTAAGAAAAATTGTTTGTTGACTTATTTTTGATTATACTTACAATAATTTAAAGGTCAAACAATAATATTAAAGATTAGAATTAAAAATAGAAAAATAAAATAAAATTATTATAAAATCTAAATATATAATATTTTTTTTGACATAAAACCAAGTTTTAAATGTTTAAAAAAAAAAATGACTTTGTTGTCCAAACGTGTACAATAAACTGTTTTTAAAAATATTTTTGAGCAAAGAAAATTCAATAATAATTATATTATATTTATATATACAGATACACACTATACGTATATTATAGAGGTGGAAGAAAGAGAAATAATAAATACATATGTTTTTAAAATTAGATTATAAATTTTATATATTGTTTGTCTAGTTAATAAAGTCAAATTAAAAAATTGTGTAAAACAAAAATCTCGCAGATATATTTTTGTTTATTTAATTGGGATACTAAAATAAAAATAAACAATAATTACGATTACCTAATTATTGCGTTGAAACCAAGTTTTGTCAAATCTACAATAAGTTTTCAGAGTGCACCGAAAATAATCGCAGCTTTTTAACTTTAGCTACAAAGATTTGGATCAGTAAATAGTAAAAAGTAACAATCAGAAATGTGAAGGCACTTTTATAATTTTGGTTCTTTAATAATTATTATAATAATTATCATTTACTTAATCTGTTTTAATTTTGAATAAAGATTTCAAATTAGTAAGTTATTCATATTTAAACAATCTTATATCAGTTAGAAATGTTAAATAAATGTTAGAAATGTTAATAAGGTTAGATCGAATTTTTGTGATTCTTAACCAATCTACGCACGCACATATTATTAGAAAAAATGATGAGAAACAACAGTGACGAATTGTCTGTCAGTATAGTGATAACTCAAAAAAAGATTGTACTGTGTATTTGTGAATGCGATGTTTTTGTTTGCTGTCTCACAACATGACCATAAAATTTTTTGAATAAATAAAATATCATCATAAATTTTTTTTTAAAGTATATGTTTCTAAGTGTGGTTCCGAAGTTTCAAGTTTAGTTAAATTTTGTACTAAAATACTTTTATTTTAGTGTCAATGTAATGAAATCTCTTACTTGGTGAACATTTTTCAAATGTACAATATAATTCTGATAATATTCACTTATCTTGAAATCAGATAGTAAAGTTTATTAAATAGATTTTAATTATGCGATAATAAATTAGAATTTATTTTAGCATCATATATATGAAAAAAATTAAAAAATAAATGAAATTGGTTTTTGTAATGTAAAAGATCCATCAAACATTCTTATTATTTTTTATTTTTATTTTATGATGATGACGAGCCCCCAATTTGTTTTTTAAAATTTATTATTCGGATTGTTACCTAACCATATTGTTTTTTACGGAAAATTTTTTTTTTTTTTGGGTTTTGTAATTTTTATATTTAGTGCGATAGTGTAGTGTATGCCGTCATATATATGATAATGGGTTCAATTTCCACTTGGGGTTGCAATTTGTGTTAATTTTTCAGTTTTCGAGTAATTAAGGTGTTGTTTTTCAAAGGTTATAAGTTATGTTTGAATATATTTTATCATTCTATTTCCATAAGAAAAATTTTGAGGCATTAAGAAATGAATGGGAGAATGTAGAAGACGTTCGTTTCCCTTGATTCACCACAAAATTTATTCATTATTCATTACTTATACACATTTATTCCCTTTGATCAAAGGAATTTTTTTTTCCAAACAACATAACTAACTACGTAAATATAAGAACGAGATTTTTTTAAGCTTCGAAACATTTTTCGAATTACTTATATCAAAGAATTTGTAAAAATGTTCGAGCAAATAAACAATAAAGGAGTTAATAATTATGAAGAAATCGTGGGACTTTTGCTTCAAAATATTTCATCAAAATTCTAATTATAAAAATTCATTTTCTCAACAAAATGTCATTCATAATAGTAATCATATCATTTAAAAGTTTTTAATATTTTTTTTTTCCAAATCAAGTTACATCATCAGAATTCTTTTTTTGTTGGTGTATTAAAAGTTAATTAATTTTTAAAAAACTTGCTGATTCTCTAAAGTAGAAACTGCCAAAAAATATTTTTCAATTTTAATGTAATTTCCATTTTTTTATGTCATAATAATAATTATTATAAATTATAAGTTGTAGTAAAAAGTTATTCATATTGCAATTGCCAATTGGAAGAACAACTAGACAATAAAAATTTTCAGTTAATTTCTATAGTTAAAAAATTCAAATCTCGTCAAAAAAAATTTAAATCGAATTAGACTTTTAAATTGAAAAAATAAATAATTGTGAAATTTAAAAAAAGTTCTAATTTCATAAACATCATTGCCCAATTACAGAAGTTGAAAAAAAAAAACATCACAAACTAGTCTAAAGTTAAATGTTTTAATCCGAACCGAATAATGGATTTTCATTAGAATACGAAATCAATCTTATACATATTATAATTTGGAAGCAATGCATATTTTCAGGCGTTTTTTTTTCTCGACTCGATGTGAAGCTGAAAATGTGAATGCGAATATCTTAGTTTAGTAGAATAAAATTGATGGCAAATAGTGTTCTAAGGCAAAAAAGTTTGGCTAACATTAAATTTTTAATATAATTTTAAACAAGTTCTTGAGAAAATCATAAGAAACTGTCGAATTCTTGAGCGCAGTGTAAAATTCAATGAATCAGAAAAAAAATATTCGAAGAAAATTCAATGAATCAGAAAAAGTTTTTTAAATAGTGCAATTCATCAGCAAATAAATCAAAGATAGAACTTGTTAAACTTCTCTGAAGCTCTAGAGGTTCAAGATGAATCAAATCACTTTCACAAATAAAAAGAAAAGAAAAGTCTAAGGTAGTGTTCAAATTTTGACAAACAATTTCTGTTTGAATAATATCTAACTTATCTTTAATACAAAAAATAAATTTTAAGATAATTTTAAAACTGACATATTTAAGAAAATTTTAATTATTTTGAAATATCATTTAGGATACTTTATTATATATAAATTGATATCTTAATATTTATATAAATTTATAATTCTCATTGTTCAAATTAAGCTTAATCTTTAATCTCTTGAAATTTATACAGAAAACATATATGTATAAAATTTTGAAATGGAACTTTAGTTTTGATAACACATTTTATTATGAAATTACAATTATTACTTTTCAGAAATAAGGTCATACATCATTTCAGGAACATTTTCTCAATTATAAAACATGATTTTGTAATTATTATTCTTTTCCTAAATTTTATGCTGATTGTAATCCTTTTACTTAAATGACAAAAACATCAGTTCTTTTCGTTTAATGTATGAACAATAATATATTTATGTATGTACGGAGAAGGAGAAAAAAATCCATCATTCCTAATTTTCTTTTTTTAAGGGAAAATTCTAATGAAATGCGTATTTTTCAATTACGTATAAGATTTTCAAAATAAAGTTAAGAAATTTCAAATCATTATATAAATAATGATATACAGAGAGTCTCATAATTTGAAGAACATAAATTTATATCTATATATTTTATTTCCATCACAAAACGGTTCATATGTTATAAGCTTTCCGAATTAAACCATAAATTGGAACAAACAAAATTTACTTCAAAGCCAAGTTCTTAAAAAAACCATAATGATTTTATGATGCAACTTTATATTGGAGGCTCTTGTATACATACATTTTCTTAAATGTACACAATCAGAGTTCACAACTTTATCCCTTATGACATTATCCCTGGATAAAAATTATATTTTATGTAAAAAATGTGTGTATTAAAAATTTGTAGAAAATATAAATAAAAATTTAAACTTAAGTTGACATAAAGAAATATCTAGAAACAAATTTAGGTCTTATTGAGAAAAAGTTTTAAACTTTTTTGATTTCTTACTTACTAAACACAAATTTTCCATTCTTTTTATTTTCAACTATTCATTTTATTGTGTAACAAATTTTTATTTACACTATCTACTTCTTTGTGACTCTAATGTGCACTCTATACATAGTTTTAAAAAGAAAAATTACGGATATAAAACAACACCATGTAACTACAACAAAAAAGAAATAATAAAGAAAGACTTGCTGTCACTAAATAAATTTTCTTAGAAAATATTCTCAAAAATAAATCTTAAAAGATAAATAGTTCTTTAGAGATTTCAAGAGATTTTTTCTGCTTAAAATAAGGAAAACTTTACAAACTTTACATGAATTGAAATAATAATAATATGAAGACAAAAAAAAAAAAAAAAAACTTTTCAGTGAAGGATTAATATTTTCTTTGCTAGGTACATGATAAAATTTAGATTTTATTTTAATACTCCTTTTTTTTTTTATGGGAAAATAGTAATCAATCATAGCATCTTAACAGCAGTATTATTAAAAAAAAGAAAAAAAATTGTGTATTTTACATTGAAATTTACATTTAAAAACATTCAGGTACTTAATAAAAAAAATATATATATAATTCTAATTTTTTTTTCGCATATAAAGCGAAAACAAATTAAAAAGAAAATTTTCTGAAGAGGATTTAACTACGGATTATTGAAAATTTTTATGTGTATATATATAGAATATACGTGAAAATCTGGGAGTGTGTAGGTATGAAAACTTTTTTAATTTAGAATTGAATTTTCTTTTTATTTTTTTTTGAAACAAAATAATCATCATTTTAAGAATATTATTAAAATTTATTTAAATTAAAAAAAAAAAAAAATTCCAATATTACTTTTAAAGTTTTTTACCAAAAAAAAATAAGGATAGCAACAGCGAAGAAACGTTAGTGACAAAATCTTAAAAATATAAAACTACATAATATGTAATCTAATGTTAATTGTTCCAACGATAATAAAATGTAGAAGATATTAAAATTTTCTTGGAATTTATAATTATGTATTAATTTCATCAAAGATAAATAATTTGAATTTAAAAAATGTTTAATTTAAAATTTTCACTAAAATTCGGTACACGTTTTTTTTACGCTCAGATAAGTGGATGCGCCATCAGCACACGATAGATTTATTTTCGTTTACCTTTTTCAAATGATAATCCGTCAGTTTCTGAACTTTAAATCTCCAACAATACTCAATGTCTTTTGAATTAATCCTTTTAAACAAAAATATTTGTAAAGCTGCAGTTGATGACAATAATATGAATAATAAATATTTTAATTAACTTCATATTATCATTATTGTTTTTGTGGTTATAAAAATTGTTTATGACTTATTTTTATGATTTATTTTCACTTTTATATCAAAATTTGACAAAAATAATGTTTAAATAATATTTACTTTTAGTTTTCTTAGTTTCTTATGATTTAATTGAGAAAACGAATTATTTTTTTATTGATTAGAAAATATATCACATAAATATATAGATGTAAGTATATGAAAATTTGATGAATCTGAAATAATATTATTTTTACCAAATTTTGAAAAGGCGAAGGGAACAATTTGTTCTCAAATTTCTTTCATATAATTAATCTGTTGTAGCAGTATAGAATTTTTCATTAAAATTTAAAATTTGGCAAAACAAAATATTTAAAGCATATCTTTATGACTTTTTATTAATGTATTTTAAATATTTTTTAAGGAAAAGCTGACGGAGATTTTTTTTTCTTTATTTTTTATTATAAGTTATTGAAAGGGAAGCTTTTTTTTTTTAAGAATATGAAAAGCACGAGAAAATAATTTTTCTTATTATGTTATTTTTGAATTGTTATATTTTTTTCCTATGTTCTGGGCGAAGTTTCAAGGTTTATTTACTAAAATATAATTATGTGCCAAATTAGAAATTTCTTATTCTTGGTATTTGTTAAATTTTATATGGGACTTATTATACGTACATATACATTAATAATATTATTATATTGTCATTATAAAATTAAATCCAATATTATTTTAAAGAGAAATACAGATATCTATAGAATTTTGTTGATAATGTCAGATGTTAATTCGATATTATTAAGAAAAGAAAATTATTTGTCATTCTACTGAATAAGGTGTTTCTTTATTCATTAATTTTTTTTTTTAATAAAGAAAATTCTTTTCAGTATTCAAAAAATAATTCATTAAAATTTTATGATATTTGAAAAAGCAATCGTAACTATCACAAGAAAACATGTACTCACGCATTTGAGTGTATATAAAAAAAATGTTCCATTGATTCTGAATAAGATGTACTTAAGAAATGAAATTAAAAAAAAAATTTCTCTTCATCGGTAGTGTTATGAATGTGTAATTTTAAATTTGTATATATAGTGTATTATAGTGAATATTATTTCTAACCAATATAATATGCTTATCTTTTTTTTTTATTTCAAAATTTGTACTAATCTTCCAATTACTAATATCCATATTTTTACCTAACTTACTATATCTAAAATAAATTTATTAAAATGCAGAATTATATATTTTTATACAAAAAAAAAATTGTGTTTTGTATAATTTGAAATAACCATAGTGAAAGAATAATTCAACCCTTAGTATAATAACTGGCTTTTATATATATATATATATTTTTCTTTACTCTCATCCACAATAATAACACAATTATATAAGATTGTTCAATATGTATTTATAATTCTATATAAGACTACAATTATAAAACTACTATAATGTTATTAGCTTTAAATACAATTCTGAACATTATTTACATTTCCCACTATAATTCAAGTCAATTAATAAAATATAAATACAAAATGATTGTATAGATTGTAGGTAAATGGTCTAAAGATGGATAAAAAATATTCCAAAAAGTAAATGTTGAATAAGAAAATTTTATAAGTATATATGTATATTTGCACCAACATATATATATATATATATATATATATATATATGTATGTAGTGTATATAGTGTGTAAAGATCTCCATTGATACTGCACAGTTTCCTTGACTTGATATTTCATATTTTCTCTATCACTTTTATACAACAATTACAACACACAAAACAATAATAATAATTTTGATTTTCCTTCCTATATTTTTGAAAACACAAAGATTTTAAAATTTAAGTTTATGTTGAATTATATTCCCAGTAACAATGATATAATTTTTTTTTTACCATGTAATAATAATAGGCTCAGAAAATGAATTACAACATAAAGTGTATTATTATTTATATGTGCACTATAAGTATTTACATCTAATATCCATATATGTTGTACATTTATATGAAAATTATAGAAACTAACAAAAAAAAAAACGCTTGAATAAAACTTATATTTTGATTAGCCAGCATTTTGTTGTCGGACACCCGTTGTTTTCACAAAGAGAATACTAAAAACAAAGCATTAAAAGCCAATATGCAGGCGAAGATATTTCCTTTAAACATTATGCATTTTTCCAATTTTTTTCACTTTATTATGCTACAATGCATAATTTTTGAGGTGAAATGATAAATGCAAGTTTTAATTGCTTTAAAAAGGACGCAAAAATTTTAAAATTTCAAAACATAAAGTGATTTATTCACCCATGCAATGTAGAGAAACATAAAAGCTCAGTTGCAATTCAAAATTGTTTGCAACATCCTGGACATTTATTTATAAATCAGTATAACAATTAGTTTGGTTTCATATTGAAAAATAATTTTTCAGAAATGATTTAGTAGTTAAAAAAAATAATTTGTAATGTATATGTTTATGTTTTTCAATTAAAACTGTTGCTATTTTGTGCAGTAATTTTGCGTGCAGATCTGAATTATAATATATCTTTTTTATTTCACTATCACTTTTTTTTCTTCGATTGTTGTATTGCATTTATAATAAATTTAGTGATCTATTAAACTTTTATTCAAATTCTCTAAATTGATATTTACCTTTTTACTGAAATCATAAAACCATTAGTTTGTTTTTTTTTTAATTTGACTTGACCAAACATAAAATGGATAATGTAATTTTTTTTTTAAAGCACTCTAAAAATAAAAACTTTTTATATAATACAACTTCCCCATTGTATTTCAATTGTTTCGTACATATGAAATATAAACAGGAATATAAAAGAGGGTAAGGTTTAGCTTTTTATGTAAAATCAACATATTCTCACTTCATAACAGATAAGCTCTGTTTTTATCTACATACTTGCATTTTCTTTAGAATAATAATATATGAATATGAAAATAAAATAAGAAAATTTAATAAATTATTATTTTTGTTATTATTATGCATATAAATGATGTAGATATATACAGTTTTGCTGAAATAAAACAATTAATTATCCAGGAGAATACATAAATTATGTATTAAAAAATGTATATATATAATAATGTTTTATATATAAAGTACCTATGTTTTAAACTTTTTCATCAAATGAAAATGTTAAATGAATAAAAAGTTCTAATTTTGTGAATTTCATTTGTAGTCATAATAGGCTGTAGTTAAGTGCATTTTTTTTTTTATATTCGGGCTATTTTTATAACTCGGGAAATGCTATGATAAAAATAATACGTAAAAATAATATAGTTTTTGTTGAAATGAACTTCCAACTCGACGGAAATCATACACAAAAAGAAAATTTTGCCTTTGTTACTATGGTATATTATTAATAAATATACACGGAAAAGTTAATGTCAATCTTGATTTATAAATTTTAAATTTCTCAAAATGAATTGTATGAAATCGAAAAAAAAAAGAATGAATGGCCCGCACTTTGCACGGGTCTGGCGAGAGAATAATTTTTTAAATAAATAACTATAAAATCAGAGTATTTATAAGGATTTTAGGTATTCATTTTGTTCTTAACTTAAAAAGTCTATTAAAAATTAGTTCTTTCTCGTGATCTTTTGGTTGCAGACCCAAAATACTTAAAACAATGCTATTTTTAATATATACCTATTATAAAATAATGCCTTGTGTTCTCAAAATGGTTTAATGTTCTAAAATATTAATTTATTTGAATATCCCAAGTATTGAAGTTCTTATTTTAGTTTATATGAAGTATTAAAATTAAGACGAAATAATTTAGCAGATATTTTTTTAATTAATTTTATAATTATTTATAATTATTAAAACTACGAACTACGAACTATAGTTTAAATTATGAAATTTTATTAGAATTTTAATGATATCATATTTGTATAATATTAAAATACCTTTTTGAATTAATTCTCTACTATATAGTTTTTCTAAATATAAAATAAAAATAAGTCCTTCATTATTCACGTAAGCGAAACGCATCAAAAAAAAAGTTTTTATTTTTACAATTTTAAATTCAATATTCATTCAGAAAGTAATGTTCCAGAACTATTTTCATTAATGGTTAAAATTCCATAAAATTTGGTACCTTTTATTTAAACTTTATATTTTTTTTTTCCGTTTGAAATTTTGATATTATTATGTATAGAAAGAAATAAAACAAAGTAATAAATAAACAAAAATTAAAAATTCTATTAACGTTTTATGTAAAGTTCACTTATTTTTTTTGATATTCTGAACAAATCAAAAACTTTAAGAAATTTAACGTTATTAGAATTTTTAAAATATATTTTTTAATTCAACATTATAATAATTTTTATTGCGATTTTCATCAGAAGAAGTTTCAAATTATTTTTTTATGATTTTTTTTTTCTTTTTAGATCTATTTTTTACGTTCTATTATATCCCGAAATATTCGGGCTTGGATTCGATTTCCAGATTATAGGTTATAGTGTTGTGAAAAAATAGAAGCAATTATTTTTGTGTACAACTTTACATTAGGAGTTACTTGAATTTTGTAACTTGTAGTTTATGAGAGGATCTATTGGCAACAAACATTAATTATACATATTTTATTACGTGTAGTGATTATGTACATTAAAATGTATATTTTTTTTTAATATTATGACATGTGTAAAGATAATTTATTTTTTTTGTAAACAGACTAAACCCTTAATACATAGAATGATGATGACATAGGCGTTATGGATTCTCAAAAAGAAAACAGAGAAATGATAATACAAATATAATACTTTTTACAAAAATTAAAAAATTATTATTAGGTGAGTATATGTAAAGAAATATGTAAAAAAGACTTCATAGGTACAAACATAATCCAAAGATGACTAAAACATATTATACAGAAAATGTTAAATGTAAATTCTTGTTAGGAGTATGAATGTATGATGCATAATACGAAAAATAAATATAACCATAAGAAAACAAAATAACTATAAAACATAAAATTTTATTTAAATAACACAAATACAACCCTGTACTGATTAGTGTCGCTGATTAGTGCGCGGCCGGCTACATGATCGGCTGCTGGATTTAGTGACTATACTTCTTTTTTTGCAAAGTAAAGAAGAATTCAATGTTGTTCACTATGCTACATATTTTAAGGTCACTGGAAAAAATTAACACATTACTTTAGTTTTTATTAACTAAAAAAATTTCCAAAATAAAATTTTTGTAGGCAGGATGTAATCAGAGAAAATAGATGTGCACAGGCCACTTAATGTCACTATAACTCCTCGGAAAGCACATGTAGCTTAAGTTTAAAAATCTATGTTCTATAGTGCTGTAACTGATATTATTTATTATTTCTTATAAAACATTTATTTCCCACAAAGATGAACAGATATTTAAAAGAACAACTAAAAGCTTATCTTTATTTATTTTCATTCATAATATAAATACTTACTGGCTTATAGTGAAAATTTAATAAATCTGTAAAAACAATACAATTTAAGTATAATAATAAATTAAAATTATTTTTACTTCATAAAACATGAAAAAAAAAATTAATTATTGTTCATATTTAGAAAGTTAATATTTTATTAAAAAGTTTGTTCCAAAATATTAGAACAAAACAGAAATAAAAATATAATAAATTCCCTATAAATACATTTTTGCACCCATCATCTCTACATATACTTTACACAACAACTAGATTAATTTTTGTGCATAAAATTATTATGTAGTTTTCATCAACATAAAACATATACATTTATATACATCCAAATATTCAACAAAAAAAAAAACCCTAATCTTTTTTTGAATATTTCAATTTTTTTTCTAACTATTTCTGTTAATTCGTTGAACAGTTTAACTTTTGAATAGAGTTGAATTATAAAAAATAAAAATACAAAAAAATAGATACAAATACAAATTTTATTCATTTTTTTTTTTGTATTTTAGTGGAAAAACTGAAAAGTCTTAAAGATAAAGTGTTGATATTATATGTATATAGTTTCCAAAACTATTTTCTTTATTTGTTTAGAAAAAAAAGGCAAAAAATAAAAACTTTTCTTACCATAAAATTTTTTTTTTTTTATTTTGAAACTATGTATAAGGAAGAAACATAAGTGTAAGAAATTAATTTTAAAATTTTTATTCTAAAACTAAACTATACAAAAACACATAAAAAAAAATAAACGAAAGTAATATAAAGTTCCTTAAAAGTTTAATGATATAGTTTATGTCTTAAATTTATTAAGAAAATATCTCATAATGTATGTGGGCCTAGAAAGTTTCTAAAAAATTCTCCACTTCTAATATTGGGGATAAAGTTTGAGATTAAAAAAGAAGACGTTAGAAATATTTTTTATAGAAATGAAGATTTGCTATATTGATGAAGGAAAATACAAATAGAATGAAATAAAGGGATAGTTAAAGAGAAAAGTAGCATATTTTTAATCGAGCATACGATCTTTATGTTATTTATGTTTATTAAAATTCAAAAAATGAGATATCTGTATGGGAATTTAATTTACGTCATTGTAAGAGAATCAATGACTTGGTAACATATCACGAATGAAAGATTTCTAAATCATTTAATTATCAGTGTGGGTCTGCAAAAATAGTATATTATATATATATTTTTCGAAAAGCACTACTTCTCAGACCGAATTTTTTCCTTATTTTTATTGATAATATTGTTTCAGTAAACGTTTAAATTACAAATTTATCAAAATTCTTTTTTTAATGTACTTGCTTGCTTACTTTTATTTCTAAGTAATATTTATGTATTTATTATGTCAAATTTGGCTTCTAATTAGTTGTTCATAACTTTTACCTTCTTATATTGAAATAAATAAAATAAAAATTAAATAGAAGTAAAAAAATTATTTTTAATAAAATTCTAAAGAAAAATAGTAGATTGTCAACAAAAATAATCATTTTTGAAGTCAAATTTTAATTTTAAAAGTAATTTCTAATTTTCCAATTATTGGAAGAACATTTTTATTTTCTCCTCAGATTTTGTTTAAATTAATTTATTTCCACGGAATAAATATCGAACAAATTCGAAGACTTACTTACCATTACAAATGGTTAAAATCCTTCCACCACACTTTTTTTATATTCTTTTAGAATAAGCCCTACTGAATAAGCCCTACTGGCCTAAGACGAGCTCAGAAGCAGTTTTCCATCAAGTTATGTTGTAAAAGTTATTAGGGAAGCAAATTCGAATTTATTCGAACCCATTAAAATTTTAACGTACTACATACAGTATTTAAATAAGTATTTTCAGTATTTAAAATAATTTATCTCATATGAATAATTTAATTAAATCTTCTTGAGAAAAAGCATTAAGAAATAAATTTTTATATTTTAGAACTTTTGCAGTTCAAGAAAATTTAAAAATTAAAATATGGATTAAAATTAAAATTTATTTTCCGATTAATCTTGTAAATAGTACCTTTGTACATATATTTCTATATAGTAACAACCGAAAATATTTAAAAATAAAATCAGCATGTCAAAAAAACTTTTTTTGTACTTGTATAAAACATGTATGTATGTATTTTAATTAAATGGGCACATTCATAACTTGGATATCGAATTACATGAGCTTATTATTTATTGAAATATACAATTATTGTTTAAATCCAGTTCGATAGTTTAAAGCTGATAAGTAAAAAAGTAAAATTTTTGAAGCAATTTTGATTTAAATAGGAAATAACAATAATTTTCGTTTTTATCTCAACATAATTATTAGTATATATGGAACCCAAGAATCTGGAATATTAATATTTATAAATGTCATCGACTTAAATTTCAGTATAAAGAGAATATTATACAATTGTGTCTTGTCTACCTTACATAAGTGACACGACAATAATTAAATAAAAATAATATAAATTTTATATGTGTACTTTTTAATGTATTTTTTTTAAATTCAGGTTATATGTAAATTCAAAATTAAAATATTGCTTCACCTAATAAAATATTTTTAAATTAAATATATTATAATTCTTTTAATGTTCAACATTGTCAAAATGTTGTTAACAAAATTCTTTGAAATCTTTCAAGGATATTTTATGTTGTTAAACAAGAGAATTCAAAAAATTTAACTTTTTCTGAAGAAATTATGTATGACAATCAATTTTGCATTTCTTTGCTGTTTGCATTAAGTAACTCAAAACTTAGTGCACCAGGTGAAATATATATTCTTATATCAAATAATGGTAACATTCTTTAGAACATGGAAAATTCTTAAAATTTAGAAGAATTTCATATAATTAATTGTTTGCATAAATTCGTATCGCACGATTTTAATATTCATTCGTAATTTTTATTCACATAACTAAATCGTAATAAACTCTCTAAAAATTTCTTTGAGAGTTCAAAGCTTACATTAATAGTTTTGCTATTATTCATACCATACAGCATATTTATTAGAACAAGATTATAATATAACCAGTACTTAATCTTGACAAAAATTATTATGAAGATTAAAACAAATTTTTTAGAATAGCAGTTAATAATATTATTAGAGTCGACTTGTTTTTGTTTAAATTTTCTAAAAATGCAAAATAAAACTTTATGGATTTTAAGAAAATATGATTGTTTCATTACATATTTTTAAACTTTGACGATTAATTTTTCCAAGATTTCATTTGACTTAATTTGGGGAAAATGTCTGGTTTAGCGTTTTAAATATATATGTAGTTCAATCATATCCTTAATGTTTACGAACTTTGAGAACAAATTTAATAAGAAACAATAAATTTGAAAATTTATATACCCAGTTTTTTGAACAAAATAATAGCGCCAATATTTTCATTTTTTATTGGTGTTAGAAAATTGAATAGTTTCTAAATCGTTTCTAAATTATTTTTAAAGAATATAAAATGTGCAAAATTAAATTATGTTTTGATAACAACTCAATTAAAAAAAAAAAAAACTTTTGAAACTTTAAACTATTTTCCTTTTAATATTTTTTTTTGTTCCAAAAACTTAAGGTTTTCTTGTTCTTTATACGATTTTATTTAGTTCAGAAAGTATGCCTGTTTCTCTATTTCAGCGCATATGATATTTGACGGATTTTAACGAACCATAAATTTTCTGACATATAGAGACATTGTCTTATTAAAAATGGACGGGTTCTAAAACTAAGAATGTGTCGAATTTAAATTTATTTTCTACATTTTAATGTATTTAGAAACCAAATCGTATAACTTTCTAATTTCTAAGATTTTTTCTTTTAAATATTATAATTGAATTAACTGAATCACAAAAGTAAAACGATTATTATATTAATTTGAAAGTTATACAAACTTATAGTAGTATAGCGTAATAAATAATAACTCAAAAAATTTCTTGGATTCTGTTGAAAAAATGTATACATATAAAAAACAATTTTTTCAAATAATCACTTCAAAATCTATAATAAAAATTAATTATTTTGAAGGAAACTTATAATCTTCATCGAATTGAATTATAGAATCTTCATTATAATCTGATGTGGTTTCTGTTTCTGTTTCGTATACATAATAGTAGTCAGACTCTGTGGTTATTTCTTCTTTATTTACATTTGAATCAATTACATCATGAGCTGGACCAGAATGAGTTGGACCAGAATCATGAGTTGGATCTTTTGTTGTGTGAGTTGCACCAGGATCTTTTGTGTGAGGCGGCGTTGGAGTACCAGTTGGTTTTGGACTTGATTTTTTGATTTTAATTGGTTTTCGACTAGGTTTCACAGTTGATTTTTTCGATACTGGTTTTTTTGTTGGTTTTTTTGTTGGTTTTTTTTGTCTTACTGTAGTCTTCGATTTATGTGTAGTTTTTGCGTTTTGTTTTTTTTTAGCATCATTTGCATTTTCAGCAGTTTTTGAATTATTATTCTCATTATTTTTTGAAATTTCTTTATGGGCTGGGGTTTTTTCTTTTTCTGGAAAAGCTAATACAATACACTGAAATGAAATTATTTTTATTTTTTCGTAAAAATTACATGAATCAAAATAAATAATTTTTTTTTTAATAAATTGATTTACTTACAAAAGTTAAGGTTAGAAATAATCCGAATTGAAGAATATTCATTTCCTTGAAATTTTGAGTAACAATGATGTGATCATAACATGAAAATTTTTGTTGGGTACAATGCGTTGTAAAAAAAATGATATATAATGTATGTTTCACAATTTGTAGACAAACATAAATAATTTCAGATTTATTGTTTTTTTTTTTAATGGAAGTAATTTCAGTTATATATAAACTTATGTATTTGAGTTTTTTGGCTTTATTTTTATTTTCTACTATACGGCAACAATTATTTTGTTAGAAACATTAACATAAACTTTTCCAGATACTATATCAGACTATCTTTTTTGATCTTATGTGTTTTACTAAATGTGACACATACTCAAAAAATAATATTTTAGTATTAATCTCGTAGAACTATCGCCGTACCGCACACGAGTCGCTACCTTATTTTAAAAATTGAAATAAGTTAAATTGATTTTATGTCATTTTGAAAGTGGCCTTAAGCCTTGACTTGACATCAAAGCACCCTACGATTGTCTTGTTTATGGAGAAAAAAAAATTAAAAATTTAAGCTCCAATTGAAACAATAATTGTCTTAAAAATATAAGAATGATTCAAAAGAATTAAAAACGAAAAACCCAGACAGAAAGATACAAAGATTAAGTTGTATCGAAACAAACAATATACCTGTGTAGAAATAAGTTATTATAACAAGTTACTAGAAAATGGAAACTGTTCACCGAAGTTGTCTAGATCATCAATCAATTGTTTATAAGCAATTCACGTTTGTATATTCATATCTAGACTTAACGTAATCAAAACAAAATATTGAATCAGTTGGAATATATTTTGTGAATAAATATGTTGATTGGTATCAATACCTTTCAAAAGCTTATAGAATTTACTTCAATTATATTAATAATATAATATTAAGTGGCTTTATTATTACAGTATTTTTATTTGTAAAATTTTTAGCAAATAAAATTATATTTACTTGCCCATAAGATTTAAAAAAAAAATTAAGAATTAATTTTAAAAAATAAAATTGGCAGCATCATAAGAATCCAAAGCTTATGAATGTAAATGAATTTAATTACATGCAAGTTGGAAGATTTTGCAGAAAATAAAATTCAATTAAAAACATCATAAGATATAAATTTTAAGTGTGAACTTTTAAAAATAATACGGGATAAACTAATAACATAAAATGTTTGGATAATATTGTCGAATAAAAAAAACAAGCATTATGCTAAAGATACAGTCGACGTAGTTCACGCGCGTATGCGCACGTAAAAAATCAAATTGTATAAAAATGTATGAGACTGGTTATACGCAACGACGTAAAACGTAGCTTACGCGCGTAAAAGTTGAAATATTTTAACTTTCCCAGTATTTTACGCCGTAGATTGTTGAAATCATTTGTCATTGTTTTTTTGGTGTTGCCAAATTTTAAATTTTTCTTTTACAAATTTAATATAAAAATTACAGGCGCAAATAAAGTGTACTCTCCCGATTTCGTTAAAACTTGGTAAAAGGGTAGGGGTGGTTCCCAAACGCCCAAATCCGAGAGGATTTGTGCAGGCAAGCCCCTGTTTCAGAGATATGGCCGTCCAAAGTTTTCATAAATTAGGGGGGAACAAAAGTGCATTTTTTCGCAACCAATTTTTTTTATGTTGAATGAAGGATGGAGGCTGCCTCCAGGCTTTTTATTTGGCTTACTTATACTGGATACCTAATGGGAAATTTTGGAAGGTCGTATCTCTAAAACGGAGGCTTGTGGGCTAAATTCCTCTTGGACTTCGACTTTTAGGGATCGTCTCTACCCTTTCACCAAGTTTTTTTTTTTTTAGCAATTTTAGTCAAATAAAAAAAAGATTTAAAACTTATTTACTAACAGTTTATAAATAAATATTTTTTTTTTCTTAAAATGGCAACAATAACTTCTTATTCTCTTTTGTTTTTCGCATGTGAACGGCGTTGAGCATAACAGGTAAAAAAACAAAAGAGCTGTCATGGGACACCAGTTTGGAACGTAGTTCCTTAGCGTACATATAAGTAATTTTCATTTTTTATCAATTCAAAATTTTATTAATTTAAAAAGAAACTTTTTTCTACTTTTCCCAGTTTTCTCTAATTTTGCATTTTTTTCATTTAGAGAAACCTTTTTTAAGGAGCAATTTTAGACTGTTTTTTCGAATTTCGAAGATCTTTTTTGACATCGAAAATTCAAAAAGCTAAAACTAGGAGTCTGTTCACTTATTAGTGATTATTGAAAAAATTGAAATCGGATTTAATATTCCAGATTTTTTAATTTGTAAACGACACGATTTTACTGCTGTTATTTAAAAAAAATGAAATAATTTTGTCCTAAAGCCGTTCACAAATTCAATTTTACTTCTTAAAATTCTGCAAAGGGAAATTTAAAATTTCCCATAACAAACTAAATTTGTAGGTGAATTCAAAAACTAAAATTGTATAGAAAAGAAAAAAGCGGCAAAAATGGGTAAGAAAATTCGGTCGGTCACGTATTATTATAAGTTTTTGATTTCAGTCAGCCAAATATTATTTTATAAGTAGTTGATTTTAGCAGATTATACAGAATGCAGAAAATTACGTCCTCAATTTAGAAATTGTGACTCTAAGTTTATCAATTTTCATACAACGTTCAATAAAAAACTATTACTATTTGCCGCGAGAGGGACTGTTTATTTGCCGCGAAAGGGACTGTTTACATTTTATCAAATCATATAAAATGCGACGGCGTCGACTCATTATTTAAACTTCAAAAAAATTAACAGGTATCGTTAATATTGACTGTTTTGACAACCCATTTATTTAAATTTTTTTCACCCATAAGTATGTGCTATTTTTCGCCATTGGGGCACTATTTGAATATTTAACTAAGTATGACTCTTTTATTTACATTTGTTTTACCCATAAGTATGTGCCTTTTTTCGCCATAGGAGTCGCTATTTGGAGATTTAAACAAGTTTTAATTTTAATTTTTTGTTTTTGTTGATTACAACACAAAAAAAAACAAATATCATAGCCAAAGTATCGAAATATCTAATGCCGCCAGATGACTTGACTTGCCTTGGTACCGAATAGCGCCTTTATGTTGGCAAAATAATACTGACAAAATTATACAAGATTTTTATTAACATTGAAATTAGTATGAAAATCTAAATTTTATTTGAACTATAAAATATTAATTAGTTAATAATAAAAAATTAATATTTACTAAATATTTTATTTTATAAATATTTTATAAATTGAAATAAAATTTAAGTTTATCAATTTTCATACAAAGTTCAATAAAAATACAAGAGCCGGCGGGACGTTTGATAGATGTGAAACATCGGAATTATTTTGTACAGATAATATTGATAGATAACTTTGATAGAATTTTGGATTTTAATTTTATAAATTTCATTGGATGTTTACTATTCTTTTTGTTTTATTTCTATTAATTATTAATGCAAACCAAAGAACACAATATTTATTAAAATACCTAAAAAAATATAATAAAAATATAATAATTTTTTTTAACTTTTTTTTTTGTTTATCATGTACCGACAGACGCCGACGCGATCATATTTTTGGTCGCTGCGGCTTAGCAGCGATATTTTCAAATTTTTTTGGAACTGCTGCTAAAAAAAAAAATCATTGCTCGCTCAAAATCTATGATCGCGTCGGAGTGTGTACCGACACTTTGTACTGACACTAAAGTGTTCAAATTTTTAATAAATTTTTCCATAAGAGCGTAGAATAAGGAACTGCGTTCCAAAAAAAACATTTTTTTTATTTTTTTTACGTGCGCATACGCATGTGAACTACGTCGACTGTATTTTTAGCATTAAGGCCGATTAAAGTAGGAAGTAAGAATAATATTAAGTTTGAAACGTAAAAAAAAAACAATTACTTAGTTACTGCTATCGCTGAATATTTTCATAATATGATTATGATAGAAAGTCTGTACAAAATATGACAATTACAAAGAATTAGCAATTGTAAGGATGAGCAAAAAATTACTTCGAAATTTTTGAATTTCTGCCAATTTAAACGAAGAACTATTCCAAACTTTAACATATTTTCTAAATTTGAAATATGTACAATTATTTATTTTGTTCATTCGTACATATTACCTATAAGCATTTAAAAATTAATTTTATTTTATCCAATTTTAGGATAATACCTTATCCCAATGTAATAATTTGTTAATCAATATACAATAAAAATAAAAATCGCGAACAACAACTTATTCTTAGGTACTATTATTTAAATTTTTTTAAATATCGAAACTACCAAGTACGTCTTTCGGAAAACTAAACATACATTTGAGAAATTTCGACAAACTTAGATAACAAGTCCATCAATTAATCGCACAAATTTGATTTTTTTTCAAGGGCCAAAACTTATTAAGCCTCTTATGGAAAACAATTTGAAATGATAATTGAAATAGTTGTCTAAAAACGTTCCACAATTAGAAATATTGTTCGTTTGAAAATTACTAAGTCATACAAAGAAAAAAGGGCACAAACATTTGCAAATTAGTCTTCTTAGAGATAATTTTTTGCGGCAGTACTAAGCCAAAAAAATGTATGATTTTTAAATTTTATTATATTTAAGTCGGCACATTTCATATAATTCTAAATATTTTAGTACAATTTATTTTTGCCGCAAATTAAAAATGAAAGACTACAAAAATGAAAGACTACAAAAATGTATAGATATTAATAAGTCCACTAGATAAGATCTTGATGTGGTCATCTGTATACTTTTGGCGGCGGCACTTTCCTTTAAAAACTTTTTTATTAAATAAAACATATTATGAGTGTTCTTCAAAATTATTTATTTTCAATTATAAAATTTTTAAATGCATTAAACGAACTCATTTGTACAATGTCAAAAGTAGGATGGTTCATACTTTAAAAATTACGTAAAGCAATAATATCGATTGCGTACTTTAATTAAAACATTATAGCCAAAACTTCCTCAACAACACAATATCTTCTATTGCGTGTGTGTGTTGTATTTATTGTGTTAGAATATACCAAATATAAAATATAAAATAATAACTATATTTCTTAGGTCTTAAACATTATATTTTATTTATACAAATGACTGTTATTAAAGTGCTATATTTTCTTCTTAGTTTAACAAATATAGATTAGAAAAAAGTTCTTTTTTTGAAGCACTTTTATCGTTTCTTAAATCCGAAGCCTAATAAAAACACATCCATTACTTTTATTCTATCCATTACTTTTATTTGTTAACTTCATTTGTTTTTTCTGTATCATTTCCCTCTTGAGCTTGTTGTCCTTCATTACTTGTTTCTGGAACTATATTGCCATTTTCATCTTCAAAAACAATAACAGTGTTTTTATCGTCACTAGTTGGAGATACATCTGTACCGTTATTTTTGTCAGCACCTACTTCAACATATTCGTACTCGACTTCAACATTATCATTTTTTTTTGGTTCTTGCCCTCCAGGATTGTCATTAAAAGAATTAGCAATCGAATTATCGCTATAACTATCGCCGATTTGCAGAACTATTTCTGGGGACATAATTGTTATATTGTAATAATTATATACTTCTTTCTGTGAAGGATTTGCTTTATTTGTTCCTTTACCGTTGTTTGATATATTAAAACTATTGTCTTCATTCAATGGAATTTTATTCGAAGGAAATCCATTATAATCTAGTTTATTTCCATTTTTTGGAGCTAAGCCTTCTGCGCTTAGAGCTGCGAGAACCTTTTGTCGTACTTCTTTTTGTACTGCAGCATTAATACCATTCCCATTATTTTGTTTATTTATTTGTATATTTAGTTTATTTCCTTTGCTTACATTGATAGCCATTTCGTTTTGATTTTCTATTGCGGTATTATTAATTCTGGGATTAGTCTCCGAAGAATTCGATTTTCCTTGACTTATATTAATCTTTTCTGGGTGGTCTGATGTGTTATTTTTTTTAAATTTAGCTTTTAATTTATTTTTTATCGATATTTCAGAATTTACGGGTCTTTTATTCTTTTTAGAACCCTTGATTTTTGACCCCAAGCCAGGCTTACCTTTTTTGCTACTTTTGAATTCAGTAAGCCACATATTATTTTTAATGTTAATTTGTTTATGTGATGAATAAGATTTGGGGGTAGATTCAATTTTGCCAACGACAGTTTGTTGATGTTTTCCAATATTTGTAGTAGCATTTTTATTGTTTTGTTTCGGACCTTGGGAAGCAATTTTTTTGTTTTTAATATTCGGTTTACTATTTGTATTTTTTACGTTTCCCTTGTTATTCGTTTGATTAATATTATTCACATTTGGCAATACTTTACTCTGGTTCGGAACAGCAGTTGAATGCAATTGTTGGGAAGTTGAGGCACGATTTTCAATATTGACAACAGGTGGAATAATACCAATATTTGGAACTATTCCTTTGATTTGGTTAATAATTGCCATACTGTTACCCAGAAAGCTTCGTTGTGTTTTTTGATTAGTCCTATTTTGATTATTAAACAAATGATTTAACCCCAAGAAGTTTCCGTTCGCATTAGGTATTATTTGAGGACCAGCATTAGAATTTAAAATAATTGGTTTATTTTCATTATTACTTGTTATTCCATTTTGGTTACCGTTAGCTGCTACTTGTGAATTATTTAAAACATTTGGCTGGATATTAGGATTTATATTATTCAATTTATTGATAGCATTATTGAACCCAAGATTCGGAATATTTAAATTATTTAGTCCTAAGTTTTGGTTTGTAATAGGTATTATTTGAGGACCAGCATTAGAATTTAAAATAATTGGTTTATTTTCATTATTACTTGTTATTCCATTTTGGTTACCATTAACTGCTACTTGTGCAATATTTAAAACATTTGGCTGGATATTAGGATTTATATTATTCAATTTATTGATTGCATTATTGAACCCAAGATTCGGAATATTTAAATTATTTAGTCCTAAATTTTGATTTGCAATAGGTATTATTTGAGGACCAGCATTAGAATTAAAAATAATTGGTTTATTTTCATTATTACTTGTTATTCCATTTTGGTTACCATTAGTTGCTACTTGTGAATTATTTAAAACATTTGGCTGGATATTAGGATTTATATTATTCAATTTATTGATTGCATTATTGAACCCAAGATTCGGAATATTTAAATTATTTAGTCCTAAGTTTTGGTTTGCAATAGGTATTATTTGAGGACTAGCATTAGAATTTAAAATAATTGGTTTATTTTCATTATTACTTGTTATTCCATTTTGGTTACCATTAACTGCTACTTGTGCAATATTTAAAACATTTGGCTGGATATTTGGATTTATATTATTCACTTTATTGATTGCATTATTGAACCCAAGACTCGGAATATTCAAATTATTTAGTCCTAAATTTTGGTGTACAATAGGTATTATTTGAGGACCAGCATTAGAATTTAAAATAATTGGTTTATTAGGATTATTACTTGTTATTACATTTTGGTTACCCTTAACTGCTACTTGTGCAATATTTAAAACATTTGGCTGGATATTTGGATTTATATTATTCACTTTATTGATGGCATTATTGAACCCAAGATTCGGAATATTCAAATTATTTAGTCCTAAATTCTGGTTTACAATAGGTATTATTTGAGGACCAGCATTAGAATTTAAAATAATTGGTTTATTTTGATTATTACTTGTTATTACATTTTGGTTACCATTAACTGCTACTTGTGCATTATTTAAAACATTTGGCTGGATATTTGGATTTATATTATTCACTTTATTGATTGCATTGTCCAAATTGTTTAACCCTAAGAAGTTTCGGCTTACAAGAGGTGTTATTTGAGAACCAGCATTAGAGTTTAAAATAATTGGTTTATTTTGAATATTACTTGTTATTCCATTTTGGTTACCATTAGCTGCTACTTGTGCATTATTTGGCAGGATATTTGGATTTATATTATTCACTTTATTGATGAAATTGCCTAGATCATTGATCGTATGATTCGGAATATTTAAATTATTTAATTCTAAGAAGTTTCGGTTTACATTAGGTATTATTGGAGGACCAGCATTAGAATTTAAAATAATTGGTTTATTTTGATTATTAGTTCTATTATTTTGGTTACCATTAATTGCTAGTTGTGCATTATTTAAAACATTTGGCTGGATATTTGGATATATATTATTCACTTTATTGATTGCATTATTGAACCCAAGATTTGGAATATTCAAATTATTTAACCCAAAGAAGTTTCGGTTTACATTAGGTATAATTTTAGGACCAAAGTTAGAGTTTAAAATAATTGGCTTATTTGGAATATTGGTTCTTATAGCGTTTTGGTTACCATTAATTGCTAGTTGTGCATTATTTAAAACATTTGGCGGGATATTTTGATTTATATTATTCACTTTATTGATTGCATTGCCCAGATTATTAATCGCATGATTCGGAATATTCAAATTATTTAACCCAAAGAAGTTTCGTTTTATTTTAGTACCAAAGTTAGAGTTTAAAATAATTGGCTTATTTGGCATATTGGTTCTTATAGCATTTTGATTACCATTAACTGCTACTTGTGCATTATTTGAAACATTTGGCTGGATATTTGGATTTATATTATTCACTCTATTGATTGGATAACCTTTATGAGTAATCACATGATGAGGAATATTTAAATTATTTAACCCCAAGAGATTTCGATTATTCTTAGATATTATTTGAGAAGTTTTTGGATTGGTCCCTTGTGCATTACGTTGATTACTGATCGGATGATAATTTGGAATGAACATATTGTAATTTCGATGAGGATTTCTACTTTTATTCTTATTATTTTTTTTCCTGGGATTTCTCTTTTTGTTTTTGCGATTATTTTTATTTTTAGATTGGAATGGATTTCTCTTCTTACTATTTTTTCTTGAATGTTTTTTCCTTTTCGAACTTTTGCTATTTTGTGCACCAGAAGGCTTTTTAGTTATAGCTTTTGTGGAAGTGGATTGTACAGTTGTTGATGTATTTGTATCATTTATCGAAGTTATCGAAGATTGTTGTGATTGGATTGTCGTTAATTCTTTTACAGTAGAACTCGGCACTTGAGTTGTTGAAATTGATTGATGTTCTTTTGGTTTGACTTTGGCAAAAAGTTTCAAAACATTTTTCATACTTTCTAACAACTTATTATCTGATTTATGTTTTTTTCGTCTAGGTGTTTTATGTAATACCGGAAAATTCTTTGAAGTTGTACTAGATTTATTTTCAATTGGTTCTGGAGTTGTACTTTGTTTAATTTCTGTTGGATTTGGAGTTGTAGTAGGTTTATTTTCATTTGGTTTTGGGGTTGTACTAGATTTATTTTCATTTGGTTCTGGACTTGTATTAGGTTTATTTTCTTTTGATTTTGGAGTTGTACTAGGCTTTGGAACATTGTTCAAAATATTTTTCAAAATATTTTTAATTTTGTGATCCGATTTTTTTCCCTTATGTTTCTCATATTTCGAATGATTTTTTGGTTTTTTTATTTTTTTTTGTTTCTTTGGTTTTTTTGGTTTCTTTGGTTTTTTTGGTTTCTTTGGTTTCCTTGGTTTTTTTGTTTTTTTTTGTTTTTTTGGTTTTTCAGCGATAGTTGAATTCATATTATTGTTGACTTGAGCTTCAACTGTAGAACCATTATTTGATTGAACTGTTGTTTCATTTGCTGCCGAATCATCTGCTTCTGTTGTTAGAACTGAATCAATATCTGAACCATTGTCCGACTCATCATCTTCGTCCGAGTCATTTGATTCGTCGTTATCAATTGTATTAACAGTTTCGTCATCATCAGCAGGTGTTGTCAACTTATTATGATTTTTACTTTTAGAGCTAGCAGCAGCGACCTATTAAAAAAATATTTATTTTAAAATTTGCATAAAAAGAGAATATTGTTTTTGTAATGCTCTCAATTAAGTCCTTGAACTTTATGAATCTATAAACGAGATATAACTCCTTATTTTAATTAAATCAATAATATACTACTTTGATTCTTAATATATATGTAGGAAATCCAATAAATTCATATCATTGTCTTACCGTAACTGTTGCTAGCGCCAACCATAAGTATATTATTCTTAATTTCATATAAATTTTAATAAAACTAACTTATTCAAATGAACCAGTTACTAAGAATGAGTAACTGCGTTTAATTTCTTCTTTTTATAACTAATGCTATGAATAATCGCAATAAATGCTAATAAAAAAAAAAAAAAAAAAATTTAATAAAAATTAAATAAATAAAAGTTCAAATTTTATGTTATGAATTTTACCAAGTTAAAATTATTATTATTTGAATCGTATTTAACTTCCAGCCTATTCTAAATATTTACCAAAACTATAAGCTTTAAAACACTTCAAATAAAAATACTGAATAATTTATCGGAAAATATTTACGACCCATGTTTTAAGCATAATTGAATAACAAAAAAATTGCCAGAAAATTCAGATAAAATTCGGAGAATTGTTATTTTGAAAAATAAGTAGCTCTCCAGCTTAAATTAAACAAAAGACAAATTCGAAGTATATAAAAATGCTTTTAGTTTCATTTATGCGAAACAAAGGGTGTACAATAATTTTGTTTCGTAAACAAATTAAATTTATATAAATATAAAATAAATAATTTTATTTTCACAAACCTATGTTTGTACAATAAACAAACCATGGTTGTCTAAAATTTAGCTCTGTGAATGACTCATAATAACATGAAAATTAAAATTATCGTAATAAAAAAATTTATATTTTTTTAAGTATATATTTCATTATTAATATTTATGTATCTGTAAAGTTCATTTTGTTCTTAATACAAAAACAAAATCTAAAATATTTTTCAAAGGTATCTTAGAAGGTCTGTTTGATCTTATGTATTTTAAATTTTATAAAACTCACACATTTATATAATCCTTATATTGTTGAAAATATGGACATAATATATTTTTGTTATTTCAATTGGTTGGCATATGAGTTTTTTTTTTTTGTTTTTTTATAAAGAATTGTAGATGGACGAATCACTAGGCAAAAACCATTAATACCACTATATTGAAATAAAAACGAAAAAAAAAGAGCAAAGCGACTCTAAAATAAAATATTAAAATATGACAATTAAAAACAAAATAGTGATTGTAGGTATTAAATGTCCATCAATCGGATTTTCGATGAAAACAATTATATATACCTATTGAATAATGATAGATGATTACGGGTGGTTCCAAGAGATTATGTTAAAACAGAATTATTTATAGCTTATTAAAACAGTAAAGGGCTCCCGATTTTCTTATTTTATTGATAGTTTCACACAAAGTTTAATTTAAATTTTATAATTATTTAGCAACACCTCGAAACGAAAGGCTTTGTTGGCATGAAATGAAGTGTTAAAGGTTAATGCCAAATTTTAAAGATTGTGGATTAATTACAAAAATATGTTTTTACTTTTTGCTCACTAGCTATCAAATCGACATACTGTAAGTACAATGTACATACTTAAAGAATAGTTAAATTGATTTTGATTATTGAAAAGAAATTAAAATTGTTCAATTTTCAAAGCGCATTGCTCATGTTAATCTTGAATTTGAAACACAAATTCAGTCATTTAAATAGTTTTTTTTTTTGTCTTTAATAATATTGACGAATGTGGGTTGCGAAAATAAAATTTTAGTAAATAAAGAAACATTAGTGGCACAAAAATAAAAATAATATTCCTTTATCTTAAAATTTATTTAATATGAATACACAAAGTATTGATATTATGATCAACATTTGCATAAAATGAAATAAAAATATTGTTGGAAAAAAAATATGAGAAACGATCCTTGACAATGAGTGATATTTTTTTATTGTTCGATCTTTAAACTTAAAATGATTTAATGGTGATCTGACATAAGGCCATAATCGGTATTCACGTCGTAAATCTACTGTGTTTTTTGTCCTTCCTTCTATGAATATAGGTAATAACTCCAAAACCAATAGCATTTTCACGTGTTTCTTCAAAGCATCAGAAAAATAACGAAAATCTATGCGGCTTTATATGACAATCACGTTTTTTTTTTGTAAAAGTTTCTGTTAAAGATTTCAATCATTTTCACATAAATTATTACCCCAAATGTTGAAAAGTGGGAAATTTTTTGAGTTCTTGAAAGAAGCAATAATCATTCCATTTCACAAATACTGATCAATTACAGAAATTAGCACCATAAGAAATAATAAATTAAAAAAATTGTTTATCATAAGAATAAGAAAATTTATTGTTATATTGGCTTCCAGTATCGAAGTGGCAGTTACGAGCACCTTAAAAACATATAAGATAAACTAGATAAGGAAAACTGTACTGGTCAAGTTGCTTTCAAGGATTGCAAAAAAAAAAGTACGAAACGAAAAAAAAAATTATAACCATAGAATTTCTTAACGATGTTCAGCTCATTCTATTATATACTAAGTGGTTATTATTGAAACAATTAATTAATTGATGAAAAAATGCTAAATCACTCTTTGGATGTTTCCATTGCAGAAATAATCCATATAAAGTATAACAAAAATATTTAAAATAAAAAACTTATGATAAATTAAATAAAATAAATTTGGTTTAGAAACATGAAAACATATCATTATTCCAGCGAGAATAAATCAAATTTTAATTATCATTGTTGAATTTTTTTTGGCTATATCAACAATATACTTAAAATAAACCCACCTCCACACTTGAAAAATTGTATTAATTACTATCAAATAGTGTCACATTTAACAGGATTACCATACGATGTACTAATCCTAAAATGCAAAACGATCCCTTTATAGTTGCACTTTAATAGATAATGCAAAATATTCGATAATACTCCTAAATGTATGCTAAAAAATGTAGATTGTTCAAGAAATACTATGCTTCATATTTAAAAAATTAAATTAGCTTATTTTGTAATCTGTCGATAGATAGTGATAGTGACTGAAAATATGCAATTTAAAAAAAAAAAATTTAATACTGCGAAATTTACATTTTTTCAAACAAGAAACACAAGACAAAATTGTCGAGAATATGAGATGGTGACAAATTAAAAATTTGAATACCTACGTCAAAAAAATTCACTTAATTTTATGAAGTCTTTTTTGAATTTCATGAATTTTACTAAATCGCGCTACTATCTGTCTTTTGATCTCTAACGCAATTATACCAAAATTTCGTGCAATTTAAATTAGTTACATTTGAGGATAAGTCATTAATCAGTATTTCAAATGAAAATTTGTACTAAAAAATTGTGTGCGCCAAAAAAAAAACTGAAACACTATGTAAATCAGGAAAAGTTAAATAAAGAAAATTTTGCATTCTTTTCAGTACAAGCCTTATATGGAATATCATATAATTTATAAAAAATTAGGTATTAACAGTTCATATTTTTTAAACATCAACGAATTCTTGAAATCTTTTACATTTCGAACTTGAATAATGAATAGTTATTTTTTATACTTGTTTGAACATAATACAATTTCATACAGCTTAAATATAAGTATCTTGATAATATTAAAATAAACATAATTTTTGTAAGCCTTTTACAAAAATTAACAGTATATAAAAATTAATAGAAAATAATATACTTTAATAATAAGTCAAAACGTGCGTCAGATGTGTTTTTTTTTTTGACTATGCAATTGTATTTACATTGTTATAATTTAAAAATAATAATTTCCTTAATACAATTGAGAAAATATTTACATATTATTGTTTAAATTATCTATCAAATAAAAAATTAACCCCAAAATATTATTATTTTTATGAATTTTGCGATCTAGACAACATTTTAATTAAAAGAGTAGTTTTAATACTAATAGGATATGTTCATTGTTCAAATATAAATTAAATGTTATCTTAACTTTATTATTACCTTTTGATATTTATATATTTGTATTATTTAAATAGAAAACATAAGGCTAAAGTAATTTTTTTTTTCTGACCAAAAGATAAAGTTTGTTGTAGTGTTGTTTGAGTCTTTGATATACTTTTTTACTACTCAAGCTTTCAGCTTGCACAAATTTAATTAGGTTAACAAACAAAGCGTCATCCTAAAAAATTTGAATATGATAATTTTAAGGCTTTACGAAGTTCGAAAAGATTAAGACCCCTTTTTTCAAAAATAATGTAAAATGACAGAAACTTCTTTGAGTTGAAAAAATTTGATTTGATGAGTTAAACGTCCAATTTAAGCACACAATACACGGTAAAAAAAAAAAGGTCTTTTTTACTATTTAAGGTGTAGCCGGCGGGTACGTGGGAATTTTTAAAAATTTTTAAAATTAAAGTTAATTTAAAATAGTGTAAAAAGCAAACGAAAAAAATGCACATTTGACAATATAGTTGTTAATTATTACTTCAATTTGTACAAAATTGTGCAATTATTTATTAAGAGTTACCAAAAATAGATTAGAACAGGAAAATGAAATGTGTGAAATGTGTTTTACGCTTTTTCAGTTTTAAATTAGATAAAAAAATTAGTAAAATATATTAATAATGTTGTAATTATTTCCCTTATTTTGGTAAAATAATTTTTAATCTAAATGAAAATTATTAATTACTAAAAAAAGAAAAAAAAGTTATAATTATAAATTAAAAACAACACAAAAATGTGTAAAACGAGTTTACACTTTTTTCGGTGTAGAAAAAAGAGTAAAAAACGCCCAATTTTTTTTACCGTATATATATTTGTTTATTAAATCTTTGTTTTAGGTCCACTTCAAATTTATTTCAGCTGCTTTCACCACACTAAATTAATAAGGTTTCCATTGAAAATATTAGAAAAAAAAGACTCATTCATAATATGAGATTAAGAAAGGTTATGAGATTAAGAAAGGTTATTTCTATAGTATATGATAGATGTTATGTCTATAGTATATATATCGAAAATTGTAACTAAGAGATATGTGAATTATTATTAAGTTCAACTGATTGCCAGGATTATTTGCCGTCCAATAAAATGTCTACTCTTAATATACTACTGATTCTAAAAAACAACTGTAATAGAAATTTATTAAATTTTTGACTTATTTTACCATGACAAAAAGGTGTTTAAGTCAATATTATATTTATCAATTTTTTATATTATGTAAATTTCAAATATTTTTGTTAATAAACGATATTTATATTTATTGTTTAGTTAGTTTAATTTGGAACAAAATTACAGAAAAAAATATAACTTCATAAGAACATTGCTCTAGTTTATTATTAGAAATTCTTGATCAATTCTGTATTTAGAGAATTAATTTAAATTAAAAACAGAATATCAATATTTTTTCAAGAAAGAGGTTGTCTGTTCAGAATTTTATAGTAGAGTGAACCACTAGGTACCTTCTTATCGAAATATTGGCAAAAATTTATTATATCTTATATGTTGGGTTTTCTCTGGATATCTATATCTAAAATTCTATATTTTTTCCAAAATTATTCATCACATTTTATGTCAAAAATTCTTATGGTTTTTATATGTTTTATATTTATCTCATTTAGAGGTAGCTCTGATACAATAATTTTGTCATTGTAAAAAACGATTTTTAAAAATATATACTAGAAACTGAGGGTTGCAAAAAAACAGCATTTTTTCACTGTTTCTAGTATTTTCCTTTACAAAAAAAAACTAAAATTGTCTATGCATTCCATTGCATTTAAAAAAGTTTTTAATGTCTATTTCTATAAACGAGAAAAATATAAATAAGAAATTATATACAAAGAGTTATATTCAAATATGATGAACCTATTCAAGTTACAAACGCTAGTAAGTTTATAAATTTAATTTAAGTATGTTTGATTTATCCTTTGTTAATTAACGTAAAACTAATTTTAGAAAATTTACTGATCTTTTACAAATTTATTAATTGTTCGAAGTGAGGTATTTATATTTTGACTTTTGGCGGATACAAACTTAAATCATTTTGTCTACAATCTTTAATTATTGTAACATGTAACAGCTTTAAGTTTTATAATAATATAACATTTTTTTCAAGTTTTAATAGACTTAGCTAGTATTATAGCAGGCAGCTAATAATTAAAAAACAATTCCACAACAAAAAAAAAAATAAACAATTGGACTAACTTTTGTTTTTAAATGGCATAAATTTTGCAAATTATTACAAAACACGAAAAATTGTTGAATAACAAAATCGATAACAAAATAAAATTTAAGAAAAATTAAATTATATGCATTATTATATTATATGTTAATAATTTCCTAAAATAGGTATAAAATAGCATAGCTACTAAATTAAAATATTGATTACTAGATTTTTTAATAACATCCAACAAAAAAATGACTTTTTTATTTCATTTGTATTTGATCTTGTGTTATTTTTGTTTATTTCATTCACACAAACTGAATTTGATAATACAAATAGTAATAAAGTATTCATCTTTTTTTATTGAATATTTATATTTTTATTGAATATTTTCAGAATATTGAATCTAGATTAAGTTTTCATTTTTATTAATTTTATTTATATTTTCTTAGAAACCAAATGCCATTTTAATCTACCGTTCTAAAGGAAAACCTATAAATTAAATGTTTTGTTCTAGATCACTTATTTGAATAGCACTTTGATCGCTCAATGTTTAAAAATATTTTGTTTCGTTATCCCTAATCAGTCGAAACAAAATAAGAAGAGCCCTGAGCAATAAAAAAGTCATATAAATCTGTATTTTTTCACCAATTTTTATTTTATTTTTTGTACAAATCTTGGGAAGAAATTTGTAAATAGTGTCTATTCTATTCACAGTTTCAGCTGTTTATTTAATTTAACAATTAACTATTCCTTTATAATTCATTATATTTTATAACTTAAAAAATGCTATAATCGAGTTTCCGCGCTACAAAATCCTTTTTTATTCAACGCCCTAATAAACTTAATAAATAAAAGTAGTGCAGTTATGAAAGTATAGTTTTAAGATTTAGTGACGGGCAAAAAAATTAAATTATTTTTAAGTTAATGTTTTTTAATTTTTGATAGAAAACATGCTTCAAAAATAAAAATAAGGTATTAGTATTAAATGGAACAAGTGTGGACTGCGGTAGTACTCAATATATGAAAATTAGATTAGTAGGTCTATTTTGATTAATGTAGAAATTACATAAAACTAATTATATAAACTTTAAAAATTATAATAAAAATAATGTCATATTTGAGATAAAAATAACAAACTTTTTCTGAAATCTATTAGATATTAGCACTTTTCTGATTAATATATGAAAAAATTTCGAACATTTTAATTATTAAATTTTTTTTCAACTTTATTTACTTTTTTTTTTTTGAAAACATAATGTTTGTTTGAAATAACAATTATTCATATCCACTGATCAATTTGACAAATATAATATTGTATAGTTAAAAATTCTAAGTATATACACCAGATGTATGTATATAAACTTTAACCAAGGCCTTTTCTCAAATTCGGTTTAATTGAAAATACTATAAAAATAAGTTTTTTTATCAAATTAATTATCAGTATCGAATAATAACTAAACGCAGCAACAATATGGCTAACTTCAAAATTTATACCCTTTTATTGATTGTAATTGTGGTAAGAAAATATAATATTTATTATTATAAATAATAATGTTATAAAGTGAAATAGTGTATACGGCATTTTGTATTAAACTTAGTATTTTTACTCAGTATAAAATTAAATTGTGTTAATCTTATTCAATAATGTATCTTCATACGATATTTTCTTCGATTTAACAATCCGTTTAATTTTGTTCTAGTTGGAAAAGGAAATTTAGGGAATTAGTACTTCCCCCACTTATGAATGGAATTAGAGACTAAACGAATAGAAGGAACATACTAATTTCAAATTTTGGCTTTAATTTTATCTAATTTTAAGCAAAAATAAAATACCGTAAAAAATTTTTTTTTTTTAAATTACTGTCAAACTACAATTTTTCGAATACTCCAAATATTGAGTGTTCAACAAAAAGTATCAAATTTCCATACTTATAACATAATAAAATGTCAAATTATTTCTCAATGGAATAAGTGAGTTAAAAATTTCTATTTAGAAAATATTGGAAAACTATTTTTCTTATAATTCCATCTTTATAGCCTCATAAAATTTACTGAAAAAAAATTTCGATTTTTTACTTATGTAGTTTATAAAAATAATATTCCAAATTCTCTACCTTAGGCTTTGCATAGATGTTGATAAACGTAAAAAAATTGGAAATAAGTTTTTAACAATTTTTTTTTTCTATAGAGTGCATCGGCATTTCCAGCAGAAGATGAGGCGAAACTTAATATGAGAGTACGAAGAGAAGCTAAACCTGACGATGAAGATGATGTTCATAACATAGCAAGAAGGGAAGCTAAACCTGACGATGAAGATGATGTTCATATCAGAGCACGAAGAGATGCTGATGATGACGATGATGATGTCCATATTAGAGCACGAAGAGATGCTGATGATGACGATGATGATGATGTCCATATTAGAGAACGAAGAGATGCTGATGATGATGATGATGATGATGTCCATATTAGAGAACGAAGAGATGCTGATGATGATGATGATGATGATGTCCATATAAGAGAACGAAGAGACGCTGATGATGATGATGATGATGATGTTCATATTAGAGAACGAAGAGATGCTGCTGATGATGATGATGATGATGATGATGATCTACATATTAGAGCACGAAGAGATGCTGATGATGACGACGACGATGATGTTCATATCAGAGCTCGCAGAGACGTTGAAGACGACGACGACGTCGCTATTGTTCATATGAGAGCACGAAGAGATGTTGAAGATGATGACGATGCTCATATCAAAGCATAATCGATGTTACGGACATAATTAGAAATTAAGCAAAAAAGCACAATAGTAATTCTGTATAATTTAATTTTTGTATTTTTTTTTCAAAAGCAATAAATAATTATTAATAAATCAATCCGGAAAAGTAAATTTGTTTTTTACATAAAAGTTCTAAAAAAAAGTAATATATAGGATTTTACAAATTTGTTTTTGTTCTTCGAAATTATGAAACCATATATTTATTTTTAAAAAAGAGTATGCAAGTGGAACTGAATATATTCTCCTTAATATTAACCATCAATTAATTTTTGAATTGTTGAATTAGAAATTTTGGAATCATTTAGAATTGGTTAAACACTATTTAAGATGATCAGAATCCACTTGGACTTGTAATGTCAGCTATCGGAAATTGAATTTTTTTATAAATATTTCTTTCTAAAGTTAATATAACACTCTCACAGTTAAAGAAATTAATATACAAAAAAAAAATTTATAATAAATTTCTCTCATTATTTTTCAAAGTAAAATCCAATTGCTTTCAGAACCATGCACATGACTTTTCAAAACTTCAAATACTCAATTTTATCTTATCCGTAAAAATGAAATCTGTCTTTTTCTTTTCGTTTTTTTTTCTTGTTTCGTCTAACATACATTATGCATACGTGATCCAGAGAAATTCTTTTTTCTTTATTAAATCACCCTAAAAAAAAAAAGTTTCGTGTTCTGTAACAGCTTTACTTCTTTGCAAAAAAAAAAAAAAACCTTCTCTTTCACATAAATATGTTTGTATTTCACATAATTTTTAATCCTTTTTCATTATGCACCTGTATACCTTAAAGGATGTTAAATTTGTCAAAATAAAAAAAAGTTATTTGTTTTTTTTTTTTTTTTAATATTTTACACAACTTTTTTTTTTTTGTTATTACTATGGAATTATTTTTATAACATACAAAAACTTAATGTTCAGAAAACATCAACTTGTTGACATTTCTTTTGTGTAAATGAAATTTTTCTCATCATATTGTAAAAAAAATTAAAAAAGAAAAACTATTTTTGCCTGAGGAAATTTTTGGGATTTTAATCATCTAAAGCTCATTCAAATACGGGAAAAAAACTCATTAATTGAACTAAATTCAGAGTACCTATACCTATACAAAATAAATTTATGAAAAACTATGCATGCTTACAATCAGAAATTTCTGCTTCCGATAAAAATTACAGATATTTATAGATACAGGAAGAAAGTATATTTAAGCAAAAATGTTTCTTTTAAATTTTATCCTGAAGTTAAGAATTTTAATTATTTTTTTAACATTTTAAATCTAAATAAATTTTACTTACATTGTTATTTTATAATATCTACAGGAGTAATATAGATTTTGTATAATGTGAAAAATAAATTTTTCATTTCAACTATGCAATGTAGATATTTTTAATTGTCTTAAAAATTGAATTAAATATAAAGGGGGGATTAATCTGTGGCATTATTGAATAATATCTTATGCTCTATTGGTCATAAGATTATTCTGAAAAAACAGATAGCTACCGCAATTTCTGTATATCTATTGCTATATATGTATAATTCAAATCGAACTAGTAGATAACTTCAGCAAGATGTTCATTCGTATGACATAAAATTTTAGAAACTCATTTTATAGTAAAAAAAAACCATAATTTTGGTGAAGCAACTTTTGCTTTATATTCGATTTATTTTTACACACATTTAATAGTAATTGTATGGCGATTACACTTTTCCACTAATTTGATTTGAACTATATATATATATATATACATAGCAAAAAATATAAATAAAATATAGCTGCCGGAGCTGTGTGTTTTAAAATGTACGGATTTAAGCTTTAAGTTCTGTTCAGAAACTTCGCGCAGAGTTTTATGTTGAAAAATTCGTGAACGTACTGTAAATTTATATTTAATACTCAGAGTAGTTACTGGAAAGAAAAAATAGTTAATTTTCAATATAATTTCTATTATTATATCCTTTTGGTTCAAAAGTATACATAAAATTCATTTAATTTTCAAGATACCTTTCAGCTTTAACAAATAAACCTGTTTGTTTTTCTTCAGCTTATTAAATCAGTTAAAAGTTAATTGCAAAAGGAAACGATAATTTCGAAATTTTCAAAAAAGAAGTTGTTTGATGTTAAAAGAAAAGAAACAAAAAAAAGAAAAATTATTTTATAGAGAACTTTATTCAAATTTGGCAGTTAAAAATAATTGGTAAATTTGCTTCTAATTTTAGAAAATTTCCTTATTTTATTCTATAAAAATAACATGTAGGAATATTATATTGTTGATGTTGTGTGTAAAAAATATGGAACAAGTTATTTTTTTTTTATTTTTTCGGATTAGTATACTCCTGTGCCTTAATAACTTTAATGGGGATTTCAATGAAAAATTTTTTTTTTTTTTTAAATATGATATTACGAAGCTCCGAGAAAAAAAAGCAGAATTATTCATTTTCCAGACGGATTATGCAATCATGCTGCATTTTTTTTAATTGTGTGCATTTTGGTATTACGCAGAATTTCATACACAAAATTTTTAATTTGTGTGAACTCAGGATTTAAATATTTGTAAACCTAAGACAGAACTTTTGTAAAAGTTACACAAATAATATAGTTAGTAAGTACTTAATGGAAATTTCAATTCAGAATTCAGACAATTATTAGAGACTCGAACTTAAACGCAACAATTTCGAAATTTATTAAAATTACTAATGGCACAAAAAATTATAGAATTAAAAACGATTTTTTTTGGAAATTATTGAGGACCCCATTACCATTATTTTTTATTTGAATAAATGAAGAGAAAAACCATTTTTTTTTGTGAAACCCTGTTGAGTTTAATAACGGTTACATTATGTTTTTATATTGTCTTAAAATTTTCTTAGAGATATAGTAAAATAGAATTGAATATTTAAAAAACCATATAAATAAAAAAAAAAAAAAAGAAGAAAAACATAGCAAAATTCCTTCACATACGTTACAGAAAATGTAACAAGGATTAATGAAAATGTCTTGCGGTAAAACAATATTTATCGTACGAATTAATATAAATCTGAGAAATAATTTTAAACTTGCCGAGAAAATAAAAGATTCCGCAATGAGAGGGTTATTAAGTTAAATTCAATAAAGAAGAAGAATTTTTTTTTGAATGATAATCATTCGTGCCAAAATTAATTTTTTCTTCATTAATTGCTCGATTTAATCGCAAGCCATTACTATTGATTTATTATCATATTGAACTAAGATTTCACGCTATTTTAAAGGCATTATTAAATTAAACAAAAATATAATGGATAATTTTAGAATTTTCATATTAAAAATGTAATTTCATAAAGATATACATTTTAATAACTTCTTTTTATCCTTTTATCATAATTCTATTATATCAAGATATAAAGTAATAAATAAATTATAAACATAATGAATTAAAATAATTAAAATTAGGGTAAAGATAAATTGGTTTTATTTTCTTTAACAAACATTTCCTTTTTAGTATACGCTTTTCTTTTTATTTTTATATTATTATTTTTTTTCTTATTAATACGCATTCATATTGTATGACTCCTTTTACTTTAATTGTCATTTTTTATAATGACAATGAAAAATGTTTTTTAATAAAAATGTTATTTGTAATGAACAATTACCATTATACAAGAGAAAAATAAACAAATTCATATAAAAATAACTAATGTTATGTGATTACATAAGCATAAACATAAATATAATATGGTTAGGTATATAAATATGATACATATTATTATATTTTAATGAAAATTTTTTTATATTTTAAAAATGAAAAAGTTTTCAGAAAAGTTTCTTTTTTATTTTAATTTTTATGATTTTAATTTTTCAAAGGATATATTTTTTTACATTAATTATCATCGTTGAACGCTACAGCTCGATAATGGCCTACTTCACTATTTCGGTCATATCAAGGAGCTTTATGAAATTTTCGATATTGTCTAATCACTGTGTGTTTCAGGTACTGAAGATCTGTATTGTGTTCATTACAAAAATTTTTGAATTATTTCGGGGACAGGCCTCTCTATTTAAAACCCATAATGTTTACCTAATTAATTTTAAATCCTCTCGAAAAAATTTCAATTATTTTCTACTTAAATTTTTATTATTTTTCAAATTGTCCAAAAAGTGTCTCGAATCATCCTTTATCAGAAGAAGGATAATATCAAATCTTTACAAACGATAATTGTGATAATATAGAAATATCTTTGATTCAAAATCTCTTCAAATTAATGATTTACATATTAATTATTTTCGTAAAATATTAAAAATCTCATTCGATAGATATTCCATTATATTATTTATTTTAGAATAAATTAAAAAAAATTGGTATTTTACCTAAAACGAATACCATATATATGAGATTCTTTTATAGGCAACATTCAATTCAACTTCAATTAAAAATGATTACATAAACTGTTTGATATGTTAAAATTTGTAATATTGTTCAAGTTTAATATATTTATACAGAAATAATAGAAAATTTAATTTCTTTGAAATTTTATAATACATTTTAAATATACAAGACTACATTTGTTACGAATATTTTATAAAAATTGTGTTAAGTACATGATTTTATATAATAGAAAAATATCCATAAGTATAAACATAAATTTAATAGTGTACATTATTTATTCGTCTTTGACAACTATAACGTATACAACTGAAAGTAATAATTATATATATTAATCAGTCAAAAAATTATGAAATTTAGTTTGTCCTTTAAAACATAGTTGAATTTATAATAATTTATTCATTAATTTTTTGTACTCAGATTTTACAATATTATCAGTGCTAAAATATATTGAAATTAATTGCAGCTAATTCTGCAAAAATACATATAAATACATATTTTCTAAATTTAAATAAGAAGTAATATCTATTAACACCTAATTTATTTTCCCATATAGACTTCTCTTCTATCACCGCAAAGCGTACTACGATTGATCGAAGACAAATCGTCCCCTGAGATCAGAACTATTCTAAGTTCAAAATTTAAAATTTTACAGGAGAGCCATTTTAAGATTAAAAACTGTTTATTTGTTTAAGAAAGTGATAATGTATGCCAAAAAGTTTATTCTACAATTATATCCTTTTTCAATCATATGTTGGGCATAGGATTATTTTGTACTTACCTATGTTTTGATCACGAAACCGTACTGACTAGCTAATAAGTAAATAAAACAGTTTTTGAAAAAAATAAACTTAGAATAGTTCTGATCTCAGGGGACGAAATAAATTATCAACAAAACAAATTTGTAACCTTAACATCTTAAAATAAAAGTTTACATTAGATATAAGCTATTTTGCAGAATTAGAGACGTTTGTATGTTAAATAAAACTGATCTATACTATTTAAAATTCAGTTGATTAAAATTATTTTAAAAGTGTTTGAAATAATGTCTATTTCTACATACAATTATTTACAATATATAAATGTAATGTAAATATATAATGTGATTTTCAAAACTGCTTATTTGATAGTGAAATTTGAATATTTTTTAGAACTAGTCACATTCAATATATTATTAAACATATTTTTTAATAACTTTTTAAATCAATCTTATAGGTATACTCTTGTTGTGTAACAAAATGGTAATATCAATTGAGTTAGATTATCAAAAACGATAATTTCAATATACGCTGTCATCAAAAACAAATTGTTAAACGTAAAAAACAAATAGCTTTAACAGATTTTCACTATATAAAAATAAATATAAATTATATATTTATTTTGTAAAAATATATACAGGGTTAATTAAAAAAAAAAATACATATTACCTGAATGACAATGTTTATATACTTATCTATACTTGTTATGTATTTATATACAAATTTAAAATATTAACATAAATTCTTAATTTCAATGTTCAATCCTGGAGAATATAATATTTTAAAATTCCAAACTGCTTTTAATTATTATAAAAATAAAAATATATATCTTGTCTCTGTTGAAAAATTAAAATCAACTGATGAAAATGGGAAATAACCTTGGCTTTTATTTTTGTGTTTTCATAGCATAAGATAATGTTAAAAAATTTATTAGAAAATTTATATTCTATTCATATCCTGAATTGTTAAAATGGAAAATAACAATTTTCCACATTTTATTTTTTATTTTTTACCCCACTAATTTTCACATCTTTTATTTAAATTTTAAAACAAAACCTTACTAAAATTGTTGAATCCCTATATCTTTATGATAACATTTTTTGATAACATTTTTTTTTTTTAATATACATTTTTACCGTGTTGACATTTATGCGATTTGTGAGTTGTAAGTTATAGGGTCATTAAAAAATATTTTGTAGAAAAATCTAACTTTTAGCTTTTGTCATAATAATCTTTAAAAGTAAATTAGTTAAATTAATTTTAATTAATTTTACTTTAATCAAATTGATATCAGTTCTTCAATCTTAAAATGTGTATTTAGAACAAAAAGTTTCATATAGAATTACCATCAAGTATTATAAATTAAGATATTCAATAAAATTTCAAACTTAACCATAAGTAAATTTGTTCAAATGTAATATTTGAATCTCAAATTCTAAACATTGTATTCATACATTTTATTGGTTTTGGAATCATAATTTCTAATATATGAATACATTTTTTTTTTTTTCAAAAATTTTGTTGATGAGAAAGTGAATGTTGATGATGGGACATTTCAAATAATAAACATAAGATTCTTTCATATAAAAATACAATTTCTAACACAGTTAAGGTGCACATAAAAAAAAAGAACCGAAAAGAACAAAATTTTTTTTTTGTTGGGGAATAAGAATGAAAACAAGATCATAATAATCAATTTTTATTTAATAGAATTTCTTTCAGTTATATAAAAAGTATACAAAGTTAATAGGGGTTAGGCAAGAATTTAGAATAAGTTTTTAATTTTATACCAAGTTTTCATGGTAAATTTTATGAAATTCTCATTTAATAATAATATTATAATATAATGTATATATATATATATATTTTTTTTTTTTTTTACAAATATCATTTAACTTGATTATAACATGACCCTTAGGTATTTTATATGTATTAATAAAAAAAAAAGTTATTATTCTTTTCATAATGAAATTATACAGAAATGCTTAATTTTTTGCTGATAATAAAATCATATCCTCCTTCTCGCCATTTATTTTCTCTGCATTTGCAATGATATGATCTGTAGTTAAATAAATAAAATTGAAAAATCTTTAAGGCTAAAAGGTTCGATGCTGGAGAGTCACAGTTTTTCCTTTATTTGTTTTTATAATTGTCTTCACCTTTTGTTTTTATAATTGTTTTTAATCTTAAGCTAGATACATACAAGATAAATTATTTTGGTTTTATACCTAGCTTCTAAAGTTTTTTAATACAAAATAACTTAAAAAAATATATTTTTAGTTATAGATCATTTCTGAATAATTGTTCTTTATATTCTTGACAACTTTTTTTTTTTCTACATAAACATGGTATACCTAGATATAACAAAAATTAAAAAAATATAGATTTTAATTTTTAATTTTTCATTCGGATCATGTAACGTGAACATTTCTTCGTTTCAGGAAAAATCTCATATTTGGAATATTAAAATTAATTGAGAATATTTTCATAATAATGTTAAATGTGTGAATACTGTCAATAGGTTTTGTTTTTTTTCGGCCCAATATTACTTTTTATCGAAAACGCTTAAATATTGAATTATCTTTAAGATTTAGTTTAAGTTTTAGTTTCAGTTTTATTATTGTATGTTTTATTTCTTTAAAGCATTGCATAAATGTGAGAAATTTTAAGCTTTGGTTAAAAAAGTCAAAATTCCACATAGTTTTGAGCTCAATGCAAGCAAAAGACAGATGGTCAAAAATGTATTATTAATGTATTAATCTCCTAATGAATTTGGAATAAATTGATTTAAAAAAGATTTTTTTTAATTTTTGTAAAATTATTTTGTATAGATGGAGCGATTTTTAACTTATTTAACTTATTTAACTTATTTAACTTATTTGATTATATATTTATAAGATTTGAAATGATTTAGATTTAGTAAGCTTTGATAAGATTTGATTAGTAACGTTGGGTTTTGGAAGTTTAACAAAATATTATTTTTTTAATTTAATTTTTTTTATTGCTTTTTTTACTGCTTACATGTTGTTATAACCAGTATCCTTACTAAACAAACCAAAATATATAATAATATAACCCAGAAATGTTGAGTTTTATAATATTTTGTTCATTTTGGTTATGATCACAAATCTTGTCATCAAATTGTTCTCTCAATACAAAATTATTATATAACCTAAAGCTCTCTGCACTTAATATTATAAAGTTACAATATTTTTATTATTAATGCATAGGTAATCAATCTAAAAATGTTGTCAAGAAAATAATATTCCTTTATTATAGGAGGTGTACTTAATGGATTATTTAGCTTGAAAAATCCATAATTACTTTAAGTTAATTATACTTAAAATTTAAGTTATACAAAATTATATTGTGTTTTTTATTCAATATATAATACTTTAATTTAATAATATGTATATACAAATAATTACATATTTCTATATAGAAATAACGATTTTTTTAAAAATAATTTCTCAATTAATACAATAAATATGAAATTATTTTTATATATATAAAATTATAATAACATAATAAAATAATTTATCGGATCATTAACCTAGAAAGCTAAAAATAAAAAAGGTGGCGAAATTTCCCTTATAAACTAATTTTTTAATTTTTTTGTTTATGAATGTATAAATATGCCCAATTATATATATTTTTTAATTTATAATATTTGAAAATGTTTATTAATATAATATTAGAGTTAAAGCCTAAAAAAATTATACAATTTAGTTAAGGCTTCAATTGCTTAATATGCTGAAATTAGTTTTTTCTGCATGAGAAACCATATTTAATTTTTTTTACTCGATTAGAAGCCTTCTAATTTAAGATTTTATTTGCAGTTGGTAATGAAATCTCAGATAATGAAAATAATAAAATTTCATAAGTTTTTTAGTTACAATGAGGCTGCATTCACAGAAGGATACTTCATCCAGGATACTGAACGCGCGGAATATATTGGCTTCCTTTTTCAGATGAGAATAGCGTATCCGGGACACTGTATAGAGATACTGCAGGATATAAATGAAAAATTTGTACTAAAAACTTTTAATTTTAGTTAAAAAGTATTCAAGTCAAGTTGACTTGAATTGAACTCTCCGGTTAGCGTGTCGGCATGAAATTGTCCCTCCATAGTTTTATTAAAGCACAAAAAACTAAACTTCTTCTCCGTACAAAAAAATTTGACATTTATTCAAAAACCCTTCACAAAAGCATTAAATAAATTGAATAATGTTAACAACAAAAAATAAAATAACATAATTTGAAAAATTTCACCCTTTGATTGACTTCACCCGATAAGAAAATGGTAAATAATATGAAATTTTTCTCGTAAAAGAAAATAAAAAATAAAACAGAAATCCCTGAATTCAGAAACCTTTTAAATTACATGATTTGTTTAAATTTCTTCAGAATTATTTTCTGCGGTTTTATTTTCTTTTTAAATATAATTTTTCAAGGTCTTGTTAAAATGTATAAAGTGAAAGAAATCATCGAGGCGGATTTTTAGTATAAATCAAAGTTATTTATACATTTTATTTTCACTTTGACATTAACTTAAGGAATTTTGTATCAATACGTGACTATTTTTAATGTTGATTTATTGCTAAGCACACTTTTTATTATTATTATTATTATTTATTATTCTTCAAAGTTAGTTGCATGATTCTTTTTAGATAAACGTTTTAAACATGATTTCTTATTTCAGTGAACATGAATCAGTCATATCTTTTTCTTAATTTTTTTTAATTTATTTAGCTAAATTTATGATTTTTATCAGAAGACTAAATAATAATTCAGTCCTTTGAGATGAAAGTGAAAAATAAAGAAATATATATGTATAATAAAGTTCTGCAATTTATTTATTATTGGTACATTAATGTCAAATAAATAAAATGTCAACTTATACAACTATATAAAACATACCATAAACTGTTTTCGTAAATCAAAAAACAAAAAAAAAATTTTAGCTCATTTTAAAGCAAATTTTTCTGTCGGTCCTTTTGGTTCATCAGTAAATTTGTATTAGTGTTAAACTAAAAGACTAATTACGGCGACCATTTCAAGACTACATTCTGTCCACTTTCATATTTAAACTGAAATGATACGATTCCATGGGTGTAAATTATTTCCATAATTTTTTAATTTATTTAAAACCTAATATACCTTTATATACATAACATATGTATGAAAATTAAAATAATAAAAAAAAGAAATTATACATTCTAATGAAAATCTTTCTTATTATATGCCTAAAAAGGTTTTCCCTATGACAATTTTTGTTTATTGATTTACGTACAACTAAAAAAAAGTTGTTAAATAAAAATAAAATCTACTCCAAAAATAGTCATTACCATTATTTTTATTTATCAGTTTTTTCTAAAAAAAAAAAAAAATGAAGAAGAGAAAAAAAAAACAAAATATAGATAGAATTTAATGTATTTTAAGTGAAAAATTTATTGAACCATAGATTGAGAATAAAACTTATTGTCAAAAATATAAACTCATAAATATCTCGACAAAGTTAAAATAAATGTGCATAGATTTTAAACTTTATCCTAGAAATAAAAATTAATGTAATATAAATATTTTTTTTAAATACTGACACCGTCCAAGGTGTCTTCTTTTTTTTTTTTTGGGAATATTTATTTATATTTTCGATATTAGTGGCGATTGGATCAAAATCATTAATGTTAAATGGTTTAATGAAAATCAATTATAATAATAATATTGTTATATAATATAATAATAATAATATTGTTATTAAAAATTTCAAATAAATATCATGAATCATGATAATGTTTCGAAAAAAATTTCATAATACTCTAGTTTTATAATTTTTTTAATCTATAATTTTTATACGAAATTATTTATGATTGATTGGTACATTTCAGGTCTGGTGAGTTTAACGTCTTACTAGACACTTTTTACAATTATTATAAAAATTCTTTAAACCACTTTGCCTTATAATATTTATAATATTTTAGTGTAAATATTTTTTTTATCACATAATTTTCTCTAGAAATATTTATTTGATTGATTTAATAAATTTTAATTGAATATTTTTGTAACATAAATATCAAAAAAATTAAAATGAAATAAAATATTAGATTTATATGTATAGAAAATTTTAAATTATTTTATTGGCAATACTTGCACCATCTGTAACCAACACTTATACGAAAAATAGCTGAGCTATAACAATAAGAAAAGTTTTTCATATGCTTATCTCAATTTCGACAACTAAACATTCCTCTTTTCCGATTCATAAAAAAAAAGGAAAAAATAAAAAAAAAAATTATTATATACATTTTACCATAAAAGACAATGCTGAAAAACCTCTAAGGAAATAAAGTTTGCGCTTCTCAATTTATAGATTTTCAATTGAAAATTGCAACATTATTTTTGAATACATCTTCCGTTTAGGAAAATTTTTAACAGGAAAACTATTATCTTGCGAATGCATAAATTTTCATATACTAATTATTAAAATTTTCTTATTGTTATGCATTTTATTTTTGTAATGGAAAAACATTACTCTGGGAAGCATTTGAAATGAAAATTTTTGTAATTTCTATCTTTAATGTTTTTATTTTGCAACAGAGTTTATATTAGGTCGTTGTGTGTATGTTAAGTGTAAGTTGGTTAGAAGTTGGAAATTGTTTCTCATGTAAAAAAAAAAGAACACAGATCCAATCAACTTCTGTAGACGCTTATTCTAAGTCGTCGTAATAAGGAGTTAGGAAAATAATTGAATAATAATATATATAGTTATAAAAATAACATAATCCAATTAATACTTTATGTATTACCTATTTTTCTGTTGTTAACATCTTTGTACTGAGCAGCTATAACATTGAAACTATGCCATGGAATTACCTATTTTTGACTTAAATTATTTGTACATACATTACATTTATGTTCTATATAATTATATAGATATATAATTCTTTGTAAATTTATATAAAACAAAATATTATACAAAATGAATGTAGACTTATGTATCTTTTAAGAATAGTGAAGTATTCGTTTTATTGGCTCCAGGCAAATTTGAAAAATAAATAAAAATCCTTGATTTAAGAAGTGTTTCTATTTATTTGAACAAAATCAATTTTTCATAAAAAAAATAAAAGAATAAAAATAAAACAAAAATTATTACAAACAGGAATTAAGAATAAAATAGGAATTCCATTGAATCAATGATGATTTAAAAAAGTATATAAAAAAGATACCATTTAACATAATAATTTTTTTTCTTTTATTTTAAAATAAGTTTTACAATAAAGAAACTTTGTTTCTTGTAACAAGCTTACGAAGTTCTCTAGAGCAAATTGTCCGGTTCAAAGACATAAATGATACAACAAAAGTACTTCTTTAATACTTTTAAATTTAAATAGGATTTAAACTTTCAAAAGACTGACATATGAAGGTTGGAAAACTTATTTATGATAGTCCAAAGTTATGTAATTTTATATACTTTAAGGTTTGCCACACTACGGAAAATTTTCATTTAATATGGTAACTACATTATAAAATAATAAACAATTTAATTTGATTAAATTCAATTTAAAAATTTTCCTAATTGTTGGTAACTATTGTGATTAAAAATATAATCAACTCAATAATATTAAAGGGAAAATTTAAAAACCTTATTTCAGATTTATTTTTAAATTTTGAGACAATTTTAAGAAGACATAAAACAAAACCAATTTCTTCTATTTCAAACTTAATGTTTTGAAGCTTGAAGCAAAGTAAGATAATCCATCTTTTCACAAATTTCAGTAAAATTAATATGTTTTATAATAAAAACAGTAAATAGAATACATATTATGAAATTTTATATTATACATATGGGTAAAATTGTAGGTGTTTTTTATTGAACAAGGAAATATGTAGATGTTTCGTAAAATTTTTATTAATATTGGACTATGTCTAGGAGGTAATAAAATCTTCTGAAAAATATAAAAAAAAGCAAATCTCCTAAAAGTCCGCAAAAAAATATTTTCAAAGTGTTTTTCAATGACAATTCATATAAATTGCATATAAATCAAAAATTTTCTAATAAAAATGCAATTTAAGCAATATTTCAATTTAGATTGGTTAAAAAGGTGTTGCAACGAGATATTTCATAATTTCGTTGTTCATTCTTCTTTTGTTTTTATTTAATAAAAAATTATATTAAACTTTTTGAAGCAAATTTAAGTTTCCTGAAGAATATTTTGTATTTTGAGATCTTAAAGTCCATTTGAGATCTTAAAGTCATATATGTACATAGAATAAAATATCGTTCTACTAGCGAAATAATATATCATTATAGGTTTATTTAGGGCTGTGTTTAAATTTATATTATTTTAATGTAGATATTGTAAAACTGATCCAAATTACATGTGTGACTTCAGTATGGTTTCCAAGTCATAGCTCAAATATTCATAGAAAATTTTTTAAACTATCTTAAAAATTAGATTTTATTACGTATTTGGCTGTCTTTTCTTTTTTTGGAATTTATTTTGAAAGTAGAAGATTTTCATTTTTAAGTTTTACTTTTTTGCTTAACTGTACACAGGAAATAAAAATTTTGAATAATTAAATTTTCAAATTTTATTCTTTATCGTGGGGTGAATAACAATATTATTCTTTTATATTTGTATATTAAGTACGTAAATATGAACTACTTAACTTTAAAAATCTTCTTATTTTAATATTTTACATTTTTTGCCTCCGAAATCATAAAGAAAAATTATAATTTTTTTTTTGTTTTTATTTTTATTTTAAAAAGTTCTACAAGTTCTTATATTTCTTATCGTTCATTGCTTTGAACGAAAATTGGACAATTACAGTTCAAATGTGCAAAACAAAATTTGCTAACTATTCACTTTTTATGATATTATTGCACCAAAAATTTGATTTTTTTTTTGTTTTGTCATAAAAGAAATGGTTCAAGAATTTTACAAGATAAAAATTATATCAAACTTAAGTCATGCGAAACAATTTATAATTGAATTTGAATTGGGTAACAATAAAATCGTTTCTTTTTTTTTAAAGTATATACTATGAGTATATATAATAGTATACAAAAGACAAAAAAATAAATAAAGTAAGTACATATTACTTTTATATAAAAAAGTGTTCAGAGATTTTATTTAGTTACTATATGTGCAAGGCAACATTTATAATGGTATTTATCTAGGCCAACGGTTCCCAAGCTTTTAAAATATTTGTATTTTGTACCCCTTGATAATGATTTGAATCTTTACGTACCCCTAAAAAAGAGTGCATACAGGTTATAACAATCGGAATAAAAATTTTTAACGCACGTTGTAATTAGATACGCCTCGCTTTGTAAGCACCAAAATTGATCCAGCATCATTGTTTCAAAATCACTGCGAGTTTTCATGTTATTTCTCAAGTCAATGGGTTCATCTTTTGCGTTATCAATATCAGTGTCAACAATCTTGTCTAATGAAATTGTGAAGGCGTTTCTAATCCAATTGTCGACATTAAAAGTTGGAGGAATGATACCATGAGCATTTTTTTTGAAGATTTCGTTATGAGTTTTAATATACTTATTTAAAATATACACAATTATACACAATTCACAAAATTTTGGAAAGAAAATTAGATTTTGAAATTATGTGTAAGCCGTAAAAAGGATATACATATATTTTTTTCAATACGAAAAGTTCCACGTACCTCTCAGAATTGGTTAACGTACCCCCAAGGGGTCCATGAACCCCAGGTTGGGAATCTCTGATCTGGGCTAAGAAAAAACATAAAAAAAATATACACATATGATGTAGATTGGGTTTTTTTTTATTCAATTTTATCAATAAATAAAATTCGTTAGAATATCATTGATTTTGTTAGATTTTAAGCAAATTAAGTTTAACAAATTTTATTATTTAATTCCTAGTCTAATTTTGGAATATGATTAAGTATAGGTTTCAATAATAAAAACCTAGTTCCAGATGATGCTCATAAGTAGGCTTGTGAATTTTAATTCCTTAAAAACCTTGTTTAGACACCTAAAAAGTTCCTAAAAAAACAAAAAAAAGTCGCTAAAAAAGACACTAAAAAAGTCGCCAAAAAAATAGTTAAAAAAAATTTCTCAAAAATTTACAGAAATTTAGATCTTGATACAAAAATTTCAAATCTACGAATGATAAAAAAGATAATAAATTTGGTTTTTCATATTATTTATTGTGTGAGTATATTAATATAGCAATTTCATGTAAAAGTTAAAAAAAAATATAAATTTCATTGCACAAAAAACTTAAAAAATGAACATCGATTTTGAAATAAAAATGTAAAAACGAGTTTATTAATTATTGATTGATTTATTGCAATAAATTACAAAATGTTTCCGTAAATTTTCGAATTCAAATTTTTGTCGGTTAGATCTGAAAAGATTTTTATATATAGAAAATGATCTTTAAACTTCATCTGTCGAAGTAATAGGGACATACTTAAAGGAGATTATCTCCTGAACTTTATATTGCTCGCAAATATCATTCTTCTCGCCAGATATCATGTTTGAAATTTTTTCTAAAATTGCAAAATCCTTGTTTTTTATTATGAAGGCCTTTAATGTAAGAACAAAATTGGTAAAATAGTTCCTAAAAAAGTCAAAAATGTTTAAAAAAGTCAGTAAAAGTCAAAAAAGTCGAAATAGTCGCTAAAACATGATATAGGTAGAAAAAGTCGCTAACATATTGGGCTCAAATTACAGCAAATTTTTCGAAACGTGGAGATATTTTAATAAAAATCTGTTATTACGCACGACTGAAAAAAGGTAATTACCTAAAAATCACAACCCTACTCATAAGTATTGTACGTTGATATTTTTGAAATCTTTTCTAAATAGAAAGGAATTTTTATTTACATTATACTTTAATTTGGAATTTTCAATATTTCGTGCTATTACGAAGGTTAAGATGTAAGTTATAAATAAGGAGTCTTCATTAATGAATCTTTTTTACGACTGCATCTTATTTACGATTGTAATCGCAATTATCAAATTTATATTTTCCCAAATTTGATTGAATTGGATATAAATGGAACATCTTACTTACTAATTTAAAAAAAAAGACTTATGTTGTACAATATTAACTAACTGAATATTTCTTCTAAAATTAATAAGATATTAATTTTATATTAGACGATACACGAATAATACACATAGTATAAAAAAATATTCAAGATAAAGCAATCTTTTTCACTCAAATTTTATGAAAAATTAAATTAAATTTGTTTTGATATTATATTAACTGATTAATTAAAATGATAAATGAATGTTAAAAGGAGTTAAGGAAAATACAATTATTATTTCGGAAAAAATAAGGAAGTTAAAACAAGAACGCTTTTAAACTCATGATTAATTTGTTGGAATTTTCTTTATAGCGATGAATCTAATTTTGCAGAGAATTTTATTAAATGAATTAAATTAAAAAACATTTTTTTTCACTAATTAAATAAATTTTTTGAGAATGAAGTATGTTTCTCAAGGCTTTATATAATTAAATATCAATTAAGATTTACGTTGAGTATATATAAACATGTGTAACATTTAATAAAATTACAAAAAAATTCAACTATTTTTATTTAAATATTTTTTGTTAAGGAATTTCCTGAAAATATCTAATAGAATCTCATGAATGAACTGTCTGTTCTGATTTGTTACGTTATATATGGTTGAACATGTGTATGAGTAAACAATTAAAGTAGTCTCAGAAATTGGATAATTATTGGACATTATATACAATTAATAAAATATTATTGCATAATATGTATAATATTTTCGATATGTTTCTCATTCAATTTGCAATTAATATCCTTCTTTAAGTTTTTAGGAACTCGTCTTCGATAATTTTGAGGTTATAACAATATTATTATTTTGAAACATTTGATTATTTAAAAATTAAAATATTTTTTCCAATTAGGTACAAACAATTTTTAAAGCTACGCGGTGTTGATAAGACTTTTACTATATTTATCTTACTTGTAAATATCTGCAAATTTAAAGCATTTAAAAAAAAAAAATTGGTACTTTTCCGATAGCCGGGCGCTTTTTGCGGCGCAAAAAAAATTTACGGCGCAAATTTACGGCGTCAAAAATGTTAGTGAAAACTTATGGTAATTTAAAATGAATAGTTTTTCGCCCCCTAGGGCACCTTTTTTTTTTTTTTTTTTTATTATGCCTTGGCGCGCGATGCGAATGGGACGGGGACTGTTGTGAAGAAATTTACAGGATACCCGTCCCATTCGCATCGAGCGAAGCGCGCCAAAGCAAAATAAAAAAAAAAAAAAAAGGTGCCCTAGGGGGAGGCGGCAGCCGTCCCCCGATACACGAAAAAACTATTCATTTTAAATTACCGTAAGTTTTCACTAACATTTTTCGCGCCAAAAAAGCGCTGCAAAAAGCGCCCGGCTAACGGAAAAGTACCAAAAAATTTATAATTATTTTATATGTTAATAATTATTTTTCAACATGTAGAATTTTTAAATATAATTTTATTTCTTTGAGTAACTTCTTATTGTAATTTAAGAAGATGGCACGTGTGTATAATATTATTATTACTATAGTACCACAATCCAGCCACATAGCATAAATGTTGATATAATCTAAATAACAATATACGATATCATAAAAATAATTTTATTCAATTTCTTAATAGACATCTATTATATTACAAAAAAAAAGAAATAATATCAGCCAAATCGTTAACCAAATTAGTTTCAAAAACAATAAATAAATTCTGTATATTCAATCATGGTTTCAAACCAAAATCTTCTTATATAATAAAAGGTGAACTCACCTCTTAAACGACCTTGGCAGTGTTGGCACTTTCCTCTATTTATTTTTTTTGAACGTACATATCTAATATAATAAAAGGTGAACTCACCTCTTAAACGACCTTGGCAGTGTTGGCACTTTCCTCAATTTATTTTTTTTGAACGTACATAATAAATAAAATAACCGAATGACTATGCAACACTGAATGCAAGGCGTACTTTGATAAAAACTTTAAAATATAAATAAAAAAACCAAGGCGTACTTTATCAATAAAAAAATAAAGCATTCTTTTCGAAATGACTAAATGTGCAGGCTTTTTCTAGTGGTAATATAAAACTATAATATTTAGGTTCAATAATGAAAGACTACATATCACAGTTGCTGCAACACGGCTTGGCGTCATTATATGTTGAAAATAGTCTAGTTTTAATAATCTTCTTTATTTAACCTTTGACAGATATAACAATTTCAGTGCTAACATTTCTGATGCTAAATTACATATAAAATGATTATAATTTCATATGAAACTAGGAAGCATTAAATATTAAAAAAAACTCAAGAGTGTTGTTCTTTTGTTGCTGATGACTAAATTAAAAAAGAATTTTAATTAAATATAATATTCAAAAAAGTTGTCTAATTTAAATTTTTTTAAGAATCTTCAATTTATCATTAAAATATACTAAAAAAAAGAAGAAATTTGAAATAAGAGTATTTAAAATGCTTTTTATTTGATATTCTCTATATATACTTATTTAATTCCGCTTCGTATTTAAAAAAATAAATAAATAAATAAAATGTAGATAAAAAAATTTGAAAGAGTCAATGTTGGTTAACCTCAAGCCAACAACTCGCACGTATGACAATAATAAAATGATTCAATTGAGAATATCGAAGATTTTATTTATTTTTTTTTTTGAAGATAAAACTTGCATTAAAAATGTATGATTTGACAGATGCATTTTAAATTGAAATTGAGTTGTTGAATTTTTTTTTTTTATATATTTTTTTTTAGAAAATTTAAATTGTGTGCAAAATTTTCTCTATTTTATTATGCCATTTTCAATTTTCTTTTTTCTTTATATATATTATCAGGAAAATAGAATATATTTTTAAATTTATGTGATGTAACTTTTTTGTATAATGTATATTCTGAATATCTATAGTAACATTCAAATTAACCACACCGATTAGGCATTATTATATATACAGTGTAGTTTTACATATTGATTCCATTTTCCAATACTCAATGCCCTAGATTCCTAATGAATTTATAAAAATTTTCTATTAAATTATAAATAATCTACAAAATTCATCAATTGTCATTGAAATAATAGAATTTATGAACATAATGAATTTTAGTTGGATATCTTGATAGTTAGTTACTATAATATGCTATAGTGACCCTAACAGAAGTATGTATGTTAGATTTGTGTTACGGCTTTTTTGTTATATCTAATAGACTTTAAAAATTAAAATAAAGAAGACTTTTAAATCTTTTCTTCAGTATTCACTGAATGACTTAACCCTTTTGTTTTGAAGTTCAGTAAAGTCAATAATTCTGCCCCAATTATGAATATTATGGTAAGTTATAATATATTTTCAAAATTTTTCTTTGGGTATATTTCCCTTTGTAAAAAACTAAAAACAATTGGACAAAATTATTTCCGGAATTAAAAGATTTCGAAATTTTAACTCTTATTTCGTAAACATTATTCTAAGTTTTCGAAAAAAAAAATTCATAATATAGCTGAGAGCAAATTAAAGCAAATTAACTTATTCAAGAGAAAACTTTTTGAATATAAAAATAAAATATTTAATTTCCATAAAAATATTTCAACCCTAAAAGTTTTTCTTAAATTCCATGACAAAACTTTTTATCCATCAGTATATTTTTGTGAAAAAAATTAATTTTTTTTTTTTTTTTGCTTTGATAAGTGTATATTTAAAAATATTTTTTATTGATGACATCAGTTGGTATTTTTCGTTTACAGATTTTTGTAAAAGAAAAAAAAAAAAAATTTCCTATTTTGATATTTATATTTTGGACTTTTTAACAAAAAAGTTGATTGAATTTCTTTTTATTTCCAGCTCTTAAGAAAGAATACGAAAGCTTTGATAAAGAAAACTCAATTTTCCTATAATTTATCGCTAGCTTTTCCAATTTTCTTATACATATATATATATATATATATATAGAATATAGAGCACAAAAAATTTTTTTTTTTTGTACGAAATTTGAGGCAACCTAAATATAAAGTAATATATTTTTTCGTTTTGTATGGATGTTCATAATTTGAAATATAATACAGTGAGGAAATAAAATCTTTTTCATTTACAAATGGAATTTACGGTAATTTGTATTATATAATTTATATATATATTTCAGATTGACTTAAAGTCACAATCTGGTAGGATATAAATTCTTTACGATTACATTTTTGTTCAAATTTTTTGTAAACACAAATTCACACGAAATTTTGCTAGTACAATATGTAACAAGTAACAATATACTGTATAATAAAAAATAACCATAGAAGAATTTGAACAAAATAAAAGAAATTTTGACTTTTAAAACTGTCATAAACAGAAAATATAATCGCAGTGAAACAACAATAATATACTTATTAAAATTACACCTGAAAATATATAATTTAATTTATAATGCTCTAAATAAATTTGACACTTATAAAAAGTACAATTTGTTTTCAAAATTATATACCGCGAACTAAATTTTTTTACAGATAAAATGTTTGCATATTATGAACTAGCAAATTCATTACAAGGATCTGAGGATTAAATGAATTTTGTACAAATTGGATATACCTACACACTACAAATATTAATAAGTAAAATAATATTTCTAACTATACTGCAGTTTAGAACCCAATTAAAAAAGAAGAAAGAAGCAATTGCTTTAATTTAATTTAATTTCTTTCATTTTTTTTTTTTAATTTTATTTTTATATCATTTAATAATCATAATGGCTATTATGCAAATTTTGTGTATAGAATTCACATCAATATGTTCTTCATTTTATTTCGGATCTTAAGTTTATCCGACGTATCGAACGGATTATCCTTGAAAAGAATAAAAAAAAAAAAAAGAAAAAAAAAATTTCCTATTATATAAATCGTCAGCTACTTTACAAGAAAATAAATTAGCATAATGGAATGGTTTCAGTTATTTTTTTCTCGTTTTTCTTTTTTAAAACTCTTTTCTTTTTTTTTGTGGAAATAATGGCCATGTAAGCAAAATGGTAAAGGACCTTTTTTAAAAACTTTTTTTTTTTTTGCTTTAATGTGAATGAAAACAAAAATGGTATATACAAAATATGTTAAATTTAAATTTTATCCCATTCATTTCATAAAATCGTGTATATAAGAGTATTTTTTTTTAATTTAAGCCTATATCAAGTAAACAAATTTAGACTTTCTTGAAAAAAAAAAATAAAAAATAAAAATTAAAATGAAAATAAATATAAAGGGATAAAAATTCTTTTTTTTTTTGCATGAAACCTCTTATAATACGCTTTAAATCTAGAATGTACCCCAGACACTATTTTGATAGGTCCTGGCAAAGTTCAAATTATATAAAAATTTTTTTTTTTACCTTTACATAATGTATATATAATATTATATATGTATATATGTGTGTACCTAATATATTATACATTGTAGTAGTACACGTCACATTCCTATACATTATTAGTATTGTAAAAAAAAGTCGTCCCTCGTATTTTTCATAGAAGTTATTTGTATATATACATATTTTGATTGAGTTCAGTTGATCAAAAAAAAAAAATACTTAAAATTTGTAATTCCAGCTTAAGTTGGATGTAAATTGTAAGGATTAGCATAAAGTGAAACAAATAACAACCTTTTTTGAATCATAAGTTGGTATTTCGTCAGTTGATTTAGAACTTCATCAGATAAAATTATGAAACATAATAATTAAGTACTTTAAGCACGTTTTTGTACGTTTACAATACAGAACGTTAAAATTATTCAAATACAATAAGATTTTGGAATTATAATAATTAATCTCAAAACCAACCAGCTTATGCTACATTATAAGAAAGCATAAAATTCATTAAATTTTTATATGAAATAAAAATAACATTTTATTAAATTTTCAAGACTATGTGCCCTCATAACAGGTGAAAAATGATTTTTCAATAATTTGATGTTTTTGCACCAAAAAAAAAAATAAATTTCCGAAAAAAAGGAAAAAGAAAAATTCCCTGAAATAATCCATCAAACTCTTTAATTTTCTGGTATTTTCCTTGTTTTTCTATCCCATTTTTTAAAATTAATGAATGAAAATGTTTTACATATTAAACTTTTTTTTTTGTTGTAAAATTTTTTGAAATGAAAGATTTTTTTTGTTTGTGTTTTTTTTTTTTTTTTTTGAAATTTGATGGGCGTCGTGGGAATTCCTGATGACTTTCTATATGGAATGTTTAAAATGGAATTTTTGTACCCAAAAATAAATATCTTTAGTCCTTAAAAAAAAAAAATTTTATAGATTTTTTTTTTTTAAGACATTTTATAATCAAGTTTTTCAAAGAAGAAAATTGTGTTATTCATTTACGAACAGGAAAAAATAAATATATATAAGAGTAAAAAAATGGGAAGAATTTTTTTTTTTTTTTTTGGAAGGATATGAAGCAAAAAGTATTTTGTTTTAATTTTCTAAAGCTTGTTTTAGGTTTTTCTGTTTTTGCTTTGTTTTCCCTTGATAGTTTTTTTTTATTTTGTTTTCTTTTTTTTTTGCAAGGATAATGATAAAAGTTAATGATACTAAAAAAAATTAATAGTAAAGTTTTTTTTTGTTATTATTATACTTTTTTTTCGTCCTTACTATATTCTATACTATACTATACAGTATATATGTATTCGATATATACATATCAAGAAATATTTTATTCGAAACTTAAGAATAAAATTTTTGAAGCAAATTTATAATAAAATATCCAATATTGTTTTGAAATTAAATAAAAATATGAATTTTCCATAAAGCAAAAAAATAAAAATTCCAGAAGTTTAATTATTTTGAAATAACAATCTTATGTTGAGAATCAGATAATTTTAAAGAAAATTTTCTTGTGACAAAATTTTTAATTCAACTTTGATTATTATTATTTTAATAATTGATTATTATGAATCTAAGATCTTTAAATACCTATAGTACAGGCAAATTGTCCAAAATAAACAAAAAAATTGCGAAGTGGCTGTAACTTGGTATAGACCTTTGAATGTACATATTTCAAGAAACCGAGGAGTCCCTAGCTAAAAAGAGTGTGCTGGAGTGGCCACGCTTGACCCTTTGCGGCACATGTAAATAATATTATTTCGTTTTTTTTTTTTTTGTAAATTACTATCAATATAGACAAGTTTGGTATATTAAGCATCCTAAGATCTTAAATAATAAGGTGCATTACTATAAAATAAACAGAAAAATGCTGTTTTATTCGAATAAATTCGATTTCTCGAAAAATATATTTTGGTTTTTAAAGTTTTATATTATAATACAATTGCCGAAAAAAAAATTTTATGAAATTTTACCGTCCATTATTTGCCGCCCAACGCTCGAGCTTAGAGTGCCTATTTGTAAATCCATCATTGCTCCTAAGTTTTAAACAGTTTAAACATAATTATTTCGTGCTTAGATACATACAAAGTATTTGAAAAACTTGATTGTCAAATACTGGGTCGAGCACACTCGGGACTCATCGGATTCTTCAAAAGAATGTGTTTGTATATGAGTGTAGAAAGTTGCAGATACTTCGCAATTTTTTTGTTTATTTGATGATTTTCGATTTAATTTGCCTGTACTACTAGTAATTGATATTATATTGTTTTGAATTTTAATCAATAATTCAACTTAAGTAATAATAATATAATACAATTAATATTAACCATACACATTGGTGCTTTAAATGTATGGATAATATTGATTTAAAATATAAAGTAATAAAGTAATATTTAGATAAAACATATAGTGTCATAATAAATTTAAGTTTTTTATTTTTTTGGAAAATTTATGATATGAAATAGAGTTTTTCTCAAAAATTAGTATTATATTATACTGAAAATATTCAGTTTATTAAGTCAAATACTCCAATTGATATGACAAAACCTTAATATCATAGAAAATAAATTTCCACTTTATAAAAATAAATAATTATTATTTAAAAAATATATGATTCAAACTGGTGGCAGACAAGTTCAATTCAATAAATTTCAAATTTTAAAGCATATTATCCATAATTTATTATTAACTTTAAAATTTATTTTTAATAACCACTCATGAGCTAAGCGCATTTTCATGTAATTATAAATTGTAATACTAACATACTTATAATGTTATAAAAGCATTCAGTAACGATGATGCGAAGAAAGAATTTTTCAATTAATTTTAGTGTTGGATGAAAATTCAAGCATCTAAATGTACACAATAATGTACATATGTAAGCCTTCTTTTTTTTTTGTAGAATTTTCCTAGACAAAATATGTATATTGGCGTGGTAGTATACATATAACGTTATATAGATTAATGTTTTAACCTGCTGGATTTATGAATAGAGATATTATTATTCAATATTAATAGGTCTTTTATTCAATTAATGGACGCTTGATTAAAATATGATTGTATTTTTAATTGAATGCTTTTATTTCAACTTTTAAATAACATATCGTATAATACAGGTTTGCTTCTATAAGTGACATTAAAGTTAAAACGATAAAAACTTGATTTACCGAAAAAAAAATTTTCCATATTAATATCAATTTTGAATACAATAATGTAAGCGAACTCAATTTCGAGTTCAAAATATAATTGAATTTGGGTAAATTTTTATTAATTTTTTATTTTTGAAAGAGTATGATGTCGAAGTATTGTCAGTGGTCTATAAAACACAGAAAAAAAGAAACTACATACAATATCTAAGTTTGCAAATAAGTTATGTGTTGTATAAACTTATAGCATTTCTATTAAGAATTATCCTACATTACACTGATTAAGAAATGTGACAGTAAAGGTTTTTTTATTGCTAATATTTTGAAATATATAAGAATAACTAATATTTATTAACCTATTCTTGTCAGTGCATATTAAAGGTGTGCTTACATTTTCCTTTTTTGCATCAGTTTCTTTCCTTTTATTCAAAAAAAATGTTGAAAGAGACAACGAATTATGTACGCAAAAATGACAGCTCACGAGATTGATTGCTCTCACAATTCAGCCTGAAGCATAACGTTGCTGATTGCATTTCAATGATTCCGGAAAACTTGCTTTAAAAAAAAATAACACCAATAACATGCTTCATACTGCCAAAGAACAAATTAGAAAAACGGTTTTGGATTAATTTCTTTACGTGAGAAAAATGCTCCTAAAATTTAACTATATTATTATATTACACGAATGTGGTAATGATACATTAAGATTTGAACCTAAAACATTAGAAAGATATTTTGTTTTCAGTACGACTCATATGTACGACAGTACGACTCAAAATAAATTATCATATTATTGAACGCCATAGAACCAAAAATTTTAAATTATTCTTAAAAATTTCTGAATCCATTTATGTCCAATATTCAATAAATGAATTTGAATGATCAAAATAACTACAATCAAATTAATTTATACAAAATAAAATAACTTATATTCATAATAGAATCCAATACCATTCTTTGCTTAATGAATTTAATATATACACTCTAGAAAATCGATAGTTTTGGTCGTAATTTTACGTCGATTATAATGGTAATTTTTGATGTAATATTACCCTCGTTATTTAAGATTCAACTGATAAAGGCGTAAAAAAAATAAATATCACAAAAAATAGTAAAATTGTACAAGTTGTGTATTTTTTACATTAAAAATAAGGGTAAATTTATTCAAAAAAAAATTCAAAAAAAAAAAATTCAGAAAAAATAAAAATTCAAAAAAAAAAAAAATTCAAAAAAAAAATTATAATAAAAAAATTCAAAAAAAGAAAAAAAAAAAAGAAATCGAAAAAATTTTTTATTTAATTTTTCTTATGCCGTCTTCGGGATTCGAACCTGCGTCCTTAGCATTGTAATCCGCCAACGCTACCACTCAGCCACGGTATTAAAATTTAAAAATTTTTTACGTCTTTTTGGTGTAAATTTAAATTACAACCTTTTGGCGTAATTTTTTGTTTAATATTACGACTTTATGTTAAAATTTTCTCTATTGGAAGTAATTTTGCGTTAATTTCGCGTAAACTTTGATGTAAAATTATTCTTTTCTAGAGTAATTTTACGTTACACCAAAATGTGTAAATATTTTGTATTACACATGCAGAGTAAATTTACCACGATTATCGATGGCAATTTATTACCATCGATAATCGTGGTAATTTTACATCAAAAACTTTCTAGAGTGTACCCATTATTTATATCCTACAATTATATACGTTAAACAGTGCAAATATCATAAGTGTCGACAACAAAATGCGTTAATTCAATCTATATTGAATGCAAATTGAAAGAAAAAATATACATTAATTTAAAATAGAACTTCCATATTAAAGTTGAATGTTAAAGTCACAAAATATAATAATAATTTATATATACCTAATGAAAATTATTATTGGACGAAAATTTTAATTAAATAAAAAACGAGGTTTGGTTGGTCATTCTAATTTAATTTATGCATATTTCTAAAAGAAACGACACGAAATTTTAAATAAGTTTTTATACCTGCATACCTACAATATATAATTAAAATTCAAATTAATTTTGACATCAATCTTATATAATACTATGCGTGTTGCAAAGTTTTAATAATTATGATGTTCCCATCATTATTTAATTCTTTATTTTATACTGACATTTAACACTGCAATAAATAATATGATTTTCTTGATTATAAACTTATATACAATTTCTATGATTAACTTTTATATAGCAAAAATTGGTTTAAAAATATTTTTGTTCAAAAATTTACGAAAGTGACCATATGGTATACGGTATTTCCCTAACAATTTTTATTACTCGAATAAATAATTTTTTAGTACACATAGCCTGTAGATCGGAGGAGACAAAATTTTAATTTTTAGATCAGGTTAGAATAAAATTATCAGACTGCCCTGCCAACCAGAAATTGTAGAAATTAATATAATTGATTGAAAGGACGTTTTGTTAATCAGGAATCAGGACTATTTAATTTTTTTTTACCATTAATGAAGAGTATAATATAATACTTAATTAATGTTATAGAAATAAAATATTGTACTAGTATAATTATGAAAATTGATGAAAATTAGTTATTTACGATACTAGAAAACTTTTTGATATATTTAAATTTTTAAAAAAAGTTTCAATCTAATTACAGAATGCATAATAAATATTTTTTTTTAAATAAAAACAAAACAATGATTAAAACTGCTTTTCTTTCATATAAAACATTGACATTAGATATATGCGTATATATTTATATCCGAGTTAAACGATTTATTTCAATTTCATTACTCCCTTTCAAAAGAGTAAGCCAATTTAGTTTTTAACTCAAAAAAAAAAAAAAAAAAATTAAAACAATTATTATGCTCTCAATGTAAAATTAATGAATTTTCTAATAATGTATATACTATACATAAAAATGTTATTTCTAGATGTTAAAAATACATCTGCTTAACGCATGAAATTGCCTCAATTCACCAAACATCATTCACTCAAAAACAAAAACAAAAAAGAAACTTCATGCGTTTTTGTTTTTTATTTTTTTTTTAACCAAAAAACAACACTTGAGAGCACTTGTAGAGAAGAACTTAAGGGAAAACAATGTAAAAAAAATTAAAAAATATTAAAAAAAATAATAATCATTATTTGCAAAATCAAACACATATTTATAATGTGCTTAAAAATAAAAAAAAATTGTTTAAAATTGAAAGTACGTATCTACGTGAACCTTTTTAATATCATGATAGAAAGAAACTATAAAGTTTAGGTTTCGGTATGAACGGGGAAGTGTAATTTAGGATTTTATGATAAATTAAATTGATATCAAACCAGAGAAATAATAATTTTGATAGCTAAAAAAAAACTAAAATAAACTATTACAAAATATTATCAAATAAACATATATAAACTAAATATTTTTTATAACTTTACTATATTCAATGATGTTTTATAAATTTATTGTTGGTTACTGTTATTTTAATGTTTAATTCAATACATACACCAATTAAGTAATCTTATTTTAAACATATCTATCATAACAAAAATCATAGTAGTGATTACATTCGTTCTCCAAGTGGTTGAATAGTTAGTTCGCTGATTTGAACATTCTGTGGTGTTCCTAACACATAAATCACAGCATTTGAAACATCAGAAGCTTTTAATATTGGTAAAATTCCCATTTTGATAAGATCTTCGGGTGGCATTTCTGTATCAACTAATCCCGGGCTAATGCTCTGTAAGATATTTAAATAAAAAAATTTAGCATAAATGTAAAAATAATTTTTCATCTTACCGTCACTTTGACTTTTGCATTCAAATGAACACATTCTTGTCGATAAATTTGATTTAATGCTGTAACTGCATGTTTTGTTGGAGCATAAATATTGAAAGATGGCATATCGTTAGAAACATGTGGAACTTTATGACCAAAAATGCTATTCATTAGAATTATATGTCCTTCAGCATTTCTTAGTTTCAAGCTTTTAAATGCTTCTCTTGTACAATATACCATTCCCAATAAATTTGTATCAACAACATCTCGTACACTTTGTGAATCCAAAGTAAGTAAATTTCCGATACGTGCTGTTCCAGCATTATTTATCTGTGTATAGTAGATAGATACACAAAAATTATTTCTTTTCCTATACAAAGACTTCTTTTTTATTTAATTTATATACCAAGATATCAACGCCACCAATCTTTTTTGAAATATATTCAAAAGCTTTTAGAACTTCATCCTCATTTCGAATATCGCATTTTATTGCATGCAAACGAGTTTGAAGATTACTTGGTAGTTTTGAACCAATCTCTTCAATTCTTTCAACTCGTCTTGCCAATCCAACTACTATTAAATTATACTGAAGTAAATCGTTTACAATAGCAGCTCCTATTCCAGAACTGGCTCCTAGAAATATAAATGATGTCAGAATTTAGATTTTTTGATCCCACCAGAAATTAAAGAGAAGCTGTTTTCTAAATATTTGAAATTCAATTAATAAGTCATACTAAAATTTATCTAAATCTCAAATATTTTAATAAATATGTGCTTTCAAATATATAAAGAAAAGTTTAATTAAAAAAATATTTTCAATTATAAATTTCAATTTGTTTAATCAAATTTAATAAACTTAATAATCTAATTAAAATAGAATATTACCGGTAACTACAGCAACTTTATTCATCCAACGTTCCATTGCAACTAATTTTCAAAGTATTTGCATTTCGCTTTCAAAAATATTTCCTTTATTTTCATAATTTTATTATTTCATCGATAAATAATCACAAGTAGTGTGTATTAGGGATGATCAAAAAATTTTACATTCATTTTTACTAAAAAGACAATACGTAATATTTTCCCGTCCTCAAACTCAAACATATTTCATCGTCAATAGAATGTTTACTATATGAACTAAAACTCACAGATTTAATGAATTAATAAATTAATGATGCAAGTTTGAGTATATGAAAATAAGACTGATACTAAATAAAGGGTTAGTGCATAATATCTCATTTGGAATTTTATTTCCTTCTCAAATTTGAATTCAGTCTTATTCAGAAGTTGTAAATTCAACATGCATATTAGGGTGGATTTGTTTCCTACAAGGGCTGATATTTCATATTTGTTTTAAGCTTGAATTAGATATTTTACATTTATTATTTTTTTTTTAGAAACTCTAATTATTTTTGAATTTTTAACACCCCTTTAAATTAAACATTATTTCAAAATTAACACATCATAAAAAATAATATTCGTTTTAAGATTTACATAAAAAGATTTTCTTTTCAATTTTATTATCAATTTCCAAAAAACTTTATTTTCTGTATATAGAATTTAATCAAATAATTTTTCACATTCCTGAACTATGAAGTAATTTAATACAAGAATTTTGCATTTGAATATTTTACAAATATTAGAATTTGATATTTATAAATTGAATTATGAAATGTGCAAAGAAAAAAAAAAGAAGAAAAACCTCAGAATATTAAATTTCAGAAAATCTATATAAATTTTCTTTTACATAGAATGAATGCAACTGGTTCATTCATTCATTTATTTAAAAAGTATTAAAAAAAAAACACATTTACATTAAAAAAAAATTAAATACTTTAAATTGTGTCTCTAGCTCAATGCTTAAATAAAGCTTAAGAATAAAAATTGCACTTGTCAATATTGAGCAGATTATATTTTTCAATTATGAGAATAATAAAAATTTTGGATAAGGGAAAATTTTATTATTATACTTTACTATTTCCTATGCATATGAAATTTGATATTATGTAATTTGTATTCTGTAATTCAGTAGTATTATACAATCCGTTCATTCAGTTTCCTTTTTTTCTTTATTTTCTAATAATGAAGTGGGGTGCAAGTGGGTCATTAAAATTTAGGTTTTTATATTAGATTTGTTTTATAATAGTGATCAAATATCTCAAAAACATTTATAATTAAAAATATTTCGAAGAACCTTTCGAATTTACTTAAAAAATATACCAATGATTAGTTTATTATTGTATTTAATTATAACAGAACTTTTAACAGACTTATTTCAACTTCGGACACCAGTTTTTTACATGATACTGATTCATGTAATATAATTTTATTCTTATTGTTATCGGTTCGGTTTTATGTTTGAATGACAAGCGATTATGTATAAAAAATATTGAATAATAATTTAAATTTAAAAGCAAATTGAAATAAATTTTTGATAAATAAAATATAGAGATTTTTTCATACATATATTATCGAATGACCCTTATCAAATTAAAGTGTTAAATACCGGCAATATATGAAAAAGAATTGTAAAATGAAAATATATTTATTCTGTAACATTTAACCCATTTGCAATAATTACGAATCTTTAGAATAAATATTTACAAAAAATGGACAACAGTGTCACCTCTCTCCGATGTGCCTGCGATGATGTTTTCTATCATTTCAATCGTGACTGGAAACTTTAAGCACTGTACACTTACAATTTTATACTCTCGTGTAAATTGTAAATGTATAGTTGATATGGTACACAAGAAAATTATCAGAACTTGATAATAACTTTACACAAAAATGAATCGATTTTGACTTTTTCCTTGATTTTGGAACCGCGCTACGTTATGTTATGTGTAAGAATTTATATTAAATAATACAAGTATAAAAGAGTCAATTATTAAACTATGTTATAAAGGTCATAAAAAATCTTATTTATTATTGTTTATATTAACCCCTTCAAAGAATAACTCACCCCATTTATGTTAAATAAATCGTGATTTTACACTTTAAATCCATTGTTTGTGTGTAAATTGTGCGGTGTATTTCCGCACTTAGAAATATGCCTCAATTTTTTTGTTCTCAACTGTTAATAAGGGGTTGAGTTCTCTTTTAAAATTTATGTAAACAAGAATTACGAAACAAAATGTTCTTAAAAACAATTGATCACACGCCAAATTTGTTGAGTATTTTTTTTTATTAAATATACCTTTTCAAAGGGGTATCTTTGGGTTTTTAACTTATACACTGAGAGAAGAGATCTATTACCGTAATAGTAAAATGCAACAATAGAAATTTGACGGTTGCCGAAATCAACTTATGGTTGTGGCAACCTCACGTTAGCGTTTACTGTAATAATATATATTTTTACCAAAATCAATTTATTGGTTGTGGCAAACTCATGCTAACTATTACCGCAATCATATATATTTTTGCCACAATCAACTTACTGTTGCTTTTTTTTTTTTTTTTGTTTTTTTTTTGTTTTTTTTTTTTTTCGTTTTTTTTTTTTTGTTTTTTGTTTTCGCTTTTTTTTTAATATTGTTTTTTTTTATTTATTTATGGGCACCCATCTAAGTTCTATCACTACGAGACGTCGCTTAACCTTCTGTGTTCAATGTGATGTAGAGTCTTCCACTGAGCTATGTCAGTAATATACAACAATGTATTAAATAGAAAATATAAATTCGGTATCTATTAAAACTACCACACACTTACCAAAAAATGTTTGTATTAGCACACACAGTGTGAACACAATGTATGTGTTGACACACACAGTGTGTGAACACATCAAATACTTTATTTGAAACCAATCATACTTTTCCTGCAACTAACAGTAGTTTGTTCCAAGAATCTTAAAATAATACTCTTTTAAGGAAAAAGAAATTTTATTAAGAGAAAATAATTTCTTTTACCGCAATGTTATGGAATTAAATTCTTTTGACCCAAAAAATAGATAGTTTTTGTAAAAAAAATTTTGTTCCAGTAAATTAAAGTCATCATTTTAATTCTATTTCAGTCAAAGAATCTACAAAAAAAACAAAAAAATTAAGGAAATTATTTACCAAAACATAAATTCTGTTGCAGGAATAAACATAATTTTAAGGCAAGGGAAACTCTTTTTTGGCAAAATATTTTTCATTCTCTGAAAAAAAACAATGTTGTTGAAACAGAATTATTGTTTCTGCAAAAAAAATATATTGGTCGAAAATGAATTCAAAAAAAAATTTCTGTCAGTGTATACATTTTACTGAAAATAAAATATCAATTAAATATGTAACATGATATGAGATTTCATGCAATTAATTTTTTATTTATTGCATTGTGCATTTGAACCTCTTTTGGTAAAAAGTCATTAAAATATAATAAGTTAGAAATTAAAAAAAAAAAGCGTATGCCCTAAATTTATCGGAGCCAGAGGCTAATCTATATAATTTGTTTTTAAAGTTAATTTTATCTTCAATGATTTTATCTTAGAATTGTTTATGATAATTAAGCTATTAAGGTAAATATATATATATATTAGCTTTAAAAATATTTTTATGTAATTATTCAATTAAATTTAAATTTTGTTATGGCAATGTTGAGGTATTTTCCAACCATCACGCACTATCAATAAAAGTATCCTATGATGCCAAAATTGTTCCTATACATTAGCTATAAGGAGGAGAATTTGCATTAATTGTAATATACCTATATTCCTTGATGTTATAATAAATTTTTTTACTCATCATCTAATTCACTTTAATAAAATAATACTTCCATCAGGTATAACAATGGTCTTACATTACAATAAAATTTTGTTTTCGATCCATATCTAATATTAGGTATACCTATCTACACAATGCAATAAAATATTATTAAGTGATGTAATTATGGAATATACCCACAAATTCTTCTTTTTTTTTTTGGTTTCTATAGAGTCCTGCTCTCAGTATTTATACATTACATATATAAAATAACAATAAAATTTAACTTTGTGGTAACTTTCAAAGTTAAAATCATACAAATAACTAAACTCTATGGTTGATTCAACCTATATCTCTTGACAATGAAGGGCAAAATAAATTTAAATAATAATTATATGGTCATTTATGGATCTTAATTTTGAAGTTGACAATTTATATATCTTATGAAAATTTATTTAATACGAATAAAGAGAGTAGTAATGCGGATAAGAAGGCAAACAATAAGACGATCCAGAATTAGAAGAAGTTTGAAGAATAACGAAAACCAAAAAGAAAAGAATAACAAAAAAAATAAAATTGAAAAAAAACTTTTATATTTATATAATAAATTTTAATAAAATAGATTTTATTTTTGATTTTAGGCAAAAAAGAAAACAAAAATAAATAAAAAAAATTTAGAATAATAATAATAAGGTAGGAAAAAAAAAAAATTTGAAAGTCTAATTATCAGAAAGTAAAAATCTTGTTCCTTGAAAAATAAAACAAAGCATAAAAATCCTTCTAAAAATCCTTTATTTCACTTAATTTTTTTCTTCTTTAATTTGTATTCATAATAACAGAAAATTTTGTTGGAAAAAAGAAAGGTTTTATTTTTGTATTTTTTGTGTTTGCTCAAAGCACTGCACTTGAAATGTTCATCCAACAACAATTAATTTATATATTATTTACAAGAAGAGCATGAAAAGAAAAATGAGTTTGCTTTTGTTAGGTTATTTTTTTTATTTGTTTTATTTTTAGAATAATCTGTGGCATATGTCAATTTCTCAGTTTGTTTGTTTAACAGGTTTTCTTTTTTTAAATATGATAAAAAGATAAAAAATTAATAATAATTAAGGCGAATTAGATCTTAAAATTAGAAGTGCAGAATTTTGTTATAGCTGGTAAAAATTAAAAAAAAAAATTAATAAAAATTCGAAATTCGGGAAAATAAATTTCATTTTTTCGCAATTTTTTTTGTCTATCAAATTTTATTAAAGCGAACACATCAGTGATCTTTTCAAATTAGTTTGATTTTGCTTTAAAACATTAAATAAAATTATGTTATACCATTGAGTAATAATATTTATAAGAGGGACAGAATTCATACAAGTAAATTTTTTTCAAAAATTATGACAATATTTTGAATGTATTGAGTAAAACGTTTTAACTCAAATGTGTTTATTCTTAATTTTATTATTTTTATTATTGTATTAAGAATAAACACATTTGAGTATGAAATTTTTATTCAATACATTGAAAATATTGTCATCATTTTTGAGTTATTTGAAAAAAACATTTTGAAATTTACTTGTATGAATTCTGACCAGAAAATAGCATATTTCACAAATATTTCACTAATGCGCAAAAAATACCTATATAAAACCAATAACATGTTAGTGTGATTTCATTTCTATATATATTATCTTCATAATATTTAATTACTAGGATCTAGAACTAATGGCCCAAGACAGTGTTGTTGTATTATTGGTATGATAAAAATCTAATTTCATACCGTTTTTGTTTTACTAAATATTTGTATTTATAAATTTATTATAATAAGTAAGTAAGTACCTGCGTAAGTATATTTATCAACTTTTAAATTTCTATAAATTTTAAAAAGATCACAATAATAATAATAAACAATTTTTTTTTTTTTTGTATTTGTCGTAATAATAAATTTAAAAACAAAATAAAAAATAAAAACATCTAAAAAAAAAAATTTTTTTTTTCTTCTTTTGTTAAATATTTATTCATGAATTTTTGAAATTTTATTTTTTTTTTCCGTTTTCAAGAAATATATAAAATCAAAAACAAAAACTTTCCGTGTTTTTGTGAATTTTATATATTTTTTTCGACTTCTTCTTTCTGTTTTGTTTATTTTTACGCTTCACGTGATTTTTTAAAGTACACATAGGTACTTTTTTTTTTTTTTTTTGTGTTAAACTCATTGATAATAATCTTGAAAAGTTTTAACTTTTTTTTTTTATTCTTTCTTCATATTGAATAAGAAGAGAAGAAAAAAAAGGATTTATTAATATTATATATATATATATATATATATATACAATATTATAAAACAATACATCTTTGGCTAATTTTTACATCAACGCAATTAGATGTAAATTACATAATATAAACATATACATCTAACATATATACATAATTTTTTTTATTATTATATGATAATTAATGCCGTGGTGAATAATTCTAGCTTAGTTAAAATAGAGAAGACATTTTATTTTCAAAATAATAAATTTAAATAAATCGTTGTCTGCGAACATTATTAAAGTTTTCGATCAACAAAAAAGTTAGCCTATTTAAATTTTCAATTACTCATATCGAACTGGTACATGAACATCAAGTGTGTTTTCTTCTTTCCAGTTGAATGTTATAGTTTATAGTATATAATTTTGCAATTAAACAGCGAACCGAAACAACAATTAAGGACCAGACGAAACAATTAATGCTTATGATTGATACTAATAAGTATAAAAATCATGGATAAAGTTGAGAGGACGACTCGTCAATCCGTCAGTGGTGCACATTTGCTTAACGCCTTTTAGCCATTTGATTAGTTTAATGTATATTGATAAAAACAAAAAAAAAATAATCCATTAAACTTTTCAATCCTAATCAAGATTTTTATAATTTTAAAATTTTTATCCGAATTTTTTCTACGCAAAAGTTTGTTTGAGGAAAAAAAAATTAAGAAACTATAAAATTAATGAGACTTTTGAATAACATTTTTATAAACTGTCAGCTGGAAATAGAATAATAATTAACAAAAAAAATAATAATTCTGACATACTTTTTTATTACTAGAGCAAAATAGATAAGAGTGTCAATAACTTCAAGCAGTCAATTTCACACCAAAATTTTATATTTTACAAAAAAAATAATTATACTAAAAATAAATTAAAATGAAAAAAAAAAAAATTAAAAAAATCCAGTATCATTTTCTCATTAAAGAAATAAAAAAAAAATTTAATTTTTTTTTTATTTTTTCTTCATAAGAATAATTACTCTTCTTGTTGTGTTTTAAGATAATAAGTTCTGGAATAAAACTAATTATATTTTTCATTCACAATAATGTAGGGGAAAAATTTAATTATTGGATGGAACTGTTTTCAAGGATAAAAAATTAATTTGTTAAATTTTTTTTTTTTTTTTTTAATTTTGAGTTTTTATTGCTTGTCTGCTTTGGAAGAATATTTCATTGCAAGATGATTCGAACTATATATAAATTCCAAAGTTATGTGCACGTTGTGATGATATAAGACGATCTATATTCTAATCACAGAAATTTTTTAAAATTTATGTTAAAATTTTCTTTATGTACTAAATATAATATATATATATTATATATTAAACTTCTCCCCATCATAAAATCATTAAATATTATTACGTTTCAAAACACATAAAATTTTTATCTATATATTTCAATTTATAAAATAATTTATTTTTCCCAAAATATGTGTAAATTCACTTGAAGAAATTATCATCTTAATAAAATTAAAAAAAAAAAAAACAATTTTTATTATGCGTTTTAAATGAAATTTATATTGAAGCTCAAGTATCTTTAGTTATAATTAAGATTTATATACATATATATAAAGTTCAATTGCATGTAATAATGATTATATGTCACAAAGATCTTATGTATATTCTAAGACCGACAAAAGAGCAAACACTCAAATGTCATGCCCTATATTGAAATCATTTAATTTCTAAGCTAAAATGTAATTAAAATTACACAATCTTTTCCTGATCTACAAAAATCTAATAAACTTGCGTTCGCTTTATTATGCGGAATTATTGTATTTTCTACTTTTTCCACTTTTATTTCTAATTAAAAAAAATCCCCTCATTTTCAATTTTTGATGTACATACTTAAATTTTAATGAAGAAGAAGAAGTGAATATTTAATTATTCCCACAATTTAAAAAAATAAAAAAAAAAACAACAATCGCATTGACTTATTTTTTGAACAGACAATGATGGGAATTTTCATTTACAAAAAAATAATAATAATAATAATAATGCTGCAGAAAAAATCGTATCAATTTTTTTTAGTATAATTGTACTTTTCAAGAGTTAAAAGTAATTTAAAAAATAAGCAAGAAGTTGAAAGTAAGAAGTCAAAAATTAAGAACCATTTATATCCTTTTCTAATTTAACTTCAATTTATGTTTCGAATAATATTAATATAGATACATAATTAATTTTAAGCATATAATTCTACGAGTTTGGTTATTTTTTATATCGTTTCGTTTCAGTCATGACAAAGATTGACAATGAAGTTATATATGCTCCCAATTGGGGAAAGGTCGAAATTATTTTCGTATAAAATGTATTTAATGTTAATTTTTTTTTATTATTTTTGAATGTATTTTGATTAAAATTAATATGATGTGAGGAGAATAATTTATATAAATGGAAACTAAAATAATAGAAAGACTCCGATGTTTCCAAGGATAGGATTCGAACCGGGGAGGCTGAAAATAGATTTACATGAAAATTGGTATATAAGTAGATATGTAGATTGAAGAAGGAACTTAAAAAAACGTTAAAAAAACAAGCTGAAAGTGGATTTCAATCAAAAATGGTACATGCAAGGTCCAAGAAAACACTACATTATTGCTCAACCTTGATTACTGCTTGACGAAATATCAATATATCGAAGAAGAAGCTTTCATTTTTATAACCAACAAATAAGTAAAATTCTGTATGAAATCTATTTTAAAAATGCAGAATCGAAAAACTCAATGCACTTTTCAAATATGTTCAATAATAATAAAAAACGCATTTTCAATAGCAAATATTGATTAACTACACGTAGATTGAACTATAATAATTAATCAAAATTTTCAAATAATTCGCAATAAAAATCCGAAAAAAAAAATTCCTATTGTGAAATATTTGACCATATCTATAGTGTAATATGAACAAATATTTATCATTTTCTTGCGTACATAATACTAAAGACAAAATTTAGAAAGCATGGTACCTAACTCGAGGCATTGAATTTTGAGATTGAAACCAAAATACTGTAAGATATGTATAATGTCAAATCCAGAATTTATTTCGCGGCCAATACACTTGTTGTTCAGTTAAAACGAATAAAATTTCATAAGGAATATTCTCAGTAAAATATGAGTTTTAAGAATACATTTTTTTTTTCATTAAGCTGATGGCATTTACCATACTAAATTACTGTTGGCTATTAAATTAAAAAAAAAAATCAGAAAAAAAATATATATAAAAGATAATTTAGCAGATGTTATTAAGAACTGGAAAATCTGCTTTTTAAAAATATACGATTTATATTAATATCGCTTTTTTAATCTCATTCATTTTCATTCATTAAAATAATTTCATTGAATAAAAAAAATAAGTGTACTACTTATGTTGTACATATATCAAAAATTATCGAATGAACCTTGAATTGAAAATATGTTTTAAATTCGCAAATATTTTTTTTCAGTTAAACGATTTTTTTTCTTTAGAATAGAATATCAAAATTATTATTATTTTGAGAAAACTGTAGGAAATAATTTTGAGAAAAATATAAAATATACATTTTTGAACAAAAATAGTTATTAAGATAATGAATTTCAAAAATTTTTATCAAAAGCTATAAAGCTATAATGATTAAGATTATATATTTAATTTTTAAATAGAAACAGAAAGCCTGCATTAGAATTTCTTACTTTTTTAGTATTTATAGATTAAAAATAGCACAATCTTATATATAAAAATAAAATAAATATGAATAAAATTTTTAAAACTTAGACATTTATTTTCATATTGGGCTGATAAAACTAAATTTATAAAATTTTATTTTATTTTCTTTATTTTTTTTTGTATACAAAAATAAATAATAAATCTGCTATAATATAGTTTTCTAATATTAAATATTATACATATATACATAATAAAATACTGATAAAGACTATATGTTTTAATTCTAGTGGATAATAATAACAGATGACATAACATTATAAATGACACGAAATATTATTTACAATATTATAGAATTTAGTTAGACACGTCAGATTATCAAAAAAATAAAAATTATAAAAATATTGGTATTAAAGAAAAGTCCTTTAATTCATTTATAAATAAATATATATATTATTTTAACCATTTTCAAAATATTTAAATATTTTTTTATGTATAGAAAATCCTTCTATATCTACTCTATCTATACATAAAGTGTTTTCAATTTTTGAACTTTTTCCACAAAAATTATGCAGATATTATTATCATATTATAAATATACATATATATATTATCAAAAAAAATATTAAAGAGCATTTTTATTTCGATTTATATGTAACATTTTATAAAATAAACATATATGTATAAAACTCATTTTATAGGATTTCGTGATGCAAAATAGATAATAATCATGTATCACAGCTTATCATTTAAATCCATTCCTTCATTCTTTAGTTGGCTGAATTTGAGTATTTTGTGTATATGCTTTGCATAAAAAAAAACAACAAATATGTATTTTGCTTTTTTAAATAATAGGGTATGAGATTTAATATTGTGTACATACTGAAAGCTAATTAAAATTTGTTTACAGTCAATTATTTAACTTAGCTTATATAGTTTTTGAAAACAATTTCAGCAGACTACCGAAATAAGATAGAAATGTATTGGAAATATTCTAAAGCAGCGTTTCTCAACCTTTTTGCTATAGCGACCTATAAAATATGAGTACAAAATAACGCGACCCTCAATATGAAAATGGTATGCATTGACAAGTAGAAGAAATGAAAGACAACTTTAAAATGTTTTATTTATTTTTATTTTAATGGCTTATAATTATTTTATAATTTATTAAGTCTGGCTCAAAGGATTTACTCAATAATCAATGTTAAAACAGCAATCTTTTGAAAAATAAGGTATAGGTTAATTCTTCTTACGTAATCAAAATATTTTATTATTTTTGAAAAAATATATGTAGCATTTGTAGAAGAATTTTTCCATTAAAACGACCCATTTAAAATCTTTCGCGACTTAAATTCGGGTCGCGACCCTAAGGTTGAGAAACGCTGTTCTAAAATATATGTATCAAATATATGTAGCACAATTTTTTATTATTAATTATGTTTTCAACTCAAATATTGTTACTATAATGCGATTAACACCAGTTAACAGCAAATCATTCTGCAAATTATATATACTTTGTGACCACAGAAATACATTATAAAATAGCCAAAATGATAGTTATCAAGAATCAAGATCAGAGAAGATTTTTATATAATTTTTTATATCCTTTTTGTAAATACCTTAAGTACCTTGTACATGCTGTGACATAAAAAATAATATTTATATTTTTATAATCATAAACACGTTCAACACATTAATATCTACCTTAGCCTACATTGAATGCATAAAGAAAAAGAGTTATGCATTTATCTATAGAATATCCAAATGTAAATTCACTGCATTTCATATTTTTTTTTTTCTCATTTATTTATTTATTTTTTTTATTTTTTTTTTTTGCATTCAAATCCTTTCCCCAGTGAACTATATTAGAAAATGCATTTTCCAGACATTCTATTTGGTTTAGTTTAGCTTTTATTACTGGGAATACCATTATAAATAGCATAATAACAATTATTTTTACTAAAATAAAATTTAATTGAATGTCATTATAAATTCTATATTTTATTATTATTTTATTTTTTTTTTGTATTAATCGCAGAAGAACGCAAAATGCATGTAGTTGTTTGCAAAAAAAAAAAAAAAAGGCTAATTCTTTTATAATGATGATGCAAAAGATTTTTAAAATTATTATATTGAAATTATCACGAAAATTCAATATTTTAAAGATTTTTCTCTTAAGTTTTTGATAAAAATGAAGTTATCATAAAATTTTATTGCATATTTACATACTTTAAATAAATTGCAACGATATAATCAAAACGAAGAGAATAATGTTTTGGACGTGTTATGTTGTTTTTATTAAATGATTTTTCAAAAAAAAAAAAAATGCAGCAGGTAACAACACACTTAAATAATTATTTAAAAAAAAAAATATTTACGGCTTGCAATTTACGATTTTTTTATTCTATGTTATAATCATTAACCATTTTCAATATTCAAATTCAACTTTTATTATGTTATAGAATCACAGAATCAAACACTTTTATCTTTATTTTATATAATTTTATATAATTTTAAAAAATTAAAAAAAAAATAAATAAATGAAAGAAATTTTAATAACACTGACCAGATCTTAAATGGAAAATCAAATGAAAATTTACTACATCGATATTTTCATTTACATTATACATCATATATGAATTTTATCCTATGTAGATAATATTCTTTATTTTATAGTATTCTATGTATAAATTATTTACTTCTATATAGAATTTTAAATGTTTTTTTTAAATGTCAAGGAATGTTGTTTCACAGGATCTCTTACTCAAACATTTGCATAGTAAAAATTAATTTTATTGTTTTCCAAATTGCTTAATATTTTCTTAGAATTTAAATTCTCTTGGGATTTCTCTATAGATCAATAACATGATAGAACTTATCTTTATTTTGTTATTTTTTTAGTATTATGGTATCTATCTTTATGGTCTCTCAAAAAAATTTCTTAATCATAAAACTACCATTGAATTTACAATTATAAATTTTAACTAAATTTAACTCTACAAACTTCATCATGTTAAAAAAAATTCTAAGTGGGTTACTGAGCTTGTAAAATTTATATGGGATTCCATAAAATTATAATAATTAAATAATATATGAAATATGTTTTCAACATTTCGATTTAAAATATTTTTTGCCAAATTTAATTTTTAAATTTTCTACAATCTCTGAGTTTTTAGTCCCGAATTCAAAAATTTTTTTTTATACTTGGGTGAAATCTTTTTGTTTATGTTTCTTCAATTCACGTTTTATCATACATCGATTTTCATGGAAATCTATTCTCAGGTCCAACTTCGAATTCTTCGACACATTAGGGCACACTTTTTTCAGGTTTCTGTAATAGATTTTTATCTAGCTCCTAAAAAATATATTCACTTTATGATAAAAATGTTTATCCTTGATAGGTTGAGAGCTCGTATAGAGTCGGAAGTCAATGAGATTACGCATATTTTGGTATTGTCACGATCTAAATCGATCAAGTAAATTTGATAATTATATGAATTTTTGCAAGAGAAAGACATTCAAAACGACTGACATTTTTTTATGAAAACTTTATAGTCCGTTTTTTAATTTTTTGATTGAAAAAGGTCTAAAAATAATAATAAAAATTAAGTCCAAATGATTTCAATCCAAATTTAATGCATTTGATTTTTTTTTCTCCTGAATTTATATTGACAATTTATTCCACAAAAGACAGAACACAAATTGACACATCTTGTGCACTATTTTTCAAGCGAACAAAAAAAAAAAATAAATAAAATTGTATTATAACTTTAATGAAAAAACCACAAAAAAACATAAATAACAATAAAAAAAAAAATATTTATTTATTTATTTATTTATGTATGAATGAATTTTTGTGTATTATTGAAGTAAGCCTTAATAAAGAGATACGACCACAAAACGTATGCTTCGTAGTTTCTGGCTATTAAAAATAAAAAAAAGTAACATCTGGCATAAATAATGTAATAATTTTGGTGAAAAATTTCATTATTATTAAAATAATGTTTTAATTTTTTAATCAAATACTATTATATAATGAATTTTGCAGAAATTTAATTTAATTATATAGTTTAACAAATTTCCTCAATATCCATATCTTAGTTTAATGTTGGACTGATTTTCAATAGTCAAATTTTCACTTTCGACACTTCTTGTCAAAATTGCTTCGCTCATAATTTCGGTTATGTTAATGAGTAGATTAACTTAATTTTTAAAAACTTAATTTAATATCCTAATATCATATGTAAAACTTTAGTCAGATAAACTTCAAACCAAAAATTAGCATATTTTTCAACAAAAGAAACATAATATTTCAAAACCAAAAACAACTTGCTTTACCAAAAACTTGGCCACAATGATAATATTTAAATTCCTAAACAAAAAAGTTGGGCAGAACATATTTTTTTTTTGGATAATTTGAAGCAAAAAAGCCATTCATATTTTAAATTTATGAAAAAGAATAAGAAAAAAAAACAATACTCATAAATGAAGTATGTTCTCAACATTTCGATTTCTCGACCAGTAAACTTTGGTCCGAATTAGAGGTTTAAACATTTCTTCAATTAACACCCAGTTCAAAATTCAATTCAATTTCAAAATTCAATTAAACTTTTGAAAAATTTTGTAATTTAAAGTTTTTCGTACAGTTGAGTGTTTATAACTCAGGAATTAGGAAATGTAGAATAAGTTGAAAATGGATAATCTTTCGTAATATTCTCGATAGAGCTTTCGCTTCACGTGTGATAATTTTAATAAAACTCTAAAGGTAATGAAAAATAAAATCAATTGCATCCAAATGCTGTTACAATTTTATTGTGGGTATTATATACCTTAATTATTACAACAAGTTTATTGCATTTTTGTCACATAAAAAATGTTACAATGTTTTGAATACGAATGTAACAAAATGTTTATTTTGTTAACGTTGTGTGCACGATTGAATTAAAAAAAAAATAAACTAAAAACAAAAATAAAAATTAGCTAAAATTTTATTGTTGAATATTTTTACTTTTTGCTTGCATTATACATGAAAATGATAATTAGAATTGAAATAATAATAATTTCTACTGGATTAAGTTTTCAAATAATAATTAGAAGAAATCTTTTTAATACCTAAAAAATGTTATCTTTAAATAATTAAGAAGTATAGTTGCAACTGAAAACCACATTTTTGAAGCATATAAATATATAGCTTAAATGCACAAATAGTTAAAATTCATGTCCATTGTTCTGTCAATTAACAGAGTTAATTTTTTGAAAATATAACATTTATTAGTCTAGCACTATATTACTATATTATTATAATGAGACTCTTGCTTCTTTATTAAAAATCTTTGCAAGCTGCAACTTAGTTTTACCTTCTATAATACATACAAGTTTGATTATCATTTGTCAAATCTCTATTGGACTCTATCACTTTAGACCGAAATATAATTACATTAATTACGATTCTTAATTGCACAATATTGAGATGATTATATGTATAAAAAAAAAAATTATTTCAATTTTTAACATAAGATAATTTTAAGTTTCAAACTATTAGTATTAACATGGACAGTTTTATACATACATAATATATGTGACTCTAACATAAATTTACCCAGGTTTATTGAAGTTTTGAGTAAAGTTTTATAAAAAATAAAAGTTAAATATAATAGTATTTAGTCAATTTTCTAGATAAAATGAAGATGTTGGACAAGGATTATGTTTTTGCTTTATTATGATAATATAGTATATACTATATATAATATACTTATATATACTAAAAATAATACTGAATATCAATATCATATGTCGTTAATGTGTTTTTCAATTATTACAATATTTTTATTATAACTTATAAGCTATATTAACTAAGCACTAGATGGTATTAATTACTAACTATAATTCTTCGAATTTTTTCCAAAACGCATTTTAATTACAAAATATAAACTTAAAAATAGTAGGTAGTGCAAATCTTTACACATTTATTATTTGTTAACTTAATGTTTGAGTACGCAAACAAATTATGTTTACATGTTTACATTCATTTTTTAATAAGCATTATTATTCTTACATGAATTTTGTGTATCTACATTTAATAGTTATATTATCACGCAACCTATAAAAAAAATTAAATAAAGTCTAAATATACACGTTAAGATACCTAACTATTAAAAAAAATCATCTCATTGTTATAGTCGGAAATCTTATCAATTTAATGCAAAAATAAGAAAAAATTTTCACTTCCCATTCCCATCATATCAAATTTATTAATTTTATTTTTCTTTATTAGATCATCCTTATAATGCAAAAAAAAAAATATGTATGTACAAGCAAATACGTAATATCATTTAATATGCATTTACATTAACATACATTACTATATGCATACATATATGTAATGTTGTATTCCTTATTTGGAAAACTAAAAAAAAAAAAAAAAAACTTAAAACAATTATTTACGCTTCAGAAAGTTTTTTCTAGAGAAGCAAAAATAATCTTGCAATTATACTTCCTGTTAAATAAATGAAATGTTTGATTTTTATGATGCCTCACGACATACATAGACTTTGATTTTATATTTTAAATAAAAATTCAATGCTCTTTTAAATAATTGTATGTTTTTTTAATTTTTTTTTAAAATCGAAATACATCTAGTTTGTGTACTTATATATATTATGTGAGAAAAAAAACACTTGTTCAAGTCTGTCGGTGAAAAATAATGCTTAAAATCCCTATTTCACTTACATAATGTAAACTAATTTAATGAATAATGGAATATGTATATTTTTGAAGTTTCATTTCCCGCTGAAAATAATGAAAAAAATAAAAATATACACAATATGATATTTAGTAGCATCCTTATTTTTCTGTTGTAGGTTTTCCTTTTTTAAAATCAGGCTATCACATCTTATTCCACTTGTCAATCGTGGAACTAACTAACCAGTATGTAAAACCGAGCTGAAATAGGTTTAAATGACTATTTGTTCCATATCCAGGCACAAATAACTTTTATTTCTTTAAAGTTTGTTTAAGTTAAGTTCACAACAAATTGAATAAATCAACATTAAATAATTTCCTTATTATATATTTGAAACCAATTCCAAACTATCTCGGTGGAACAGATTTATGTCTAAAAAATAATTTACGTAAAAATGTTGTTAAATTTCGAAGCATAAAACAAGGCTTACTATCAACTACTGTCTTATAATCGTAGATGCATAAATATGTGGAATAAAAATAAAAATATTAAATTGCAGGCTCTGGCACTATTTTTTGCATTAGAAATTTTGATTTACTTTAATTGTTTTAATAAAATTAATACACATATTAATAAAAAAAAATTTAATGCAATCTTATAATACTAATTTAACATTATTATGTACTTTTTTAAGCTATTAAAAATATCATGATTTACATTAAAAGCAAGATCAATTCCCACGCAGTTTTTATTTTTATTTATTTTTTTGTTTCATGAAAGTTTTATATATACTCTATAAAAGTTTCTCATCATCGTCAAATTAATATGATATGGGAAATTCTCTTATTTAGAATAATGCATAAATTAAATAGAAATTAGTTAAGTTTCTGCATCTTTTTTGCACGCACTCTAAATCTCTGCAAATTACTGGGCAAAAGAAAAGTAAATAAATATAATGATAACAATGTACAAACATGAAGTATAATTACAATTCAAGCTTTCAATTCAAGCTTAGAATTCAACACTTTCAATATTGAAATAAATGTTATGTTTGAAATCAAAATAATTTTATTTATCCGTACTAAAGATAAAAAAAAGGTTGTTTTTACAAAATTTACATAATATATTCAAAATTTCTTTTTCTTTTCAAATTCCTCTTTAAACTTTTATAAATTCAAAGTTTAAAAATGAAGACAACTATAAATATTTATGTTTATATTAAGATAATCTGCCTGAAAACTGAAATATAAAATTTTAGAACTTCCTAATGTTGATATCAATCACTGTACTAGCATCATATTAACTCAATTTAACATGAATTATACTTTTCTTCTTAAAATATTTCCATGGTAGCTATTTACCATAAATTTTCATAATTAAAAAAAACGAAATTGACATTTTGTCATTGTACAAAAATAAAATAAAAAAAGTAATTGCAATTAGACCAAATAAAAGTTTAATTACGCAAAAGATAGAAAATTATGATGCAGAAAACTTCATATAATTCAAGTTAAATTAATTATATTTATTTCATTTCCAAGAAAGAAAAAAAAAAACTACAATTTTTATTCCATAAAGCAGAATAAATAATAAAAAAATCGTAAAAACTTAAGTAAAAAAAAAAATAGAAAAGAACATTTATGTTAAATTTAAAAGTTCAAAAAGTGTTGCATTAAATGGAAAATATATTAGAATGAGTTTTATTTTTTTAATATATAAATTTTTTTTTTTTTGTTTTATGTTCTATTGCACGAAAATTTTATTATCCTTTTTCTTTAAAAGATAATTTAACTGAGAACAGAAAAAAAATGTACAAAACTCCTTCTACTGTCGACTCTTTTAAATAACTCTAAAAGTTTACCAAATAAGTATAGAATTTATGAAGAAACGAAAAAGTAATTTATGTACACCACCAATATTCAAATGCACTTCATTTGAAAGTATTAGTACAAGAAAAAGATTCATGCACTTATAGTTTTTCATTTGTCCCTAAAAGGTGATGCAAAAATAAGAAAATCGTTATTCATGACGATATAAATTATTAAACTAAAATTTCTTTCTATTTAATTGTTGAAGATGAAGAAAAATATGACAACTAAAACCATTGTATACTCTTTTTTAATTGATATGAAATCTTAACCAATACACCGCCAAGACTTCGTGAAATATCGTGAGCCTGACAGGGCATTTAGTTTAATGAATAATTTATTCCTGTTTCAGTACTAGTTCCTAATCCGTTTAACTTTTCGACTGGTCTGCTTCCCTATTATCTATACTTTAGTATGAATGTGTTTAGATTTATACACCACTACTTAAATGAATCGTATATAATATCAGAGTTATTTTTTCCCATTTTAAGGTACATATATTTTCCTTTTGAGGATCATGTATCATTAAAATAATATATCCTTTGTCTTTAAACTACATTTTCCTTTTTTTTTTTTTTTCGAGCAACTAAATATATAGGTATAGTACAGTATACGTATTATTCCTTAACAATATATTATTTATGTGTAGTATAGTGTGTGTTATGTGTATGTACCTACATTTTGTATATTTTCAAATATATATCATATTGTTATATTTGCTTAACTTATTTAGAGGAAAAATTTCATAAAAAAAATCTTTAAAAATTTATTCCTTTTTTTAAATAGAAAAAAATTTATCATAATAAAAAATAATTTTTAACAATAAAAAGAAAAATATCAAAAGTTTCTTTTAGCCAAGTTAAAAAAGAAAATGGTCGTCGTAAAAAAATTTTGTAGTACTAAAAATGAATTATTAGAAGAATTATATTTCAAAAAAAAAAAATAAAAATAAAGGAATATGTAGTATAACATTATTAATTTTTTTAATCTACTTAGTTTCTTAAAATATTTATTGTAGATTTAGCAGTGACAATTTATTTTAAAATTCATGGCAGGCAAGCACTCTGAAATATACTTTATTAGACTCTCTGAGGTGGTTAAATTAAGCGAGTAAAATTTACAATAATGATTGAAAGAAAGTGTAAAGCCATATATGTTAAAAACCCTTCATAGATTTTCACATTTGATATGCCCAAAAAATATACAAATCTACTAAACTAAGAGTTTCAACATTTCATCTAACTTGACAATATATATTATTCTGTTTTATTGAATTTATAAAGGTAAACAAAAAAACTAAAAATTAACTTTGAAAATGATCCATGCAAAACACGAATGAAGCATTAATAATTCTTTTTTTTTCTGAAGTGTTTAATATACTTCAGTTTTCTCAGTCAGTTAAAATAACGCTTAAATAAATTGAAAATAATTCATCAGATCTTTTTTCTTTTTGTAAAGTGGGTTGGTTGCAACGCAATGGCCTTTTTATTTGTTAATGTTTTGATTTTCAATAAAAAGTTGATTGATCTCTTGAGCTTCAATATTGAGAAATACGTTATTTTTTGCTAAGAAAGTTATAATTTCACTAACTAAACTCTTCTTATGTCACACTGATGCCACTTTATGTCTTTGATCTTTAGCGTTATCGGTTTTTTCAACCCTGTGACGAATTGTGATGCTCGAAAGCTCTAATATTTTGAGTTCTATCAAGTGAAAAAAAAAAAATTGAAATAAAAGATTTTCTTCATTAGTTGACGTAATTTATATCATCTAATGTTCTACACTAAACACATATTGTAATTTTTTTACTTTAAAATTCATTGAAAATCCTTTCCGATATAACTATACAAAGTTTTTTTTATTTTTTTTATTATTACATTCTAAGATATAGTGATTTGAAACTTATATAGAAAGAAAAATTTTGCTTTATTGAGATAATATTTTGCAGAATTTGTTATTTTCAACCATTATCCTTCCGGATCGTCAAATCCTTTTTCATAAAAAAAAAATTTTTAGAATAAAATATTGTTCGTAAAAAAGGGAAATACATAATATAAGCAAGACAAAAAAAACATATTTATTGCAATTCAATTGTCTTATCTCTTGTTTTTTTTTATTTTTTGTTTTATACATACTTACAAAAATACACATGGGATAAAAGTTCTTGCAAAAATTTGAGATTTTTAAATTCCAATATTTTGTAAATCTAGAGTTGAAAAAAGGTAATTGAAATTTTAGAATCAAAAAATAAAAATATTTAAAATCTTTTAGTTTTTTGAATGAAAGAAAATTCATTTAAGTATATTTTGATCTGGATTAACGGTATGAAATTATTGTGTAAATAAATTTAAGCTTTAATATCTTCTTTTGACTGAATTTCTTGTAAATAAGAATATTTTTTTTAACACAAAAGCAAACATTCAGAATACAAAATATTCAATAGTTTTTATGTATAACTCAAAAATTGCAGGGATTCTGTTTGTAAATACTAAATTATTGTGATTGTTATTTTGGAAAAGATTGTGCTCAAAATAAGTAGATACACACTTTGATTGACCAAATTAAATTTCGAAAACAAAAAAAAATTAAAAAAAATAAATAGTTTTTCATTAATCATACTAAAAAAAATCTTATATATATAAGAACTAAATAAAAAATTACTTGAACGTAACAAAATCATAACCACAATATTAAAGTGAAGAAAACTTATCTACACACCCCGAATTTTATCTTAATTTATTCACAAAAAAAAAATGCATTTTGTATATCCCTTTATATTATCTATTTGACATGGGACAGAATTTTTATATATTTATATATTTATTTATTTTTTTATTTCATTTTTATTTTATTTTTTTTTTATTTTTAACTGAACAAAATCTATAATTTCAAGTATTTGAAAGAGGATAAAAATTCTTTGACAGTTAAGGAGTTGAAATAAAAAAAGAAGAAGAAGAATTATAATGTACATATACATTTATATAATGTGTAGTTGCATGAAAATGGAAAAGTTTTTTTATTTGGAATGAAAAGTATTTTATAGTTTTTTCTATTCAATTTTATTTTTTATAGGTATAAGGATTTGAAAAAAAAAGAAAGAAAAAGAATTCACTTCCGTATCTTAAGACCTTGATGTTTTTTCTTTTTAAGTTATGAAATATTGAGTTTTGAAGCGGGCTCAGCTATTCTCAAAATTCGATTATAATTTGTCACCAAAATAAGCTTTATTAATTTTTTGATCCATTGTAATAATATGAAAAATTAGTTATTACTAAAGGGCGATTCTTAAAAATTTCTGAAAAAAATCTCCAAAAAATATTTATTTGTTCAATTAACATACCACGGAAAATAGTCCTCTTTTGCTTAAAATCAAAGAATGGTATGTATATAAAAGTTTTGATGATTTTAATTTAATTTTATCCATTTCAGGGTCACCAGTTTTTTTCAACCTATTAAAATTTATCGTGTGAAGTGCATAAGGAATTTTCACTTTGTGTAAAATAAGAAGAATTGAAAATATTTTGTATCGGAACAGACTATTATTATATAAAAAACTTATCGGAATAAAAAAAAAAATGTAATAAAAGTAATAAATATTGACATAAATTGAAAAGATTTGTTTTTAATTTGAAAATCGTTTTATAACTTTCTTTTTACAATATTTTTTGTGCAAAAGACAAAAAAAATTGAGATAAAAAATAATGTAGGTTTTTGTTCAGTATACCAAAGACAGGACATTTTCTATATTTCTTTATTATACATTAAAAATTAATTTCACCCGCATTCAAGGGGAATGCTGTGCAAAAAATTATATTTGATTGTATATAATAAGAAGATCTGCATAATAAAATTTATGTATTATATATATTATTAATGTTTATGAAAATTGGAAATTAAGATGTTTAATGATTTTTAATTTTGAGATTTCATTCTCAAATACATTTATTCTGAATTGTTTATTCTGAATTAAATTTATTAATATTCAAAAATTTATTTTTAATATTATAAAGCGGATTGGAACTATTCGGATTGAACTCGAATTTTTATACAGTTGCAAGTAAAATTGATCAGGCCCGGAAAAATTTCAAGAATGAATTACAATAAATTATTAATAACTTGACCTTTATTCAATTAAGAGCTTCTGTCTCTGAAGACCGAGCTGATAGAAAATTAAACTTTTTTAAGATCATTGAATTAAAATTGTTGTTTGGAAAATATTTAAATTGAATATATAACTTTACAAATATCTAATAATGTTAGTGAACCTACCTACATTCATCAAAATAAAATAAATCATGCTATAATTATTTTTAAGTTTTATTAAAACATTAATGGTTATTAATAAAGTCTTAAAATGAAAAAAAAAAAAAAAAAATTGTGCTAATAATTATATTATTATTTAATTTGAAAATTTAAAAAAAAAATTTTTTTTGGTCTTCGTTTCAATCGTCCGCAAAGCAATAATCTTAAATACAAATTGCGGATAAAAATTGAAAAAAAATTATTATTCAAATTCAGGATAAATATTGCAGCATTTTTTTCTTCTTAAATTATGTTAAAAAATTTATAATATTAATAAGGACATCAATATTAAAGTTTATAAAAATAAAAAAAAATTATTTGTTTTGGACGAAATAAAGTAATTGAATTTTCTTATAAATACATAATTTTTTTTTTCATTTTTCTAAAATGATTTTTCATCAAACCACTGAATTGGCTGGTTATATTAATATTTATCCATTTATTAGATATTTTTATATAGTATCAAAATAAAATTGATTCAATTCTGGAATTGGTAAGTTATTATTCGTACATAGATATGTCCAATGTTCTTTAAATTTAATAAAATTTCAAATTTGACGAAATATATAAAAGTCTATAAAGTAAGTGAAAGGTAAAGTAAGGTAGGTAAGTAACAAAAAAAACATAATAGATGACTTTAAGAATTAATAGCGAATCATATGTGTATGTAGAATAATTATCTTTTATAATATTATAATATTGATGAAACATCTTGGTTTCACATCTTCCGATTCATTGTTAAGTTTTTTATCTACATTTAAATTTTTTTTTATTTCCAATATTATTTAATTTTACAATGGGTTCGGCGCGCTAGGTCCCTTAAACATTATTCTGTGTAGATAAATTGTGTTATTATTTGTTAAATTTACATGCATGAATTTTTTTTAATTTATTTTTTTTTCAGTTTTAACACACAAAAGTCAGAAATAAATTTGAATTTTATTTGTTGCCAAAAAAAAAAATTCAGTTTAAAAGATAAATAATTGCTCTTTAAATAAAAATTCCCAATCCAAGCATAAAATATTCTACTTTTTTTTTTCCTTTGCATATTTATTTTTATGGTATTTTTTTTCGGTATTTTTTTTTTTTAACAACATAAATATAATTCATCACATTTTTCCCTAACAAAACAAAGAATAAACTTTTTTAATCCTTTTTATGTAAAACATATTATAACTTTTTTTTTTTTTTCGTTCACAAAATTATCAAGTGAATAATTTGTCTCAATTTCCCAAAGGATAATTAAGAAAAATATTTTATGTGTGTAGGTAGATACTTTGAAAAAAAAAAATATATGTATATATATAAATATATATATATGTAAATATATTTAAATACCTGTATCATATTATGTAATCTTCGCCATACCTTCTCAGAATTTAAGTAAAACAATTTTTTTGACAGAGAGCTGTAAAAATATTATCACTTCTTTCATCTTTCCGTATAATATGAATATGTGGTTGAACCATATAGTGCGTATATTTTTCGTTTTTAAATTCTTTTCATATTTTTTATACGCAAATCTTAAAATATAAATTTCATGGGGTGCGTTTAGAAATTAAATAAATTAATAATAATTTAAAGAACAAAAATAAATTAATAATGAATGAACTCAAATTTCAAGTTTTCTTTACGGAAATTATTTATTATTTTATATATATTTTATATTATAATAAATTTCTTCAAATCATGTATATTAGTACTAGATTATGTGTGCACAACTTTCATTACAGCATAAATATTGAAAGTAAAGTCGATTTTATTACAAAAAGCCGAAACAACGTTATACCAGAACTTTATGATGAGTAAACAAATAAAGTTTTCATAAAACTTTCCATTTTTCCGTCCATTTCTCTTTCCAAACTTTTTAGCACATGGATTTCTCATTAGCAACTAGTTTTTTTTTTTGTGACTTATACGCTTAAACCGTAATTAATTAATAACTATGATCTGTCTAAATTAAAAACATAATCTGTATCTTTTCAAAAGTAATTGATCTTTCCAACCCAGTAAACAGGAAACTATAATGGAGTCGGTGAAGAAACGCAAAATTTCTGTGCTTCCTAACAAGTGTCATTCTAGAAATCGACAAAATTTCATTTTGATAAAAACAAAAAAAAATATTTATCCCAAAAAAAAAAAAAAAGAAGAAAAATTTAAAAATAAATAAAGTTCTTCTACCTTCATTTGAATTTTATAAATTATTTCTAAATTTTTAACATAAAACAAGTTGTCTCTCAAAGAATTTTAAAACATTTATCAAGTTTTTGAAATATTTGCAAAAAAAAAAAAAAAATATGTATATAAATATATATATATATAACTTTCTTTAACTGAAAGAAAATAAATTAAATGAAACAAAAGAATTTAAAACATTTCCAATCGCAAAAAAAATAAATAAAAAAATCGTTAAAAAAGTTTTTGAGCAAAAATAAAAGGATGTTATTACGTAAATATATATGTTTTTATTTACATTTTTTATTTGAGTCGAGAAAGGATTAATAAAAAGCTATTGTTGTATACCTACATAAAATATTATTTTAAAATTTTACGGAAATTTCAGTAATTTTTATCTCATAAGACGGAATTTTTTTTTTTTTTTGCCTCAAAGAAATTAATTTTAAATTTAGAAGTTAAATTCTATATACGAGTATATATTTAAATGTAATATATTTAAATGTAATATTAAGCTTTACATTTATGCTCACAGAATGAAATCAATCAATTTTTCATTGAAAAACTAGTACACAAGTAAATGGTTCCCAGTGTATCAACAGGGCTGCTAGTGACATTAGAATCATTTAATACGATTTTCATGACGTAAAAAACATTCATCAAATTATAAAGTCAAAAAAAGTTTAATGCCAACAATAATTACACTGTTCTAAAGACTTTTACACTAATATTAGACTATTTGTGACTGAAATCAGAAGAAATCTCATTTTAAAGAAGATTTGAAAACAATAACCAAAAATGCAATAGTACGACAGTAAATATTAGACTTTCACTTTTTTACACTTGACTAATATAATGAGATAGTCAGATAGTTAGCCCGTAGAGTTTCAGTTGATATTGATGATATTGGTTTATTCAATAAAAACCCCAATCTTATATCGTATATATTTATTAGTTAAATTATAATTATTTTATATTGTATATAAATTTATATTAATAAATAAATAAGTAAATACTTTTTAAAGAATATTATAGTTATATATAAACATTTTTTAATGAAGAAATTTATTTATGTTTGAAAAAAGTTTTTAAAAGAGAAAATGATATGATTTTATAATGAAATTTTAATTAAAACATTTTGTTATTATTAATATACAATTTTTTATTTTTTTTTTTATTATTTTTCTACTCAAAACTTTTAATTATTTTATTTTGAAGATTGAAATCAATAAAATTAGTAGATTATTATTAATTTTTCTTTCTTTGCAAAAAAAAAAAAAAAGAAAAAGAAAAATGAAAAGTTAATGATTTGAAAATAATAATTTTATGCTAATTTTAATTTACACCCCAAAAATTAATCCTATATATATTCGTTCCCTTGATTATTTTATATATATAATATATTTTATAGATTTATTTTTCTTATAATGTTATTTAAACGAATTTCATTTAAATTTATAAATTTATTTATTTTTTTTTTTGATATTAGAAATAGCCCTAATTTTCTTTCTTATATAAATTGTAAAAATAAAATTTTCATAATTTTTCCAAAAAAATAGGCAAAAAAAAAAAAGAGAAAAACATTAAAATTCAAGTATTGAAATATCGCTAATATTTTTTTTTTTAATTTCTATACTTTTTTTTTTACATTTTATTTTATAATAATTTTTTTATTGAAATTTAAATGATTCTTAAAATAAATTTATTGCATCATTAGTATAAACTTTTGAATTAATAATTTATTGATTGTGTAGAAAATGAGCTCTTTTTGAACTGAATTATATTTCGTCTTCCTGAATTCATTTAATGTTTTTTTTTTTTATGATCATTGATAGATAATATTGATGATTATTATACAAAAAATGTAGGTATATAGGGAGTAAGGAGAAAAAAATATAATTTAATGTGTTTTTTGTAGAAATTTTGGTTTTTTTTATTAATATTTCAAGAATTTACCTTTTAAAATTTTTTATGTATAGGCTTATTAAGCTGGAATTCAAAAAGTTATAGCAATGATAGTTAATTATGAAAAATAATTTAGATATTTTATTTTTCATAATTAACTATCATTGCTATAACTTTTTGAATTCATAATGTATGTATAAAATATTGATAAATTTATCAATGGTTGATAATTTTAAGTTTTCAGTAAAAACCTAGAAATTAAATTGAAAAAATTTCTAACAATTCGAGTTCTACTGAAAAATCAGTACAGATTTTTCAGAAAATTAATTCAAATATTATTAAGAAAAATTGTTCTAATCGAATATGACTTATTCTATAATTTTGGTTAGAAAAATAAATATATTTTGGCTCTTAAATATTTTTTTTTTCTCTTAAAATATAATCCCAATGAAAAAAGTATTTTTCGATTATATAATGTTTGGTTTTCTTTCTTTTAAATATATAAGGAAATATATAAGCCACATTGTGATAGCTGATTGATGACGTTTGATAGTCAATTACAAATTTATAAACTAAAAAGTCTAATGCCTTGAGCACAGCTAATACCGCAAAGCAATTTTTGAAGGAATGTTCCGGAAACCTGTTCACAGTTAATTTTACCTGAAAGCAAACAAATCAACTGCAAATAACTGCTTTTGTTTTTTTTTATAATATGATTGTGACAGAAAAATGCAGCAAAACCAAATTTCGATGCAAAAGAAACGCTGTGAAAAAGAAACAAAAAAATTATTTTGTGACGTAGTCAATTCTTTCTGGAGCAAAAAAAAAATAAATTCAGTTTTCTAATTAATTATGAAATAATTTTAAGAAATTCTTTTTACAAAAAATCAATAAAATTAATATCTTGCGTTTTTTAAATTCTTATTTAAATTAATTAAGAAATAACGCAGAAAATCGGTTTTTACGGTAGCTCTAAATTGCTTTGCGGTATTAGCTATGCTCAAGGCATAACATTTTACTAATTCAAAAAGATGTAAATGCGCACATATGGAAGTTGTCAGTACCGTAAAATTTCATATGATTATTATTATTCCAATAATCGATGTGATTTCAATTTCTCTTTTGAACAGAGTCGAAAAAAAAATCAGAAAATCCACTATTATCATGAATTGGAGTTTCAATAGAGCCAATCATTTTGTATTTTTGCATTTGGATATTATATATAAATCTACCCCAGCACTTTCAAAAGAGATACAAAAATATTATTTTTTTTTTTTTAATTTCAAAAAATCCTAATTAAAATTTTGTTTTTTAATATTGAATGGATATAGTGATAAAGAGAAGAGAAAAATGTATTTGCTTTTGCACACAATATGTCACCCACAAAAAAAAATATTTATGAGTTTTTACCATAAAAAATTTTTTTTTATTCAAAATTTTATCCTTTCTTGAATTTTTTATTTGCCTATTTAATTTTGCGGGCAGCTTTGTACCAATAAAAAAAGTACTAAGTATCAAGATTATTATTTTTTTTCGTGTAAATTCATGGAAAAAAAAATTAAATCTCATAAACAAAAAGTCTAAAACCGCGATGATATTTTTCTTTTGCAAATATAAATATATGTAGGTATATATTTTATATATACGTTTAATTGTATATTTAACAGCATATGGATTGTTGGTATAGTACTGATTACACAATATTAATTTGTATGGTGGTAATACTTATAACGGTACAATAATATATAAAGATGAAAACAAAATCCACATGAGAACCAGTGTTTCGATTTACAGAACGTACAATTTTTTTTAATTTATTGTAAAACTGGAAAATATTGAACTAATTACTTTGGATTTGACTATACAAAGGTTGATTTTTTTTTTAAATAAATTTATTAAAATTTATCGCTGTAGTGGTTAAACTATAATTAACTATAAACCCAGTTTCGCCAAATTTGTATGAAATTCAGTAGTTCACTAATATAACTTATCCGTTAAGGCAGTATATATTCATCTTTTTGGTTGGCAACGCCTTAACAAAAACATTATGAATAAAATCCTTAAAAATTATTCTTCAAGTACCGTAGTGTAGTTGAATTTCAAATTACAAAGTGTTCATTACTTTAAGCCAGTGTTTCCCTTATTTCATTCATGGCATGGCCCTTAAAATTTCCTCCACCCCAGCAGTGGGGCGTGCGCCCTACGTTAGGAAACACTGCTTTAAACCAATAAGGAACCTAATAGCTTTATGTCATTAACTTTACAATGGATGAGGTGAACCTTCTCCAGGACTTCATGTTTATTTTTAAATGAAATTTGAAATTTAGGTTAGGTTAGGTGAGGCTAGTTTAGATAAGTTTATAGAGGCAGCCTAAAAAGTTTCATAACCGTATACCAGTTGAATTATCTCTGGAATAATAAAGTTTTTATTCAAAAGTAGGCTTCTAAAATTTAAGCTTGACGCCTACTCAAAATTGTTTATGTAGCAATGGCGAATCGAATCGCTTTTTATCCGATCAGAATGGTCCCACTTTCTACACTTATCGCAGCCCAATCTTCTTTTGTTTTCTCCATAATGTGGACTGTAACAATTTAAAAATAGTATTTTCCAAGTATTTGGGCTTATAAAACGTAATAGATGTTTTCAAAAATTTCCTTATCATAATAAAAATATTTTTAAAATCTAAAAACTGTACATAATTTGAAAACTAAATTAAAATCTAGAAATATATGAGTTTAAATTTTTTTTTCAAGTGTCAATTCTAGCCACATAAACGTAGAGATTAAAAAAATGAAAACTATTCGAGAAAAACACATGATCTGAATATATAGTATTCTAAGATGTCAACTAATTTTGTATAGTCACACACATGGTAAAAAATAAGATAAACAAAAAAGTGATGATAATAATAATAATAATAATAAAAAAACGACTACAACATGTTGGAAAAAATTTTAATAAAGATTCATATTTTGCATGCAAAAAAAAAATGCAAAAAAAAAGAAATTTAATTTGTGAGAAACCATCATCATGTTCTGTTTGAAAATTGAAGGTTCAGTTTTTATTATACATATTATTATTTTTATTTGAGTTTTTTTTTTCCCGAACAAAAACTCATTTGCGGTTAATGGACTACTGAGAAGGAAAATTTACTTTTTACATAGATATTAATGAATGCCTTTTATTTCGTCCATATGAATAAATTAATATATGCACATACAATGTACATTAAATATTATATACACAATAGTAAGGTATATATGTTCCGCAAAACTATGATGTGTAAATGATTTTCTCTAATGCAAGTGGCAGTTAACATTTAATTAAAACTTATGTTATAATAGTGGAGCCCTTTAGTTTAAATTTTAGCCGCGCGCTTCTGTTTTTTTTTTTTTTTGATTATTTGATAATTGAACCGATATTTTATTTAATTACTACTATCTGCAAAGTGTAAAGTGTATATTTAATTAATTTCAATGTTATAACACTCATAAATTGATCAAGTGACACATAAGAAGTGAATTATGATGTTAAACATACTGTTTTGGCATGACATATTACATTATTTTGAGTTAATGATAAAATCGGTTTGACTGTATTTTGATGTTTAAAAAAAAAATTACTTTATATTTTGTAGAAAAATTTTATTTTATTATTTTTTTTAAATAAAGTTGTAGGTCATTGACATGTATAATGTAGTTGTTAATAAGTACATAATGTAAACCCAATTTGTGTTTTTTTTTAAAAGGGATCTTAGGGAGTTAAAAATTCAACATCAAATGGAGGAAATTAAGGAAATAAATATAACGATTTAAAAAATGGAAATACTTAATTATTAATTTTTCAGTAAAATATGTTAATTTAACCTACGGTTCACAATTCAAATTAATTTGGAGGGGATGTGATTTAAGGCTTGTGCTGAAAAATTCGGAAAAAGAAAAAGATCCCGTCATTTATGTAGTTTTCCGGAAGAAAACCTTGCTACTCATTGCCTTGCAAAAAGTAAGGAAAGATCATAATCTTATAAATATGCCTACATTGGGATAGAATTGTTATTATTTTAGTTATGTAAATCAGTGATTCTGAACAAGTGGTCCGCGACCCTTGAGGGTCCGTAGGAAGTTTACCAGGGGGCCGCCAAATTATATGAAATTCTTTGGGCTAGTTAGAAAAAGAACTTTATACATTACAAAACTCTGAATTCAACATCCATACAACAATTATAAAAATACTAATTTATAATCATTTGACGAAGATACATTACTAGAATTAATAAATGATTATAATCAGAAATCTATTTTCAAAACTAAAAATGTGTTATTTGGGTATATATTCGTGAAGAATATCCTATTATATTTTCTGCAGCAATGTAAATTTTCTGCCCTTCGCTTCTCAACAATATATAGAACGAATAGCATTACAAACAAAAGAATCTAGAATTTACAAATTAGTTGAATATATTCAGCAACGGAAATCTCACAGAATTATTTTGAATATTTTATTTATCTAATTTTTTTATTACTTTTAAATTTTTTTTTTTTTTTATTTTAATTGTCAATAAATAAATTTTTTATTATAAGTAAAAATATTGTTATTAAATAATATTATTAAAATATTAATTATTATTAAAAGTTCCTCGAAAAAGTTTGAGAAAATGGATGGTCCGTGAGAATAAAAACGTTAAGAATCACTGGTGTTAATGACATTGATATTTTTGCAAACTTTTCAGTACTTATATACATATAGCTAGATGTCAATCATTTATATTTTGAAATTCATTTCAGAAGCATGGAACCGAAGCCTCTCCAATTTTTTCTTCGATGTAATAATTTTACTTAAAGCTTATATTATCAAAGTCAATTTTATCGATCAATTTATATTACGTTTAAAAAATACTTAAATTATTAAATGCATTTTTTAATTCAAAATATTGTTAGTAATTTACTGTAAATATAAAATCAAATAAATGAAATGATACAAAATATTATAAATCCACTTTATATGAGAAATCTAGTTTTATGCTTTCTATGTTTGTAATAAATTTATTAAATTTTTAATGTTGAAAAAAAAAAAAAATAACAGATATATTACAAAATTAGTTAAAGAAATATCGAATTGCTATATGTCTAAATATTACCAATTATATATTTTAAGTTTAACATAATTAGTTTGTCCAATGCAAAAAATTTAGTAATAAATTAAAAAAATAAAAATAAAAATAAATTAGTCCATAATCAAGATTTTTTAGCTCAACACTGTGCAGAATGATTGATTCAAAGATAAAAACATTCCAAAGCTATGTGATTTAGTATCAAATTGAGTTTTGAAGGAGCTTTTAAAGATTTTTTACATAATTCATTAATCTTACTTCGTAGGAGTTTTAAATAAGCAAAAAAAATTGTTTTTGATTGAAGTCAATAGCCGAAACTTAATACAAATAATTTACATTTTTTTTTATTGATTTATAATGTCTAATGTGTATATTCTGTAAATGCTCTACTCTTCCAATAATTCAAAATATTATATTCTTTATACTTTAAAATTTCGTTCCTCAGATATATTGCATTAGGTAACTAAGTCACAAAAATATTTTAAACACAATTAATTTTCTTCACCATTACGTCTACCTGATCTCTATTTAATTATTAACTAAATCTATGAAGAGTTCAAAACGAATATAGAAATCATATAATTTAAAATATATTAATAATTTGACAGAACAAATAAATTTTTTTTTTATCCCATCAACCTAACAATGAGGGCGTGATTTATATGTAAGCAAACCCACGAACAAACTCTGCAGATATCCTTAAATGCATTTGAATACCTTTAATTCGTAAAGTTTTACATGTCACAAAATGTGATACTATAAATTTATATTTTTCTATTATTTTATTGTTGCGCATACGAACCAGGAACTTAATCAATTTTATAGTGAAAAATTAATTTAATTATAATTTTAGGTTAAAAAATTATCAAATTAAAAAAAAGCAGTCAAAAACTTTAAAAATTAAATCAAATAATTTTATCTCAGTGTAATTAGTTTGTTTAACTTGAAATGACAAACAAAAAGCACTTAAAACTATACTATGTCGCATAAATTTCAATAAAATCAAAAAAAAATTGTTTATAGTAATATTTTTGTTAGAAATAAGCGAGCTGGTTTTTATCTCTATGTAACTGAACTAGTTTAAAATTTGAATTGAAATAATTTTTGAAGCAATCCTACACATTTATTTCCTAAATTATAATAATATATATTTTGAAATATAAATACTTTTCTACATAAATATGCATAGGTTTGATATATTATGTAAAATGTAAATAACTATTATTATGGAAATAAACATAAAAATATATACATAAATTGTTTATGAATTCAAATTCAATTCAGAAAACTGGAAATAATTGCATAATCGTGGTTACTTTTTTGATGTCAAATAAATATATAGGATTAAAATCGGACATATGCACAAATAAATTTACATATAGATGTACAAGTATATACATTATAATTTTAGTATTATTTTTAAATGAATATAGAAATGAGTTTCTAAAAGCATATTATTCCTGTGTTTTTTTTTTTTTTCATTTTTATTTTGTGAGAAAACAAAAATATTAGGTACACTTATTATTCTATAATTAACTTAAAGTCCATTTAATTTTTCTATAATGCATGTATAAGAATCTGCCCATAAAATATATTGAGGTTATCATTTACATATGTTCATAAATTTTAAAAATAATGGTGATGAATCTCTTTTTAAATAATTAATTTTATAAAATTTTATAATAACCATGTTATGTGTATTTAAACATTTTTTTTAAGCAAGCAACACGGCTGACTTTTTAAAGTTTTTAAAAATTAAATATTTGGTTTTACGAAATTTAAAGTTTCAACCAATATCACGCTATAACATATTTGTAGTATACTTTGAAAACTTGGTGCATAGTAGTAATTTTATATTAAACTTTTGTAATAAGGAGTTAATGTTATAGATGCTCGCCGTGCGATCCTATACAGCTTACAGAAATTAAGATGCATAATTTTTGAATTCTTTTATTTCTAAGAACGATAATAATTTCCATGAACAGTTTGAGTCCTGAATCAGAATGATCTGATGATATCGAAAAACACTTCTAAACTATGGTATCGAAAGAAACACCATCCGTTCTTTCTCATAATTATATTCAATGAACAAAAAAAAAAGCCAGCCAAACATTACAAATATAGTATATATTTTTATTTTATATAAATTTAAAGAGTCTTGAATGAAATTGCAAAAATAAAAATTATAAAAAAACACACGAAGCAGTCATAGAACTGCCTACAGAAGTTTATACTTAAGATTTAAAATATGCAATAACAGTGGCTACAAATGATGGGCTGCTGAGTACAAAATGTAAATTAAAATATTTTACCCTCTACCAAAAAAACGCACAACGCGGCTAAAGAAGTATAAACTTCAAAAAAATGTTCGTATATTTTGCTCCAGCACGACCTAACCGTAGCTCCCCATCCAAAATTTTTTTTTCAGGTAATCTTAATTTCACCGGAGCTACCTATTAAAAAAATTTTTTTTTCGTATATTTTGCTCCTGCACGGCCTAACTGTAGCTCCCTAACCAAAAATTTTTTTTCAGGTAATATTAATTTCACCGGAGCTACCTATTTTGAAAAAATAATTTTTCGTATATTTTACTCCGGCACGACCTAACCGTAGCGCCCCACACAAAAAATTTTTTCAGGTAATATTAATTTCACCGGAGCTACCTATTTTGAAAAAAAAAAAAATTTCGTATATTTTGCTCCGGCACGACCTAACCGTACCTCCCTGCCCAAAAGTTTTTCGTCTGGTAATCTTAATTTCACCTAATTAAAAAAAAAAAAAAAAATTCGTATATTTTGCTACGGCACGACCTAACCGTAGCTCTCCACCCAAAATTTTTTTTCAGGCAATATTAATTTCACCGGAGCTACCTATTATGAAAAAAAAATTTTTTTTTCGTATATTTTGCTCCAGCACGACCTAACCCCACCCAAAAATTTTTTTTCAGTTAATATTCATTTCACCGGAGCTACCTATTTAAAAAAATTTTTTTTCGTATATTTTGCTCCTGCACGACCTAACCGTAGCTCCCCACCCAAATTTTTTTTTTCAGTTAATATTAATTTCACCGGAGCTACCTATTAAAAAAAAATTTGTTTTCGTTTATTTTGCTCCGGCTCGACCTAACCGTAGCTCCCCACCCAAAATTTTTCGGCTAATTATCTTAATTTCACCGGAGCTACTTATTTAAAAAAAAAAAATTTTTCGTATATTTTGCTCCTGCACGACCTAACCGTAGCTCCCCACCCAAATTTTTTTTTTCAGTTAATATTAATTTCACCGGAGCTACCTATTAAAAAAAAATTTGTTTTCGTTTATTTTGCTCCGGCTCGACCTAACCGTAGCTCCCCACCCAAAATTTTTCGGCTAATTATCTTAATTTCACCGGAGCTACTTATTTAAAAAAAAAAAATTTTTCGTATATTTTGCTCCGGCACGACCTAACCGTAGCTCCCCACCCAAAACATTTTTTTCATTTAATATTAATTTCACCGGAGCTATGTACCTATTTTGAAAAAAACAAAAATTTCGTATATTTTGCTCCGGCACGACCTAACCGTAGCTTCCCACCCAAACATTTTTTTTCGGTTAACATTAATTTCACCGGAGCTACCTATTTAAAAAAAAATTTCGTATATTTTGCTCCGGCACGACCTAACCGTAGCTCCCCACCCAAAAAATTGTTTTCAGTTAATATTAATTTCACCGGAAAAAACAAAATTTTCGTATATTTTGCTCCGGCACGACCTAACCGTAGCTCCCCACCCAAAACATTTTTTTCAAATAATATTAATTTCACCGGAGCTACCTATTTAAAAAAAAAAAATTTCGTATATTTTTCTCCGGCACGACCTAACCGTAGCTTTTTTTGCTTGTAATATTGGGCCCTATATATATATATATTTGAAATTAAAAAATCTTGTCATTGGGAATCGAACCAGGCACCTTCAGACTTACAGTCTGATGTTGTAGCCACTAAGCCATACTGTCCATATGATTTTGGGTTTCTTACATATAATAAAAAAATAAGTATTCTTATTCTTATTTTTCTGAGAAAAATGATGACGATTCTGAGAAAAATTCTACATGAAAATGGATTTTTACCCTCTACCAAAATTCATCAAACGCCGCTAAAGAAGTATTAACTTCAAAAATAAAATAAACAATTTTTTTTGGCCGGGTCGACCCTACTCCTTCTACTACTACCCAAAATTTTAAGCCAACTAACCTTTATTTCATCGAAAATAATTTTTTTGATAAAAAAAAATGTTGGTCTTTTTTGGGTAGGAGACCCCCTCCCCCTCCTGCTCCGATCCAAAATTTTCATGCCGGCCACGTTCATTTAACGACAGGTAACGTTTATAATTAAAAAAATAAAATAAAAATTTTTTTGGGCCGGGTGGACCCCACTCCTTATACTAATACCCAAAATTTTAAGCCAACTAACCTTTATTTCATCGAAAATAATTTTTTTGATAAAATAAAAATGTTGGTCTTTTTTGGGTAGGAGACCCCCTCGCCTCCTGCTCCGATCCAAAATTTTCATGCCGGCCACGTTCATTTAACGACAGGTAACTTTTACAATTAAAAAAATTTAAAAAAATTTTTTTTTGGGCCGGGTAGACCCTACTCCTTCTACTACTACTTAAAATTTTAAGCCAACTAACCTTTATTTCATCGAAAATAATTTTCTTGATAAAAAAAAAATTTTGGTATTTTTTGGGTAGGAGACCCCTCGCCTCCTGCTCCGATCCAAAATTTTCATGCCGGCCACGTTCATTTAACGACAGGTAACTTTTACAATTAAAAACAAAAAAAAATTTTTTTTTTGGGCCGGGTGGACCCTACTCCTTCTACTACTACCCAAAATTTTAAGCCAACTAACCTTTATTTCATCGAAAATAATTTTTTTGGTAAAAAAAATTTTGGTCTTTTTTGGGTAGGAGACCCACTCGCCTCCTGCTCCGATCCAAAATTTTCATGCCGGCCACGTTCATTTAACGACAGGTAACTTTTACAATTAAAAAAATAAAATAAAATTTTTTTTTGGGCCGGGTCGACCCTACTCCTCCTTCTACTACCCAAAATTTTAAGCCAACTAACCTTTATTTCATCGAAAATAATTTTTTTGATAAAATAAAAATGTTGGTCTTTTTTGGGTAGGAGACCCCCTCGCCTCCTGCTCCGATCCAAAATTTTCATGCCGGCCACGTTCATTTAACGACAGGTAACTTTTACAATTAAAAACAAAAAAAAATTTTTTTTTGTGCCGGGTCGACCCTACTCCTCCTTCTACTACCCAAAATTTTAAGCCAACTAACCTTTATTTCATCGAAAATAATTTTTTTGTTAAAAAAAAATTTTGGTCTTTTTTGGCTAGGAGACCCCCTCGCCTCCTGCTCCGATCCAAAATTTTCATGCCGGCCACGTTCATTTAACGACAGGTAACTTTTACAATTAAAAACAAAAAAAAAAATTTTTTTTGGGCCGGGTGGACCTACTCCTTCTACTATTACCCAAAATTTTAAGCCAACTAACCTTTATTTCATCGAAAATAATTTTTTTGATAAAAAAATAAGTCTGAAGGTGCCAGGTTCGAACCCAATTATGATTTGTTTTTTTTTTAATATTTGAAAAATGATGACGGACGATTCTCAGAAAAATGATGACGATTCTTAGAAAAATTCTATATGAAAATGGATTTTTACCCTCTACCAAATTTCTTCCAACGCCGCTAAAGAAGTATAAACTTCAAAAAAAAGTGGAATAATTCATTGCGTATTAAAATTTTACATTCAGGTTTCCAGTATAATAGCGATTAGTATTAATTATATATGTTATTTATGAAGTAAATAAATAAGAAAAATTAAAAAAAAAAAAATTCCAAGATTAAAAAGAAATCTAACTCCTTAGCATCTAGAAAAAAACATCTGTTCTGGACAAGTCTTGGCGACAATATTTTTTTTTCTTTTCATGATTTTCATTACGGTTGTCTGAATTAAAATAGAATGAAATAGACTCTTTTTTTTGTTATAAAATTTTTTTTTAATAATAAATTATTACATTATTATTAATTATATAAGATTCCTTAATGAAATTGAGTATTATTTCTATTGAGCTTACAAAAAAAAACAAAGAATTAAAACTAGAAATTTATAAACACGCGAACAATTGTATCGCGAGTTCTTCATTCCAATAATTACTTATTCATTTGGAAAATTTCAAAGAAGTGAAAAGCGTGAGAATAATGTTGAAGTTAATTCAAATAGATAGTATATATTCCTATTATAATAGTTATTTTATTAAAATAATTCTTATATTTTGTAAAAAGCACTCTTTCAATTATTGCTGATATATATACATTACGAGAAAATATGATAATAATAATTGGAGCTTAAATCTTATACCATAGGTACACAATAAATTGGTAAAATTTATTATAACATTTGAGAAAGCAGCTCATAATTTCTATTTACCAAAACTTCTTCTTCTTCTTCAATGGCGCTACAGCCCATTTCGGGCCTTGGCCTCCTCACTTGAGGTTTCGTGACGTGTTGTTTTCTCAAAATGTTGAGCGGGAGAGCCTTGTCAGGACTTTGCCTACCTTCATGTAGAAGGACCTCAGCACTTGCGGTTTTAGCTAGGTCAGTTAATGGTTATTAAAAGAACCTATGCCCAGTGGCAACTACGAGGAGGTAGAGCAAGCACTTCGTCAAGAATTAAACAGTTGCGGCACTGGGTCAGCGACCGGTCAATGCTTTCTCTGTTTATCCTAACGCAGACCACATTTCCCAAAACTAGCTTTATTTAAACATTTTGAAAAATAGTTTTTATAAAGTTCTTTATGTTACCATTTATTTTCTTTCCATTCTAATGGTGGATAGTTTAAAATGTTGCTGATTTTATTTTAGTTATCCAAAGCCAATGTCTAATTTTTTGTTTTCGTTAATACGTAGTACATAAAAATAATATTAAAGCTCAACTCAGATAAAGTTGTTTTCGTATTATAAATGTTTATGTAGATACTATACAACTACAATACGTTTATAAACTTTTATTCTGTATTATAATAGATAATGTATGTACATATATTTTAACGAAAATATTTTATTCCTATAAATTATCATTTAAATTTTTTATATACCTTGTTGAAAACTGTGTTGTGGATAAAATTATTTATGCCTTAATAATAATTAAAAATTCTTAGGGCTATTGACTTCTAAGTACATGAATATTTTTTTTAATTTATCAAAATAGAATTATACTTACATTGAATGTAATCTGAAAAATAAGATAAGAAAATCGAAAAAAAAAAAAAAAATAAATAAATAAAAACATAATTTTACATAAGATATTATTTTATATGAAAGATTAATATACAATACCAGTATATTGATTTTTTTTTTCTATCGAGATCTTTAAAGATATTATGATGGAAGTAGTTTTCTTATAACGTTGTCATGTGTGTATGTCATCTATTATCAATAATTTTGAAATTTTATTTTTGTAAAAGAAAACCGAATAGTTTAAAGGCGTGTAAAAGATTTTTTTTTTTTCTTTAATTTAGAAATCTATATAGAAACTTTAATTCTCATTATAATTACTTCCTTAATAGAGGAAAGGAAGAATGATTGTCCATTATATTATATTTATTTATTGTACTTTTGAGAGCAACTTCTTAAGTGCAATATCAAGGAGACATTGCCTATATAAAGTATATTTGTTTGTTATTGGGGTTCTAGAAGAAAATAATATTTGTCGAACAATTTTGAAAATAATTTTAAACTTGTTTTCATGCATGGTTTATGTAACTATTTTTTAGAAAATTATGGTTTGAGCTATATGATAGCAAGCCTGTTCTGTTTTTATAGGCTAATTTTGTGAAACTTAGAGAACCATAACCTCAATTTCTCATAATTGGTCTACGTAGATCTTTTTCGAATAATCATGCTCGGCTAATTGATATATTTAATTATGAAATCGTGTATAACTACCGTAGTTAACTTGACATACCAATATTCTTTCTAATTTTTATATAAATATTAATCACAAATATATCTGATTTGTTTAACAGATTCAAAAAGCAGAGTTGAAGTATGTATCTATTGTAGAAACCTCTTCTGAACTTTTTATCAGATGATCCAGATTGCAACACTATATATGTACTTAGAATTTAATTGGAGAAACATGTTTGAAAATACATTTTTTATTATTAATTTTTTTTGTAAAAAATAAAAATAAAAATATTGTTTGGTACAACAGAGTATAAAAAAACAAAGTCCATGGTGCAAACTGCAAATTTACAATTGAAACAGGTTTTCTAAAAAGATACATATAAAATTTAAGAAATATACAATTTTTTTTCCAATTTATGGCGTTAAATGTGCGCAAGCACACGCGCTTTTTTTTTTTAAAACCACTTCACCACTAGAATTATTTATGAATGAAATAGAAAAAGTCAAAAGGATAGTTGTTTGTAAAGTTGTAAATTGCAATTTTATTTTTTAGTTTTTTTTTTTAGATTCTGATGAATCTTAGAAAAAAAAAAAACAAGTAAAAAAAAATAATTCATTCTGCTCTTGTTTTTTTTTTTTATGTACATCCGGACGCTGGCTCTTTAACTGAGAAATAAACGTAAATCTTATTTTGAAAATTTATTCAATGGTTGTAAATTTTAAGCATCATGCTAGAATGAAGATGCAACTGCACTGTATTATTTTATATATATAAAAAGAGTAAAATGTAATTTTAATAATGACCAAATAAGAGTAGTTTTTATGACAAGATATTATGATTGGCGGAAAAAAGTTATCAAAATTCCTTCATAAATATTTAGTTCCTTCGGAATTATATTATAGAGTTGACTACTAATCAATTTAGTTAATCAGATTTTAGATTATAAACTGTATGTAATAGAAGGGAAAATAAAAATAATAAAGATATATTGATTTCCATGAAAAAAAAAAACAGAAAAGATTTCCACTATTATACAATTATACTAGAATAGTTCTATATAGATCAGTTTTCATTGCAAAAAATTTATCTTAAAATTATTAGCCTGGTGGATTCTCAAACACAGTTGTGGCGTAAATTTAAGTATTAAACATTTAATAGTTTCTGTGCCCTCAAATTTAAAAGAAGAGTTTTGGGTTTGGATATTTTACAACTTATAATTATTCAAAGTATTTAAAAAAAAAAGATCCTGCAGTTCAGTGTATTCCAATAGTATTTTTATATTAGTTGTATAATTCATGCATTTTATAATATAATTTAAAATTTTTATATGTAATATATATTTACATATATTTTCAATTAAGAAAAAAATTAAGTTTGATTGATATCTCGAATCAATTGCGTATGTAATACACTTAATTTGATTTCCTCTCATTTTAATTAACGATAACTTCGAATTATTTAAAATATTAATTTAATGTACAGAGGTATTTTATAATTTTAGTTCAATCGATTATCCCGCAACTTTTTAAAGCTTTAAAAATAAGTGCTCATTACTTGCACCCCCTCTTGATGCCATTAGGATTTTCAAATGTAAGTTTTCTTGATAATTCGACTGAATTTAAATAAACATATTTCAAGTGCAATTTAGACTTTAATTTCGATTCACTTTAAATATGCTGTTAGTTTTTCACCTCAAAGATAAATAAAACTTTAAAACTTCAATATAATTTCTATTTTCAAATATCCTGCAAAACAAAATCATATTATTAAATTTTATGCAAAATAATCAACTATATTTTGAATTTATCTATATAAAATAGTTATGAATTATATTATTATTATTATTATTATTCAAATACTTTTTAATGACACTTTTCCTTTAATCCCTATAGTCTGATCATAAATAATCATAGAGATAGATATTTTAATTATAAAAAATATATAAAATAGATATTTTTTTTTTATACTAATAAGCATAATTTTTTATTATGTTTAATTTTATTAATTAATTCAATCGAAATATTGTGCATGCGTTTATATGATATATATAGTTTGTATCCCAGAAGACATAAAATTGAATTTTCATTCATTGAAATTATACACAATGATTACATTAAAAATTTTAATTAGGAATAGGATATTATTGAATTAAAATAGATAGAATAGGATGGTTTTAGGGAAATCTTACTGTAATTTACAGTTTGTAATAAATTCAGTAAATTTTATTACAAATATAAATAGTTTTTAATTTGGTATAGGAAAACAATTTTGTTTTCCCTTTTTATCATTTAATTTTAAGTCTAAATTAATGAAGAGTGCCGTGTTATAAAATGTTGTAAGTCGTAACGTCATTATGACTCAAACGATTAATTTTAAAGCCATAATTGCCTCCCAAATGGTCACAATAAGATAAATTTAGAATTTTGTATTCATATAGTTTTCAATAAAAATAATGAAAATTTTAAATAGAATTGGATCATTAAATTCGAAAGACAAAACTGCTGCAGATTCAATTTAAATTAGTCATCAGGACAAAAGCACTATAACACCTTATTGTTCAGTGCTCAGAGTGTGATGAAATCTATATTTTTTATATAAATCTTATTTAAAACTACTTATAGGTTAATTATTGAGAAATAAATTTAATCATTAATTTGATTAGATATGATAATAAAAAATTTCCTTAGATATATAAACATTAGTGTGCAGTGTTTAGAAAGTATTGAGTTTATCAATTTCTATGTCATTCATAAATTATAATTTTATTAAAAACATTGTATTACCTATACTTTCAGCAAAATGATTTTGAAATTATAAATATAATTTTTCTAATAAAATATCAATAGCAAAATAACATAAAGTTTATTGTCCCAAGCATTTTATAATATACATTCATTTAAAGATCATATGAAATGAAACATCAATTTGAATTATTTATTTTAGATTGATAAAATAATTCATTTGAATAATAAAATTCTTGTTTTGAAAGGAATTGATCTTATCTATTTACACTGAAAGAAATCATAATAGAAAATCAGCTATATAAAATTAGCTGAGAGCAGAGTTTCCGCAACTTTCATGCATGGAATTTAACTTATATATATGTATGCATATTATACAAAGCAAGGAATATACAGATATCATTATTGGATTATAGCTTGATAAATTGTGAGCGTATACTAACTATGTAAGCAAATGATTATTTTGTTTATAAATACATGTCCATCGAACGAAGAATTCGTATTTTAAATAAAGAAATTAAAAAAAAATAAATTCAATATTGTCCATTCAATAAAATGTTTTGTATTTCAAAAATTCAAAAGTACAAAGTTTTTTATTTTCGAGAAATTGGTACTGAAAAATTGAGCTTTCATCGTTTATTTATAATAGTAATTGTAGTGTACGTTCTTCTTTTATTTTTGATAAGAAGTATATTAACATTAAGATTATCTCTGCTAACTTTTATCAATTCATTCAATATAATTTCTATGTATTCTTGTACTTCTACTATTGCACATATGCATAAATAATATAAAAAACATTATATTATTACCTTAATAATATTTGAAAACTATTTTCTATCGTTATTTAATATAATTTAAAATTTACATCCTTTTGTATCCTTAAATTAAGTAAATTTTCTGTTTAAGTAATAATTTAATTATTGGATTGATATATAATCCTAATAATAATAATAATTATAATAATAATAATTTAATATTTTAAATATTTCTATACATTAAAAATAAGGTTTAAAACAATATTTTGTTTTATTTATTTTATTTTTTAATTTGTTATCTCTAATGTCTTTTTATGCCCATAAATCACCTACTTTACACGTTTAAAGCATAAATATTTAATGCGTTTTGTATAATTATCCCGAAGCAATAATTACCGAATGTTTTTTTTTTACACCTAATATTGCCTTTTACAAAAATTAATTTGGTTTTTTCAAATGATAATTATTATAATAATAAAATAGTAGCTAATAAAACATAATTAATTGAAAAATACCTATAAGCGAAACATGAAAAAAATTAATATATTTTTTTAATATAATAATATAAAATTTTTAATTTTATCAAAAAAAATGTAAATTCTTAAAAAAAAGTAATAATATTTTTTTTCAAATTGGCTTATCATACATTATGTACATTATTTTGTTCATACATTCATTATATCAAATAGGAAACATAATTTATTAAATTTTAAACTTTATATAATATTAGCAACCATAGTTCTAAAAACTAAAATCCATGCATAATATTAACTTACCTAAATATAGCAACATGGCTTTTTATATTTTTACAAGAATTTTTCAAACCTATTAAGTAAATGACATATTAACCAATAATTTGTTCTATTCTTTCTAAAACCGACATAAAAAGTTCTAGATCCCTATATTGAAACTTTAAGAAAAATTAAAGCTTACACATAAAAAAATTTGAAAAATAATTTCTTCACTCAGAAAAATACTTGAGTATTGATTAAAATTTTTAAACTTCTAAAGAATATCGTAGATACAAAATGTTCCAACAAAAATTTTGATAATATTTATTGAAAAAATTCTTTAAATAAATGACTAAATTTATTTTATTTATTCTTTGAAAAAATATAATATGCATGTGTCATCTCATATTCGAATAAATTTACCATTATTTTATTCCAAACTGAACACATTCCCATAAAACTCTCATGATATTTTAATCTAACGATATTGATAATTAATTTTTTTATGTTTATTTAATTAACTAAAATAAAATGTAACCAGGAAATTTAATAAATGTTATTTAGCTCCCGAAGGAGCCCTATACATAAAAAATGAAACATTTTATTTAAAAACCCTTTTTTTATTTTATTTTTTCTTTAACACGACAATAATGATAGCGGCGCTTAGCATAATAAATTTGTGGGTGAAATGTTACAATATTTTAAAATTTTTTTTATAATATTGTGAGGTCCACTTTCTACTTTTAATGGATTTTAACTTTCATATACAATATGAGAAAAAAAAAACTCTTAATTTATTAAATATTTAAATTTTTATTAAGATAACAAATTGTATTTTCATCCTTTTGGTATAATATATACCTAATAATGATATTTGAAAATTTAGAGAAATCTATAAAAAAGCTATTTGTTGGTTAATACAGAAGTAAGATAAACCATATTTCTTGAAAAAATAACCAACATTTTTTTTTGGATAGAAAAGTATGCATTTATACTTTATAGTTTATACATTATCCGATGGCTCCATAAAAATAATTATCTATAATATCCTAAGAACTTAGCATGACTGCAAGAAAATGTTTGTTTCAAGAAGAAGAAACACAAAACTAGCTGTATAATATTTTAGGATTGCAGGAGTTCAGAGATGTCAGTACTTTCCAGATCACGTGCAACAAAAATTATTTAAATAATAAATATATTAAATACAAATTTCTAGTGAATGATTTTTATTATTATATTTGGAAAATCGACCGTTCAAAAGATGTTTTTCATATGTTAACATGTTTAGCTCTGTCAGATAAAGAATTTCAAATAATACCGGAGATAAGCTCAAAGGAACTGACGCGCCCAAAAAAGTTAAAATATATGAAGTTGTGTCAAGGTTAAGAACTCCCGCGTCATTTATCTTGAGTGTATCTCCACCTTTATAAAATTTCAAAGTCAAAATATTGCCTAACAAAATATTATTCAAAAATTACTCGTTCACCCCTGAAAATTAACATGTTTTTGTAGAAAAATGTTGAAGAACGTGTTTCTGTTTTAATTTTTTTACTATGAAAAAACAACATCAAAAACACCAACGGAACATGTTCGTCGTCCGAACATGTTAAATTAGCTGGGTGTGAACAAGCTATTATTTATAGTTTAATTCCAATGTACATAAAATATAACCCTTCATAAGATCACTCTATTAAAATATACATAGAAAAATGAAAATAATCAGGGTGGTATAAATTACTAGAAATCACTATGATAAAAAAGCGTTGTCATTGATGGCGACAATGACCGAAGATTTGTTCATTTTTTATCACCGAAAATTAAAAAAAAAAAATAAAAATATAGAAAATTAAATAGATAAATAAAAGAAATGGGAAACATTTTTTGATGACTCACTTAAATGGTTAATTTTTCAAAGGATTAATTACAAACTAAAATTGTATGTGAAGAAATTTTCAAAGGAGCAACCGGAGAGCAGAAATTATTTTTTTTTTTAGATAATTTAAAAAACGAACAAATCAATTTTAAGGAAAGGTTATTTATATGGGAATTAATAGAAGAAAAAAAAAATATTTAATCGATAATTTATCGAAGAACTTTGTTCAACAACATTATTTTTAACATATTTGGAGAATTACTAATGTTGTGCGTGCATGCCTTGTTAAGTGGTATTGTTATCTATTCTATATAGTTAATCTTTAATTTATTCGTTACAATAAATTATCAAACTTAAATATTTTTTAGTAACTGTAGTTGAAAGTAAGCTCGCAGCTTTAAGTATATATTATAAACCAAATTCTACATTAAAATCTAGCTGCATTGTAATATTGATTAATAAGTAAACCAATACAGGAGCTTAACAAAAAAAAAAACAAAGTAGTGGCTTAAAATTTTTGAAAGAATTTAATAACTTTAAATAACTCTAAAATTGAAGCGAAAACAAAGATATAATATCATCATTTCAAAATCTTTCGATGGACAAAATTAGATATAACACAGCACAACATAGTTTTAGAATAATAAAAGTCAATTGCAGTAATATATTTTTAAGAATGTCGTTAAGCCGGAAACGGATATTGCCATTTGCAGTCTATAAACGGAGAATTTCCAAACAAGAAACTCTAATTAACTGAGAAAATAAATAGAAAATATATCCTTAAATCTAACATCCCTGCTGTTTAAAAGATAAAAATCTTGACAAAATAAAGATCAAATTTTTCGTATACACACGTTTTAGAATTATTTTTTGATTTTATTTTCATTAGCTATAGATTTACATTTGTTCTCATAAATTATTTAAAATTCTTGGTTTTGTTTTTGATTTACTCATTTATTTTATATATCTACACATAGTTACTATCATTCATTAGTTACAAAATGCAATGGACTCATAAAAAGTTAAAAAAAAAAAAAAATCTGTTAAATTTACATTTTGTAGTGATCTATTCATTTATTTAAGCTCATCTTCCAGTCATTTCCCATAAAAATTTATGTCGCTTCTTTTCGTAATGATTTTTCAAATTTCGCTATATGAAAATAGTAGATATACAATAAAAAAGGGGAGACAATTTATTTAAAAAGGATAATTTGTTATTATTTTATTTTTTTTTTCCAATTTTTTTTTTTTTATAGAAAACGTAAAACATTAAAGCAAATGATGAGAGACTTGTCATTTTTTCGGTAGCTAGATATTTTTTATTCGCGTTTTAACTAAATAGAAAAGAAAACAAAATCTATGTTTGTTTATTCAAATTGAAATTTTTTTCCAATATAATTTTTCAATTTTTTGTTTTATCTTTTTTTTTTTTGATGGAATAGTGAATAGATTGCATTTAGATGAAGTTAGTTTTTTTTTTTTTTTTTTTTTTGTGGGAAAAAACATTCACTGTATGTTTGCAATTTTGTATCTGTCAGTGTTGTCATGTATCTATAAAATTTCCATTTGTTTTCTTTTTTATTTTTTGTGTGAAGTGATTTTTGATAAAATTTTGATAAACTACTATATACATTGTATGTACAAGTACATTGTACAAATATATTTTCTCTTTTTTGAAAGTTATTTACTTTTAGAATATTATATATAAAATATAATCTGTTTAAACCAAATTTGGTCAGTTGAAATTAAATGTGAAATGACAGCTCTTTCATGATAGGTAATTCGAATAATAAAAGTTATGTGTATATATTGTTAATGTATATAATGAATATAGTGTGTACACAAATGAATGTCAAATAAATTTTTGTAAATAGTAATAAAATTTACTTAATTATGAATTTCTCAATACAGTGATTTTGAACACAATTATGACAAAAATTAAATTTTTTTAAATTGCTTTAAAATATATTTTTGGTGATTTTATAATTTAAATAATAAAAAGTACTGAAAGTTTTTAAGTCCTTAAAACACATGTACAAATTTTAAGTTCTCAATTAGCCGCAACTTTAATCTCTTAAACATTGCAGGCTCAGAAGGACAAAGATAAATGTTTCGCTTAGAAAGTATTGAATTGAAAACATTATATTTGAATTATGATAAAGTTAACAAAGTTCTCAAAGCCATATGTTATGATTCTGGAAAATTATATTGAGTTCTACAATCTGCCGAAATAGATAAAAATAGAATAACATTTTTTTAACTGTCTCAGAAATTTGATACATTACCAGCAGTAAATATACCATTTATAATTCTTTGTTAGTGAATAAAGAAATTTTTATAATTAATTACAACAATTCATTAAAAAGATTATTATTATTAAATTTGTAAAAAAAAAAAAAAAATTGTTTACTTAACATTGCTATATATATGTATATTCAATATTTTTTAAATCAAGAATATAAAATTATCATTCCGCTACAATGACAAGATAGATCATAGTGATAAGTTCATGGCCTTGCAATATACATAATATAACTAATTTTCATGTCATCATGAACTTTTTATTAAAATTGAATTTACATGTATAGAATACTTTTTTTTTTTGTTGATAAAGATAAATAATTTATTATTAAAATTTGCACGCATCATCAGTTTGTTTTATTTATTGAAACCATAGGCGGGTGTCGCGACAAATTAAAAGTATTTATGTGTATGTTGGTTATGATTTTCTTTTCATTTTCGTATCGTCCTTAAAACTTATTATTAATGATTCTCAAATAGAAGCTCTCCCCTTCATTTGAAGCTCATCTTTAATTTAATAAATTTTAATTTGAAATAAAAATATAATTTATAATAATGAAATTAAAATATTAATTATTATGTAAATGATGAATATTATAATAAAATTAACATTTTCTTATATAAAATTATAAAAAAATATTTCATATAAATCAAGAACACCTTTAATTGAAATTTTTTTTTGTAATTTTTCATGTTTTTGATAGTCCAAACACTGTTCGCAGTATTAGGATTATAAAAGTTCATATCTGTCAGATGATATTGGCAGATTGAAATAGAAGTTTTATGTTTAAAGAAAAAAATTGGAAATCGTAGTGAAGAATACATTCTACTTCTAGTTCTCTTTTAAATGGCTTGAAAATACAATACTAAAGTAAAATAAGAACACATTATCAATATTACACACAATAAGGCAATAAGGTAAAATAAATTCATAATAGTATAGAAATGTTTATGATAATAAAATAATATTAAATTAAGGATTGGTATTTTCCAATAAGATATCCATTATTATTAACTTCATAAAGATTTATCGTCCGGTTTTATATAAAAAAAATATATAAATTTAAATAAACTTAAAATTCAAAACATACATGTCTGTATGAATCTTTGTAGTTTTCCTGAAATTTAATTATTACATCAATAAAATTTCCTAAAAAATAAAAAGCAAATTGTTATCTTATGATTTATACAGTACCTTTGAATATGACATAATATATATATTAGGAATAAATCGAAAATATAAACATAATGAATTAATATTGAATTTTATTCCAATCAAAATTTAATATTTTCATTTAGTCATGGAACAATAATTTTCAATGAAATTGAAAACTTGACATCACAGGAGTAAAAATTTTGTTAATTATAATTGTTCAATTATACATATGTATACCAAAATGTTAAATAGGAAATTCAAAACTTTTATTGAGAGAGAGAATTAAACATGTAGGCACAATCATTTATATACATTCTGTTCTACGTAGTTATGAAAATAATTTATAAAAATTGTTTACTATAAATGTTATTATTAGTTATTATAATTTTGACCTAATATTGCTAAAAATTTGAGTTAAACATTTTAATGTGTATGTGTTCGGTAAGTTGTATTTACAATCGCAAATTTAGCTCGGTAAATGGTCTATTACATGCATCAATCACATGCAATTATTAAGTAAATTTTATTTACATTTCCCTATTAAGTAAATTGTATTTACTTACTTGATTTTGAACTGCGTAATACTATAAACAAAAATAATATCACTCGCACTCACAATATTTCAATACAGACAAATACCAAAAAAAAAAAAAAAATTGCAAATGTATACCACTCACATGCATCATATCAATGTCGAATAAAGTTTAGTTTATGATGCTAATAGTCTATATTTTCCCTCTGAGCTAATCTATATTTTCCCTCTGAGCAAACAAAAAAAAAAAAACAAAAGAGAACCAATAAAAAAATACGCGGCTATTTTTTTGTTTTCCTAAAAATCGGCCAGTCGATCAGTCGATGAATTTTCTTAACATGTGTTTCAATCTACTATTTTTAAAGGATCTTCGAACCTCTACTACTAAATTTTTAAGCGAGTGTGGTTGGATTTTAGCACAAAAATTTAAACCACACTTCGAAAATTGCACTTATTTTATTCAAAAAAACAAAATGAATAAAAATAGAACAATGGTAACCTTGAAAGTATTGAAAAAAATCATTTCTGGCATTATAAAGTTTGCTGTCAATTGTCAAATGTCAAGTAAGAATTTTTTTTTCTTTTATCAACAAACTAGGAAAATGGCAGCAACAAGGAGATAAGGTAAAATGTATAATAATTTTAATTATTTAATTTTATTTTTAATTATAAAAAAAAATAATTATAAAATTATTATTATTTTTTTTAATAATTAAAAATAAAATTAAATAAAATTTAAGAAGATCAGCTAATTCCTAAAATAATAAAAAAAAAAAAACTAGTAATTTTTCCAAAAAAAATTATTCGATTTTTTTTTTTGCAAAAAAGCAAATGAATAATTTTTTTTTGGAAAAATTACTAATTTTTATTTTTAATATTTTAGGAATTAGCCGATCTTAAATCATCCGGTTTGAAATCATTTCGAGAAATAAATTTACTTCCGTATTAATTAAATTTTATTTCCTTGCTTCGTTTTGAACTTTTTTGTTTATTTTTTTTCAATGTAAATGTATTGTTTTCAACTTCCTCTCACATGCACATTAAAGAGTATACAAAACATGTTAATTAAATTTGTTATAACAACTCGTTGTTACACACAAACCCATAGACACTTGTCAATATTATATCACTCGACCTTCGGTCTCGTGATATAATTTTGACTCGTGTCTATGTGTTTGTGTGTATACACAACTCGTAATTAATAACAAATTTTCTTAACATGTATTGTAATCTACTATAAATTTAAAACGTATCAACAAAATATGAAAATCTATACGTATAACATTTTGAATTTAACAGAGCTTTAGTACGAAGTTTTTATATGAATAGTTTAACATAAAAATACATAATTCAGTACCAATTGATTAAACTGATTAAACTGAAAGTTCGATTTCCAGAGTCAAGTAATCTTTTAAGACAATTACAAAAGTTTATTGCGGATATTTTTTGTGCTATGAATGCAAATAACATTAATGAAATAAAATTATTGTTGTAGTAAATAAAATTATTTTTAACTTAAAATAAAATTATGTTGAATTATGTAGTTTTGATGTATTTAATTTGCCAAACATGTGGATACCGTAAATAATACAATATAAGTTTTTTCATTTTCTTTATTTTGATTGCACAGAATACTCATACAAAATGAAAAAATTTCTGAACTATATTAATGTTATAAATAAAGTTTTCTTGTGCATAGTCGTATTCAAATTTTTGTTTGTACTTTGTAGTCATGAAATAATTTAAGTTCAATTTGCTTGTAGTTTTAATCAGCAACAAATTTTTTTATATTTAATTTAAATATGATTTTACGCAAAATTGAAAATTGAAGATAGTTATAAAATGTTATAATTGCTCTGTAAAACGATAGTAGAAACCGTCTCTATAGAAGTTTTTCTAACTCAAATTCAGCTCAGTATATTAATAATAAAATTTATATGTAACTATGTTTTACAAAAAAATCAAATAAATAAATTTTAAAATTAAAGTGGGTCGGATCTTTAATAACATAACACTTATCTCTATTTATAACAATGAACAATTTGTACCATATGGTATTACGAAGACAATCAATAGTTCAATAGATTCAATTAAATTATGTGCATTGACTAAAAAAAAGAATTTGTAAGCTTTCTTTGACCTTTAATCTTATATGTCACTTTTTATTAACCTGTTAAAATTTCTGATTTACTTATTATAAAATTTATGTAGTATTTCATTTTTTGAATGCCGTCCTTTAAAGCATCAAGCTTAAAAATTTAATTTCAATGATCTTTATTACTAAGATTAAGATACAAATTTTATGTTTGACTTTAATTGGTTAATTCCTACTTTTATTATATGATCAAGAGTATTATCTTGTTCTTTTAGCGATAGTAATTTGAGTAAATTTGAAGCGTTTTGTACAATAGTTAAAAAATAAAAGTTTCTTAATCAAATGCATGTAGAAAAATTTGTACTTACGATATAAGCATTACTTGTATTTTCAGTAGATAAAATCTTAATAAATTGAATAAAAAGAAAATATATTTACGATTTAGTTTCCTATAATACAGACAAAGTGCGATGTTCTTAAGGAATTTATTTTTACTTTTAAAAGTATTTTTTATTTACCTGTTAAACTCTAAAGTAATCTCAAAAGTTTCTGTGTGTTTATTAGTTACAAAAAATCCCGAACTCATAGCGTAGTGTTATGTTTTGAAATCCTATTCTAATATTCGAATTCGAGTGTAAATAGAAATATATTTATCATTACATTTAACCCAAATTGAATTCGAGAATTAAAATTTGGAAGAATTATGCACAGTGAGTCCGAAAATAGTCCTTTAAAACTATCTACGGCCAAACTATTTAAATTTCTTATCCTACTATCAAACTTTACTAGTTATAAAATCTTTTTTAAATTTTTTAGATAAAAATTTAATTCAAATTAATATCAATTACGATTTCGAAGAAAATAAAAATTTTCTTTAATTAAATATGCGCTAAAAATATAAAAGTCAATTAACTTTTAAATACACAACAGAGATTCTATCTAAAAAAAAAAAGTATGTTTCTTCAATTCTGTTTTTTTTTTATTTATTAAATCATCAAAAAGAATGACTAATTTAAATTCGTTGTCTCGTTAACGAAAACTATATTATATTGTACTGTGACAAAACTTCTTTTTTTTTTACATCACAAAACAAAAAACAATTATTTAACGCCCTGAATATTTGTTTTGAAAGATAATTCTCTACTGAAATTATTATATATATTTCATCACCACCTTGAATTTTTTCTTATCAGAGAAATATCGGAATTAAAAAAAAATTAGCAGGCTTCAAATTTTAATATTATAAAAGTAAAAAATTATAGCTAACTAAGCATTTTGTTCTTTATTTTAATTATGTATAAAGACATTTTCTAGCATCAATGTTATATGGCACGTTATATGGAATGTTACATATATGTTGAATAAATCGATTATGTATTGAATCACTAGCATTATAATAAGGATGTTATAATTCTAGGTTCAATTTTAATTAATATTTTTTTAAAAATGATGTTGCAAAAAAAAATGAGTAGGTATTCCTTTTTTTTCGATTTCTTTTCTTTTTAAAGTAATTTCAAATGTTGTAAATTGTGCTTGATGAAATGAAGTTTTATGAATTCGAATTAATATCAAAGTTTTTCATTTGTTTAATCATTTAGCTGAAAATTTAGTTTGGAAACATTTGTTTAAAGCTTTAAAGACCCACATACATTTATTTAATAATAATTATTTTTATTTTAATTATAAATAAGTAATCGATATAATATATTTTCTCTTGTTTCATTTTATTAAGAAAATTTTAATAAACTACAATGTTGTAAACAATGTATATATTTAATTGTGGGAGTTAACAGATAAAAAAATATTTTTATTTTAATAATAATTTTTTTTTATCTAATTAATAATTATAAATACATATTTTCACATATTAATAATTTCAGTAATCTTCCATTTAGTGTTTTTTTTTTGGGCTACATCTCTTCAAATTGCATTAACATTTTGTTTTTATCATTAATTTACAATATAATGATATTAAAGAACTGAATTTGTAGTTATAAAAGCTAAAACCCCTCAATAAAAAGTCTTATAAGAATTCTGTTTTATGGAATAAAATATCTATTTCTAATAATTTTGTGAATATATAAAACTATTTTTAATTTGTCGTAAGTATTATTTTCTTTTTTACAACTTTTCTTTTTCATAGCCACTGTACTAAGAATAGATAATTTTTTTCAGCAAACTATATAGAAACATGAGAGCGTATACATGTTGGGTCAGGGGCCAGTAACGACAGCACTAAAAATTATAGAGCCTTGTAAAATTAACATAGTAAAATATAACCTTCTTCTTAACAATTTCAGAATCGGAATTTTTTTTTAATCCCAACTATACACATAACTTTCAGTCAGTTTGTAAGCTATCATCAATGCGTTTGTCGCATTTTAATTAAAAAATTTAGAAAATAATTTTTTTTAAATATAAAACATACTTTTGTGAGTAGTTTTGAATATAATATGATAAACTTTTTAATAAATTTCTTTTTGTAGAATTCAATTTAAAAATTGAAAAATTAAGAAAGCATTATCGTATGTATCATTTCCTTTAATTTTCTCACATTTTGATGAAACTAAACAGTAGAAAATTTTTTCGTCTTTAATTTGATGAGACTTTTTTATCCCGCATTGTTTTTAATTATTATTCACATAATTATAATTATATTATGTTATGTGTATAATAATAATAATAATCACCCTCCTCGAAAACATTTACGTTTATGATGAAGTATGTATGTTTTTAAGACAAAATAAATAAAAAAAACAAAAAAAAAAATTCATAGAATTAAGAAATGCATATAATTTTTATTTAATTTTATGAATTTATAATCTTTAAATCTATTATGAATTTATTATGAATTTTATTTTGTTTCTTTATGTAAATGTGAACATTTATATTATTAAATAAATATAAATCTTAATGAGGTTTTATAATAATTCAGGATGATGTGTTGAATGGTTGAATATAATCTTGTATATCGTCTGCTGAGAAATGAAACAACGTATAATGAAAAGTATAGTTTCGAGTAATTTGAATTTAAAGATTTGAAAATTAAAAAAAATGTATGAAAAAATATCAAGTAGCGTACAATTTTCATCTAAAAAACACATTTTAATCAACATTAAGAATATTGCAAAGTAGTTGTACTTATAAAATCGAGTACGAGGAATCGAATGGTGCTATTGTCAAATAATGACGTATAAATGTCATACGTTGTTTCATTTCTCAGCAGACGATATATAGAGTTGTATATAACTAAAATATATTATAGTATTAATTTAAATATAATGTATTTGTTTTTCGGAAAATTTTCTTAGATTTACATTTAGCAATATTATAAGAACCTAAAATTCATATTAAAATTATGATTATTACATAAAATACTCAAAGCTCTTAAGCTTTTATTTATTACTGATATTTAAAGTTAAAATTTAAATGGAAATTTTTAATGTACATCAATATTGTGAAATAATTTAACCGAAGAATATTTTATTAAGTTATCTAACTTTGTAATGACTAAAATGCATTTAATTATTGTTTCTATTTTTTTGAGAACAAAAGAGAAAAAGCAATAGCTATAAACAAAATTATTATTAAGATTAAGGCAATTCGATTGGTACCATAATTAAGTTCAAAAGTCCATGTTCCGGAGTGCCTTTCAGAATTTGGATGAGCGAGTTCTTTTGCATAAGACTGCTTGTCATTCAATGATGTTCGCTACATTAAGTAACCAATTTCTAACTTACATTCAAAAATTAAGCTTCTACTGATGCAACTATATTGAAATTTGAAACTATTTTAAAGAAATGTGTGTATATTTCCATGATTAAACTATTTTGTTTGCATATTATAATTTATTTATTTATTTGATAGTAAACCATTTTATGCCTTTTTAATCCTTTCCTCTCAGCTGCAGATAATCTATTTATATCTTTTTTAAATAAAATTTGAACATAAAAGTGTTATCTGCGTGTAGAAAAGTCTCTGACCTTAAGCCGACTCACTTTGTATAAGAATAAATTGCAAATTAAAAAAAAAAAAAATTGTGAAAAATAATTAGAATTTTTAAATATTTTCGGATGGAAAATTTAGTAAATTTTTTTTTGGGAAGCAATCTTTAAATAATTTCCTAAGAGTTTGAATTTCGACCAAAAAAAAAATGGAAAAGAAAAATTGTAACAAAATTATATAAGTACGAAATTTAATGATTTCCCATTTTTAATTACGCTAAATGTATAATTTATTTGTATATTTTAATGTTCATTAAAATAGAAGTAATAAATATTTTCAAAATTTATTGCTACTGAAATTCATTTAATATTTTTCCTTTTTTTTTCATTTTCTTTTTATTAATATTAGCTCTTAAAAATGTTTGGTTTTAATAGAATACCATTATATAAATGTTATATAATGTTTATTAGCCAAGTTAAGCCTTATACATTGTTCTATGATAATTCATTCAAATTGTATATGAATTATTTACTATTATAATATTACACAGTAAATAATGTATTTATATAATGATGATTAACGTATCATTCCATAAATCATAAAAATTATATGTAGTGAAAATAGATAGTATAGCTTTAGCAGTGTAGGTATTTAAATTAATTTTCTTAAATGACGTAATAATTATATAATTTACAAATTAAAGCTAATGATTGTGAAATCATGATGTTTTTTTGTTTTTGTGAAAATAAATAAATCTTAATCCTTCTATACTTATTTTTATTATTAAACTGTAAAAATTGGTAATTTTAGTATCGTTGAAGCATATGAAATAGACGAGTTGATCATTTATTCAACTTTAAACAGTTTAATATTCACCTATACTTGTAGGTTGTTGATAGCGTTTTTGTGTTGAAAGGCCAGCTGAATAAACATTCAATTTGTCTATATCTGCCATTACAAACATCGATCACGATTTTCTAATACCTCCTACCAGCAGAAAGTTTGAGAGTGAAAAAACTGAATAGCTTTATAACTACCTGTATAAAAAAACTAGAAAAAAGTTTTGTCTACAAAAATTTGAGTAAATAGGAGGTATAAGGTTAACGATGTAACCCAAATGATGAAAAACTAATATATGTAAGGCTAACTCGTTGTACAAAATAAATTCAATTGAGAAATGATTAAGTCGTTTTCGGAAAAAGTGCTGTTATGAGGTTTCAAAATGTCGTGATCGATATACATTTAATTTTAGTTCATTAATGATAGGAATGCGTTTCCCCAAGAAAATAGAAATTGAACATCAAAATGGCCATATGCCTTTACGAGCAAATAATGAAAAATAAAATCAAATTCTAATTTAATTCAGAACATTATGAAAGAATTTATCTTAATGTTAAACGGAACATTCTAATATTATTATTAATTTAATTTTTTTTTTTTAAATCCATTACCCTAAATTTTAATAAACTGACGAATAATATTAAAAATATTTTTTAACATTATTGAGCAATATATGAAATCCGTTTTTTGAAAATTTATCTTAAATAGAAAAAAAAAAGTAGACACCAATTTCCTGGTCATAAAGAAGGCGCCTTCTGATAAGAAAATTATGTTTGTTTTTTTCCCTCATTTTTTGTTTTGTTATAAATTTTCTAACCGTATAGGTAATTTATCCTTTACAAAAATAAAAAACAAATAAGGTGCCGAAGAATGTTTTAGTTTTTGTCACCCCATCAGGTCTCATTATGATAAGAAAGTAATTTTTGATCACTATTTATAGTGAAAAAAATAAATTAAATGTATTATATTTTTGTTAAAACGAAAATGAGTCAGATCGAGTTCTAATAACGTGTCATTGACGAAAATTTCCAGAAAACGGAAAAAAAAATTAATGAATTGAATTAAAACATTGAAAGAATTCTGTAAAAGTAAACCAGCTAAAAAGAATTTGCTTTATAATCATTAAAAAATACAATTTAGCATAATTATATTTTTTGAAAGTTTTTTTTCGATGTTTAATGTTTATACAACCAATAAAAAGCTTATTGGTTGTTACATATGACATATATACATTCGAGATCCAGCACATTCGAGATCTCTTCAAATTTGTATGACAAAACTCGAAAATAAATTGATTTTTTTTTCACTTCTTAAAAACTCAAATTTTATATATTCTTTTTTTCAGATTAATATCAAATAAGGTACATCATAAACGTTCAAAAAATATAATTTTTTAAAAAGGAAAACGGAATTTAGAAATAAATTATGTTGTCATTATATTGATAAAAATGATTTCAATGTAATTTTCTAAGTGGTTATTTTCTAAGTGGTTATATTCTAAGAGGTTGACCACACATTTGAAACTTTAAAAGTGCCAAAAAATACAAGGTAGATAGATATTTAAAAAAAAATTCATTAATAAATCGAAATTGTGTTATTAATTTATTTATACAGGCTTCATCGTCTTTGAATCGGAACAGTAATAAACGATATGTATTGAAAGAGTAATGTGAATTTCTAGAAATCTATAACAATTCTATGGAAAAGAGTTAATAATTTAATCTATCAAAGATTGTTAATGCAAACAGTTAAGCTACTTGATAGACTTAACTCGAATATTTCGATTATTGTTTCGATTCATGTATAATATTTCGAAGAAATTGATGCAACAATGATAGTAGTTGTTGGTAAAGGAAAAAATATAATAAATCTATATCAACGTTTCGTTTATCTTTCTTAACCTCTTCAGAAGTTCATTTTGATCTTATTCATTGATTTTATTTTTTGATTGTAACAAAAATTTGTTTTTGCCTAGTTGTGAATGAAAAGGAATATTTTGAAAAAAGTTAATTTAATAAAAATAGATTTTTGAAACAATTTTCTTTATCAACAGACCAGATTTGGAAATAGCGAGATTAAAAGGGTTTGTGGGAACAATATATATAAAATATAATCGATTTTTAGAATTGCTACATATATAATATGTTGGTTAAATTCAAATAAATATTTTACATTTACAATTTACAAAAAATTAAATTCTTACTCGAAAACTAATTATTTTTAATTTTTATTTTTAAAAATTATTAACATAAGTATAATTAATAAAATATATTAGTTATGAAGTGGAAATAGTTTTTAATTAAGAAATTGTAAAATTTAAAAAAAAAAATAAATAAAAAATACAATTTACTATTATATTTAAGAGGAGTTCAATATTCTGCCCTTGAATCCTTTTAAAAATTACAACAAAATTTAACCATTAAAGATGTAAATTTGTTTGGTTGTGGATAAATTTATCAATGACATTTTTTTTTTCTTTTATAAATAAAAGTGCCAGTGTACACTATAAAAAACTAATATTTTTAATTAAAAAGTTTTTTTTTTTTATTCAAGTTTTACGTTCTAGTTGCACTATGTACATTTAATGTATATTTAAAAAAAAAGAAAACAAAAAAAACAACAAGTAAACCGGTTCATTCATTAATTTCACTTGCTATAATGATATAATAAGTTTGAATATATAGACTACATGTAGATGGTTTTCTAGAACAAAAAATAAAAACATAAAAAAATAAAAATAGGATAACAAAATATAGGAATGAAACTAGTATTCTAATAATTATAATTTTTATGATTACCAACATCCGCACAATCTTGTTATAAATAAACAAACTTAACATTAATTTTAAGTATATTCTTTTATTCATTTTATTTTATTTTGCTTATAACATATAGTCTGTAAAAGGATTTTAATATAGTTAATTAATATTATTAGTATTAAATTATAGGTACTAAGTATATATATAAAGTGTACAAGTACAAGGATTGCAAAGTGAGTAAGTTTGTTTTCAGTTTGATATAACAAACCAAAAGGGAATTTCTTATTAATTTTTCAGATCAATTGATCAATCATAAATTAGTCGAAAACAAAATTATCAAATGAACCGGAAAAAAGAAATTACAAAATGACTTTAACTTTTCAATATTAAAATGTATAATTTTTTATAGTGAACATTTTATGATTTCTATTAAACATGTGATTTATTTATATAGGTTCAGAATTTTTTAACACATTTCTATTTATGTTAAAAGCTAAAGCAAACCATTTTTCTATTTTCTTAATTAAATTATAACTATAAAATATAACTTATTAGTTATTACTTTACAAAGCATTTTCGATTCATCTAGTCTTCTAAAAAAAAAAAAAAAATATAGTAAACATTCCACCATTAATTAAAATTGCATTTGAATAAACTTTAAGCGAAAAATCACTTTGAATGTTGATTGGCACGGGAGCAAAAAAAAAAACCACAAAATAAACACAAAAATATTTAAAGATGATATTTAGCTTTAGAGGTGCAGCACATTTATACCATATAAAATGACAAATACGCTTACTACTTGATACCTTTTAAAGGAATGAAAAATTTATGTACCTGCGAGTATTTTTCATTCAAAAAACTATATTCGTTAGAAAATAATACGTTAAGTGGCTAAAAATATACAACAAAAAAGGAAAAAAAAATTATTGTACAATTCAAGATACCAAAAAAGTAACAAAAACAAATCATAAAAAAAAATTGCCCTCCTGCTGTGAAAAATATTTTTAGTTTATTTTTAATGATTCTTATATATACGAAAACAAAAAAAACTCTTAATCATAAATAAAAACTAGCAAAAACAAACATATGAGCTGAATATGAATAAGAACAGAGCAATAAACTTTTGGTTATATGTTTCTCTTTATTCACATTCAGCAAAATTTTTTCTCAATTAAAAACAAATTTAGTTTTCGTTAAAAAAGCAAAATAATGTATTCAGCTAAAAATTCAGTATTCAGCTAAAAATTTCTGACAGTATTATATGGATATAATGTTTATAAACATTATGTGATATTTGACAATTGTTGCGTGCTGCTGTGTTGATAATAAAATTATAATTTTAATTTTGTTTATTCAAAAATTTATTAAATGTTTCTTATCTTTTTACTTTTTTTTATTTTTTGGCAAATGTGTTAAAAAATATAGTCAGAAAACCAGAGCACTTAATTTATTCGCGAAGTGCATTAATATCAAGAGAGTGTTAATTTGAACGTGATAAAGTGTTTTTTTTTTTGGTTTTTATTTCGAATAACAATTAAATCATTCAATTTATTATTTACTTTAATTAGTGCTCTTTCTTCTTGTATTTAGTTGAAGTATTTTTTAAACTAAAATTTTTGGTAGAAGTAGTCAAGCCTCTTGTATATCAAATGTATATTGCGTTTGTGTGTAATTTACAGACTCCAAAGCCGCGCAACACATGCTATTTGAAAATAAGTATGCAAGGCTTTTCCGCGAAAATTATAATTATTAATATAATAATAAAAATTTAGAATTACTAATTAAAAGCTACAAACTAGGTCTAAGTAGCGTTTGGTGAGATCCACTAGTTTGTATGTACTAAAAACGAAATCCTAATATATTAGTCCTTAATTTAATTTTTATGAATAATAAAAAAATTATATAAATATTGAAAATAAAAATAAATTTCAATCTTCATTAAATTCCAAAATAATATCGATTTCAAAACATAAATTAAATAAATAATAAACATTGTATATATATGTATACATCAAAACATAATTTCGCTTTTATGATTGAAAAACTCGTTTTATATATAAATTTTGTATCAAGAAAATTAATTATATTATCATTTATAAATCAGAAATAAATTTTTTTTGTTAAAATAATTTTATTACATAAAAAAAAGTATATACCAAATTCATTATTTTTCCCTATATTTTAATAATACATATAGTATGGTATTAATAAAGTAACAACATTATTAATAAGTGAGATTTATATTATTATTATTACAAAAAAAAAATATTGTCTACTTATATATGTAAACTGTCAAAAAGAGCTGTAATATGCGTTTTCATTTATGGCTTTTTTTTTTTGCTTTTTCCTCTCTCACATAACTAACTCTGTAAAATAATTTATTTTTTCAATATTATTCTAATAAAATTTATTTCATATAGAAATTACATAATAATTCATTTAAATATAATAATAATAATAATAATAATAAAAAAATTGCTAAATTGCTGAATATGAGAATTCTACTATATCTGTTATTAAATTTTTATGTAAACATGCATCTTTTTTTTGTAAACAATAACAAACTTATTGTTCTATTAAAACAAATAAAAAAATAGATACTATGCTTAACATTATTCTCATTATTAACTACAGCTTATAAATACAAAAAAAAAAAAAAACAATTTTCTGCTGATTATTATTGTAAGACATTGAACTTAGGCTGCAAGAAAGCAGGCTATATTGAAAAGATTATTTAACATCTTGTGCTGAATTTAAGAAGAAAAAACTTTTTTTTTTTTTTTTCAAGATACTTTTATCTTTTATCTGAAATGAATTCTCTCACAACCGATATTCAGCATAATTATAATTTTCTCAATATGCTGACAAAATTTATAAAATGTTTTTTTTTTTTTCATGGAATTGGTACTTTTTGTTATTCTTTTTTTCCTTTTTCACAATTTTATGAGTTTTTATGTTTTTTTTTTTTGTGTACAAAATGTGTGTGTACCCATAAAATTTGTTGGTTTTTTCTCGTTTTTTTTTTCGTATTCAGATATTTTATAAGAAATATATGTGTTAAAAAAAAAAATAAAAAAAAAAAAAATAATTTTTTTTTTTCTCAATGCAGCTTCCCAAAAATATTATTATCCCCTGCGCCGGACATTTAGTTGAATTTTATCTGTGCTGCGGCACTGACGGATATTTTTGATTAATTTTTTTTGATAAACGGTCGCGTATAAAGTTCTTGTTTTAACAAAATTATAAAGAAAAAAAATTATTTTTTTTTTTTGTTTTTCAAATGAAATATAGCGTTTTTTTTTTGATTTTTATTAAAAATAAAAAAAATCTTTAACAAAATAAATAAAAAAAAAAAAAAACGAAAAGTTTTGATAAAATTATTGTTATTTTTCTTCCGGAAAATCTGTTTTTTTTAGTAAGAAGAAAAAGATAAATAAATAAATAAAAAAAAAATAAAATAATTTTTTTAAAGAAAAAGAAACCAGAGATAAAAAAGAAAATAAAATTTTGAAAACAAAAATTCTGTGTACTATTTTCCAAGTTGACGGAAAAATAGCTATACAGAAAAATTATGTAGATATGAAATTTCCTTTTTTTTTTTTTTCTTCTCTGTCGGGTTATAGCCCACTTCAGAACAAAAAAAAAAAAAAACGTATTGAATTTTCCTTAAATTTTCTTTTGCCTTTTTTTTTTTTGTTATTTTCTTCTTTTTTTTTTTTTTTAATAAAATAAGGTACACTTGAAATTGAAATTAAAGATTTTTTATCTTTTTTCTGCGTAATTTTCATATTAAAATAATTATATATTTCTTTTTTTTTCTTCTTATTAAATGTGGAGAATTGTATTTTCGTTGTTATGGGGAGGCAGAAAATTTTGGAAATTAATTAACAAACAAAGCGAAAAAAAAAACAAAAAGATTTAGAAAAAAGTGTAAACAAAATATTAAGAGCAAAAAAAAAAAAAATGTAAATAAACAAATAATAAAATCAAACAATAAATCTTCTTCTTCTTTTTTTTTCTACAGATTTTGTAGAGATTTCCGAAATCATTGTTTTTTTTTTTGCAAATTAAATTTTTATTAAAGTTATTATTCATACCAAATTTGGAAAATAAACTGCTTTTTTATACGATTATTATTGCTTGGCCAATCAAACGTTGACTGCGATGAAGTATAACGACAAATTTAGCGCTTCAATGCCGAGCAATATTTTTCGGTTTAAGTGTAGGAGGATGTTAAAATTGATAGCGGCATCAGTTTTTTGGAAAAATTAGACAAAATTAGACCTTAAAAATAAAAAATGTTTTCAACACAAAGTAAAATTTATCACACCTACACAGTATCGTTAAATAAATTTATTTTCAAAGGAAATCAGTATTTCTTTTTGCTGAAGAAAATAGTGGCGAAAAAAAAAAAAAAGGATGAAATTTTCATGAAAATTTTGGATTTATGTACCAAAATTTTTGTACATAAAGACATAATTTTCTTTTACATAGAGAAACAATTTTTTTTTTTCATCTATATTATAGTATTATAATGAAATTTTAGTGAGAATTTAAATATTACGTATATTTATGTCTTAACTGTGAGAAAATGAAGAAAGAAAAATTCGATTTTTTGTATTATTTTTTTTATAAAAGATATTTTTTAAAATTATTGCTAGCGGGCGAATAAAATCATTTGCTCGATTGTTATCGTTTTTTTTTAACCGAAAATTCAAACTAATATAGAATGATCTATTTCGTCGTCTTCTTCTTCTTCTTGTTCTTCTTGAAATATACACTTACCAAAAGACATAAGAAAAAAAAATAGTGTCCTTGTAATTTAAAACTATCTTCAAAAAAAAAAGAATAAAAAAAAATTATAAACAACTATAACAATAATAATAACAAGAAAAAAGAAAAATTTATATGCCTTTAAGCTTTTTATTTTTCTTTTTTTTTTGTTTATGACATCAAGAAAAATTGTACAAGGATAACAATTTTTTTTTTATCATCCTTTGTCCTTTTTTTTTTTTTGTGTGCTTGGGAAAAAGTAAAATTTATTTTTTACTTCCAAAAAAGTGGAAAAAAAAAAACTTTATTTTCTATTAAAAAATATACACATTTATATATTATATTATAAATATATATATAATAAAAAATTATACTTTTTCTTTTTTAAGAAAAATGAAATAAAAAAAAAAATCGCCTTCTTTAATCAATTGTTAAGAAAAAAGAGAGAAAAAAAAAACTGTGCCCCATTAAGGATATTCCGCAAACACAGAAAAAAAAAACACATAAAATAATAACAATAATAAGGAAGAAATTTACGTTATATTATATATATGTATAATTTTTTTTTTTTTTGGGCTTTTATGATTTCCCTTCAAGTAAATAAAAAATATGCTCTTGTTTACTTTCTGATTAACTCTGACAAGTGATTCGTTATTATTATTTTATATAAATTCTTTAATAAAAAAATAAAAAAAGAAAGGAAAAGAAAAAACTTTATAGTATTTTTTGTTGCGTTTTGTTTGAAATGATAAAATCAAGGATATTTCAAATTTTTAGTCAATTAAATAAAGCTTAAGGTTTTTCATTTTCGCAACAACAAAAAATAAAGGAAGAAGGGAAGTTTTGAAAGTTTTTTTTACTTTGGCAAAAAAAAAAAAAACCAAGCAAATAATTTGATTAAAACAATAGCGAATAATAAAAAAAAAAAAAAATTTAATATGTTTTTAATATTCACTTAAAAAAAATTATTAATACAAAAAATTAATAAGTTTGGGCTATAAGACAGTATTTTACAAATGTTTATGATTATGATTGATGAAAAAATTTAAAAAATTTTATTAAAAACGTTTTTAGTGCACTGAGAAATTAAAATCACATTTCAAAAATTCCTTTTTTTTTTACTATATACAAAGTCAACGGCAATACTTGTAGATCGTGACTGACCAGAATATCAAACTGTGACTTAGTAAAATGCCCATAAGTTTCGAGATATTTGCACCTTTATTAATTTTCAATTTTTTTTATTTGACACAGCCACAAAATTCGAATGTCTTAATTTAAAATTGTTGCAGCACAAATCTGAATAACCCTGCTATTAACCACAATTCAAAACAAAACTAAAATTGGTATATTAGTGTGCTAAAAAAACCTTTTCAATCTAAGTATCTCTAAGATTTCTTGGTGTACATTAATATTGTATTTTTTTTTTATAGCTTTTATTAATAATTTACAAAATTATGTGTCCTCATTTCCTGGAAATACAGAATTTATCAACATTTTCAAGTTAATTTCATATTATACTAATTATTATAGTTCATTTCACATATTAAAGTATTCTCTTTCCTTTATTTTTTGTAATCTTATATCCTTGTCATCAGTTTACTCACTTTTCCATCAATCTTCAATTTAATTTTTTTTTGTTCTTCCAAATTCTATTATTTTCATGTCCTTTATAATATTTTTTACATATAAAATCCTGAAAAATAGAATTATAATTTTCTTTTCTTAATAATAATAATGTAATTATTCTTTATGTCCCACAAAAAGGACATTAAAAAAAAAGAAAAGAAAATAATTTATTTGAAACACAAAGCTACAAAAAAAAAAAATGAAATAAAATAAAATTTCACAGAATAAAAATCTTATGAGGAAAAATTCTAATCAAAAAATAAAAATAAATTCATGAATTAATTTTAAAGTAACCAAAAAATAAAAAATAAAATATTAATTTGTTATCCGAATCTTAAACAAAACACACAGAAACACAGAAATAAAAACGGAAATAAATAATAAATTATTTTATAATAAAAAAAAAATATATATTTTTTCTTTACGCAAAAAAAAAAAAAAAAAAGGATAAAGATTACAAAATAATAAAAAAGATATTATCCTTTTTCCAAAAAAAACAAAAAAAAAATACGTACATATTCATACATAAGGTATCGACAGTTTGACTGTAAAACGATCTGCTCTGGTCTCAAAAATAATTGCAGGAATTGAAGCTTCACAGAAATTCCGTGGAAAGGGAATTTTTTTTATTTTTCTTGTTATTTTTTTTCGCTAATAATATCCAGAAAGAAAATTATTAAATTTTTATTATTTTTTTTAATTTTAATTTTCCAATACAGTTTATTTTCAATAATGATCAAAATAACATTAAAATCATTAAATTGAATTAAAATGTTTCACATCGTAACCTGTGAATAAAATATCTTGTCGGAAAAATTTATAAATATATTATTTTTCAAAAAAAAAAAAAAAAAAGGATAAGAGTTACGAAGGAAAAACGTGATTTTTCTAAACTTTTTCTTTCAATTTATTTTTATTTATTTTCTTCGCTTTTTTTTTTTTTCTTTTTTTTGTACAATTCTAGGAAAAAGTAAAAACATACGTGTGGGTTTTTTTATTTTTTTTTTATTTTTATTGAACAATAAAATTTTTCCTGTTTTAAATATAATTTTCTTTTTTTGTGTAAATTATTTAACGGTGTATAACGCGGTATAATTCGCGAGATATAAAAAAAGCTCTTGCCTGAAAGGATGAAGTTTTCTGCCAGAAAAAAAAAAATAGAAAACACGATAAATAAGAAAAACAAAAAAAAAAAAAAGGAAAAATTATTATAATAAGACCGAAAATATAACATTTTAATAATATAGGCGCGCAAACAAAGAAAAAATTTGTTTTTTTTTTTTTCATAATTTTTATGTGCGAATATTTTCATAATAAAATTATGTTATAAAATAAAAAAATAAAAAACATACACACTTCTTTTCTAATTTTATGTTAATTTAAAAGAAAAATATACGAATTTTTGATAAAAAACAAAACTTTTTCTATAGGAATTTTAATAAAAAAATATTTAAAAGAATAAAAAATAAAAAAAAAAAAACAAAAAATGTCTTAATTTAAAAGGATTAAATCATTTTATAAATCAAAGAAAAAAATTTTCTGAAATTTTATAAAAAAAAAAAAAAGAAGAAGTATAACAAAAATTTAGTAAAAATTTGTTTAATGAAAAAATCGAAAATTTTTATTTTGTTCATTAATTTTCAATTTTCTCTTCTATTTATCTTTTTTTTAATGATTTTTAACAATATTTAGTTCTTAATAATAATAACAATAATAAAAGAAATAAATTTCTTAATTTGACGCAACTAACAATAACAATAATAATGTAAACAAAACATGTTTTTTAAATGATTTCTTCGAAATATGCACATTTTTATATCAAATAAATTGTTTATTTCTTGTTTTTGACATTATTATTTTCTAATTCTGATATTGTACTATTGATTCAAAAAAAAAAAAAAATAAATAGAATAAAGCTGAAAAATATCACACCTAATTTAGTTTTTTTCCCGCTTAAAATAAACAAGTAAATGTCTTTGACAATATAAGTATATATCTATATCAATAAAAAAAAATTATAATAATTAAATTTTATTTCTTTAATTTTAATAGATATATTTCCGAGGATAATTCGAAAAAAATAAATAAAAATAAAATAAAAGTATACCTATATTATATATTAATTTTTTTTTTTGGTAATTTCATATATGTGTACCTAGTGTTAAATTACACTTTTCATTACAAAAAAAATAAATACATTTTTTTTTAAAAACCAGTATTAATTTTTTTTTTACATTTTTAACACATGTTCAATTGATGAGAATAATTATAATAAAATGTTAATTTCTGAATAAATTAAATGATAAAAAAAAAAAAATGTTTAATGTTCATTGAAAAAAAAAAAAATTGAAATAAAAATTAAATAAATTAAAAATAAAAAATATTTTTTTTTTTTTTAACAATTTGTATATTTTGTTTTTATTTTTTACATATATATACTTATATATATTTGAATAAAATATAAATTAATGATCATTGTATAATAAATTAAATTTCACTTGAATGCAAAAATAAATACAAAAAAAAAAAAGAATAAAAAAAAGGAAAATAAAATTTATGTCCTTATTACAAAAAAATAAAAAAAAAAAATAAAACTATTATATGGATACCGAAATTTCATTCACAAAAAAAAAAATTAAAAAAAAATAAAAATGAATTAATAAAAATTTCTACACACATGAATTTTAAAAAAAATATTGTGTGACATTAATTTATTAAATCCAGGAAAACAAAAAATTAAATAATTAAATAATATTTTCATTGTTTTTTCTTTCATCATAATTTTTTTTTTTTTTTTTTTTATCATAATTACATTTTCGGAAAATTAAATATAATTTTAATTTTATATTTTCATATGTGTTTTTTTTTTATATATAATATACATGTATAAAATTTCATAAGTAATTTGTTGTAAAACATAAAAAAAAAAAAAAATTTATATAAAAATGGAATTTATAAATTTTTCAAGGATAACATTTTTATTCACTTATTATGGTAAGTAAGTTAAAAATAATTTTTTTTTTTATTATTATTATCTTTTGGCTTCAACTTTTTTTTTCGAATATTTATGATGACATTTTAGGTCATTAAGGCTGAAAATAAATTTTCTATATTAAGTATAATTTTGTGGGTTTAAGTTTCAAATATTTAAATGTGTATAGGTAAATATAAATTGGTTTTAAATGTCATCTTATTAATAGCAATGTTCTGGTGCTACCCAACTATTGTAGAATAACCAGGCTTTCCGGTGAGGTGACTCTGGAACGCGATACATAGTGACTACCGAGATCCACACATGCCATTCTCAAACCCTGTTCTTGCGCCCTATTGGTTTTGATTGCTTTGTTCGCATTCGTTTGGGCAAATTATCACAATTTTTATTTAATTCACGTATTATCTATCATTTAGTATTCAGGGTCTTGAAATCATTGAAAATTTATTTTTAATAATTTTTTGAAAATAAAAGCGTTAAAATCGAAAAAATAATAAAATCGATAAGAAAATTAATGTCCTTCTTCAAACTTGGAAACTCAAATGTAAACTTATATTTGAATCTTCAGACAGGCATATTTTCCCATTAAGAAGTAATTTTTGAAAGACAATTAAATTTGACAATCTAATCGTAAAGATAACTATTTAAAAATGTTCTTCAATACACACGAATTTAACTCATATATATATATATTATCCGCCTTCGACTTTACCAATTTAAAAGTTTAAGTAAAAAAAAAAGAAAAGATTTTTTGTTCTTGTGGAATATTCTGCACAATTCTTAAACAGGTGAATGACATATTTCAACCGTGACAAAATTTTGAATAAAACAAATAAGAAAAACAATTTTTTTTTTAAATATGGATGCATATACTTCGTAACGACAATAAATTAAACGAATATCTGAGTATGTAAGATATTTCTTTAAAAATAAAATGTTTTTAATCATTAAATTTATGTTAAATATTCCCGTATATAATTTTTAATTATTTTTGGTATTTTTAGTTTTGTTTTTCGTCTCTAAATGAAATGTATAATATTTGGTTGTAAAATTGAGGTAGTGTACGAAGAGATTCTATTCACATGTGAAACATTGAAATGTTTAAAATATTAAATATTTTTCAAGTCGTAAATTAGATTCATAAGTTATTAATTACGTTTGGTTGAGTTTTAATTGCTTAAAATTTTATGGTTTTGACTATGTCAGTACTGTTTAAAGAAATCTGATATTTATATTTAAAGAAGACTGCATTATATAGATTTTACTTATACATAGACTTCACTTATATAGACGAATTAAAAAATCGAAAACTAATTTTAATTATGGATCGAAATTCGGAATTTTAAAGTCATCGTTCAGTAACTACTTGATTAGAAAATTTACCTGTAATGTAACTTAGTTTTAATAACTCATTATTATATATCCACAAAATTTCATCCTCGTTCTATTTCTACACTATCCAAAAATATAAAATTTTATAGCTATAAATGTATTCATAGCTGCATAAACATTTTTTTTCCCCAAAACATTAGTATTTTATGTGCTGACAGTATAATTTATATATACCTACTTTATATAAATACAAAATTTATAAACAAGTACTTATAGCTAGCTCCCTTTCAAGATAGTCACGTCAATTAATTGATTTTTTTTTTCTTTTTTTTTTTTAATTAAAAACATAGTTTTTTATATTTCTGGCTTCCTGTTTTTACCTAAACAGAAAGAAAAAAAAAGTTAAATAAAGTTAATGGTCAGTGCATTTTTATAAATTGAAAATTTTTGTATCTATAACTCATTCTACAATTAGGTGTATACAATGAAGGGATAACTTAAAACTTAGGAGAAAACAAGAGTATAAATATTATATTTCAGATAATTGTTTTTAGTGTGCTCTTGGAATTATTTATTTCGATGAAAATTTCAACAATTTGTATAGACGTTTTTTTTTTTTTTCATATTAAATAAGGGATGTAAAAATATAATTTCTTACTGGGCTATGTTGCAATAAATTTTAATTGTTCAATGAAAATTTAAAAATAATAAAATCGATTAGTATTTTATAGAATTATAATAAACCTTGATTTCAAATTTATTATACAAAATTTAACTTAATAAATATTCATATTCATTTAGCGATGTTGAAGTATAATCTATTATAGACTACTGTAGGTATAAAAATTCTAAATAATTATAACAAAAATTTCTTCCTATATTTGATTGATTGATGAATGAGGACCTTAAATTTTTACTTAAATTTTGAATAAAATATAATTGAATTTTCTTTTGTACTTCTAAGAAATTTTCAACATTTTATTTATAAAACCAAATATATATTTCAAGCAATTTGTATTTTACAAGTCTTGGAAATCAAAAATAAATACTTTATATAAATTTCTTTTATGTCATTAACATGGGAAGCCATTAATAGCCATTTTCGGCCCGACTATAATTTTTCTTAGAAAGTTCTTTATATAGCTTTCAATACAGTACTATGATTTTGATTGAAATGTTTTTAACTAAAAAAAAAAAAATTATGAATGAATTTGTCATATTTAACAAAATTTTATGGATTTTAATTTTCTTTTTTATATTGAAACAATATTTCTACAAAAAAAAAAAATTCTTTTTAAGACCAAAAAGTTTTTTTTTTTTTTATTTTTCATCAGAAAAAACCAACAAAAAAGAAAGAAACTTTTTAATTTATCCAAACAATAAACTTATTAGGATCCCTAAAATTTAGTGATTAATGATATTATTATTCTAATAATAGAAAAAAAAAATAATAAAAGTTAAATGTATGGGAAAAAAAAACGTATATAAATATAAAGTATATGTGTATTGTATATAACTAAAAAAAAAAATAATAAATTTGTCAGGTACATATCGTTTAATTTTCATCATCATCATTTCATAGAATTAAAATTTTACTACCGAAATTCCAAAAGAAAAAAATGTTAAAAAAAATAAAATATATAAACGGCAAAAAAAAAAAAAATTAAATAAATATTTTTTAAACAATTCCAAAAATTCCTCAAATTTTTTTTTCCCCTTATTTTTTTTTTTTTTCATTAAAAACATATCAAAAGCATATAAAAAAAATTTCAAGGAAAATATTTTGTTTTCAATTTTGTTTTTGTTTTTTTTTTTTCAGATAAATATAAAAATTTTTATTTTTGGAGAAAAATAAACTACAAGCTTTCTCAATATCCAAAATAAAAATATATGAAAAAAAAAAAACAGAACTAAACTAAATAAAGAAAATTCTCAAAAAACAAAAGAAAAAATGTCAATCATAATGTCAGATCCTTAGAGATGAAAACAAAAAAAATAAAAAGCGCCTACAAAAAGTGGAATAGGATGTTAAATGTCTATTTTCCATTTTCATTATTATTATTATTATTATTATTATTTGAATTTGGTATTGTTTTTTTTGTACTTATTTTTTTATTGATTTTAATTTTTTTTTTTTTTCTGTTCGTTCTTAATTTTTGTTTATTATGTGAAATGTCAAATTAAAAAATTCTAGATAAAAATATATGTATGTACAAAAAAAAAATATTCCTATGGTATTTTTCTACATTAGATTATGTTCAATTTTACAAATTTATTTCGGATAGAAAACTCTGTATAATAAAATTTAATTTGAGCATTATTAGTGTTGTTAGATAGATTTAAATTATTCCAGATGTCTTATCGAAATGTTTTATATTACAATAATAAGAATCAATTTTTTGCTCAAACTTCGGTACTTCGGTATTTATTCTAATATTTTTAGTGAATAGTGTGCATGATCAATTTGGAGCTCAAGATAGCAGTAGCGAATATTTTTGAAATTTGTTTACCTGAATTTTACTGCTTAATACAAAATGATCAATTCTTGCAGTATCTTGGTTTTATGAAGTAACTACAACCCAGTTTAGAGATATCTTTTGAATCTTCTTACGTCAGTAAGATAAGTTATTCGATTAAACTACATTATCTTATTTATAATTAATGTTAAATTTAAATCTTGTTCTCAAAATAAAAAATTAAACATTATAAACCACACAAAATGCATTATTTATGAAAACAACAGTATCACCAAAAACTTCTAAAAAAAAATAAAAAACCAGAAAAACTGGACAATTTAATAATTTTGTTTTTATATTCATTCTCAAAAAAAAAAAAATATATATATATATATAATAATAATAAAAAAATAAAATAAGCTTCATCCTTTTATATACATTAAAGATTCAATATACAAGTATCTCGACAAGTATGAACTTAATTTATTTTTTTGTATAAATAAAATAAACATTTTCTTATTCAGACTGTCATTTGACATAAATTATATTTTCTATAAAATATTATTATCGACAGAGACATTTGAAAATTTATTTTTAAATTGAAAACAAAAAAAATAAAAAAAAAATTAAAAATAGGTACATTATAAAAATTGTTGTTAAAGGTGGAAGAAAAGCTTTTGGAAAAATTTTCATAAAGAAAATATAATTTTTCTGTTTCTGTGTTTCTGTTTTTTTTTTTTTTTCCTGTTTTTAGTTTATTTTCTATTTTATCTAGGTTTTTTACTTTTATTTTTTTTTATTTATTTTTTTTTAAATGAAAATATTTTGAATTTTAATCAAAGAATAAATCAAATAGAAAAATAAAATGAATTAAAGATAACAAAATATAATTTCAAAAAAAATTTTTTTTTCTACCTAGTTATTTTTGAGATTGAATAAATTGAGAAAAATGTAGACATAAAATAGACGAAAATTGATTGGATAAAATTGAAATATCATTTTAGAAAATAATATGAAAAAAAAAAAAAAATAGAAAACGAGAATATAATGAAATATTGAATTTTTTTTTTTTTGCTCTATTTTTGAATATGCAAAGGAAAACGTACTTTCCTGTACATATATTTAAGGAAAAAAAAAATAGAATAATAATGAAATTGAAAAGTAGATATCTGAAAAAAGATTTTCCGAACAAAAAGGAAAATATAAAAATAAAAATTCTAGTTTGAATAAACTTAAATTGTGATATCTGACTTATAATGTCTGTCTATTTAGTGGCAATTCTAAACTATCGGTGAGAAAACACTCTTGCTACACTTTGAAAAAGTTTACTTTTGAAACATAAAAAAGTGAAAGCAGAATGAGATAATCAGACACACATTATTTAGAAAAATTTTAGCTAAAAAGAAAAAACTATCTTGTTGAACTATATGTTTTTGGTACTAAGGCTAATCTAAGTTCATATTTGGGGTCCAGGAAATGTCTTAACAGGCAATCTATAGACATCCTAATTTCTTTACTTTAGCTAAGTTTTATTATTATTATTCTTTATTTCATCATTCATATAATTCTTAATAATTCTTAAAATAGTACAAGAGATAAAGATACAAATATCTGAGAAAAAGTTCTAATTATAGATAATGTCTGAGCTAAAGGAAAATTATGAAGAAAAATCTTTGTTTGAATTTGGCTTTAGCTAAGTTTTAATAAAATAAAATTCAACAATATTTGCCTATTTCTCGAAAAACAAAATAATAATAACTAAATTTCGTTACTAATATAGATGGAGACACAAAAGATAATAAAAATTGTAATGATAGAAAAAAAAAAAAATAGAAATAAAATATTAATAAACTGTTTCTAAGAAAATCAATAAATTTTTCTTTGATTTTGATGAAATGGGTTTTTATTAAATTTTAAATATTGAAAAAGGACTTGAATTTTCAAAATGAAAATATTAAGTATATTTATATTTATATATTTTTTTCATTTTCCTTTTTTTTTCACTTTCCGAAAATAAATCAAGAGAATAGGGAAAAAAGTATATATATATATATATTTTTTAATATCTACTTAATACTCAATGCAATATTAAAATTCATCAATGGAAATTTTTATTTTTTAATAAAAATCGATTAGATTATTATGTAAATTTTATTTTCTATAGTTAGTGCGTCCATTTATTAAGATTTTCATTTTGTATAAGATTTATTTATTGATTTTTTATTTATTTTTATTATTTTTTTTGCAATAATTAATTTTGTTAAAAAGTAATTTATATTAAAGTTGTTTAGTAAATATATACATAGTTAGTATAGAATAGTCAGTCTTAGAATGGATATTAAAAGATACAGCTTTATTATTGTTAAGACATTACCGTGAAAAATAACTAATAGAATTATCGTTTGAGAATTATGGAACGGAGAAAAAAAACCTCAGACTAAGTTCGTTTATTCACAAGACAGTATTTTCAATGATGTTCTAAAAAAAGTAGATAGGAAAGTAATATTTCTGAAGTACAATGAAATAGTTTTTATTCATATACAAATTTTTAAGTATTATGTTAAAATTAGATTTTTTTTTTATTTATACAATTCTTTGTGAAAATAATATCTATAATATTCCTATGTGTAATCAAGATGAATGAAATATTTGAAATGTTTTTTTTTTCTTGAAATTTTTCGCCCTGTTTCACCAACTGAGAACAAAAGTTTAAAAACTGCTGCATTAAAATAAAAGTATTATAGTAAATATGAAATGTACAAATTTATTGAAGAAAAAAATAAGATTTTTTTATTCATGTATATTAAGTATATAAATATTACGTATATGTTCCTAATATTTGCTTTCTTGCATAATGTAATGTATAATATTGTACATTTACGTACCTACATAAATATTATATATATCCCATATTACACTAAAAAATAAAAAATAAGAAAAAAATTTAAAACTACTACATTTTCTTTACTGATGTGTCTCATTATAATATTTAATATACTTTTTGAAAAGTGAAAAAAAAAAAATTTATCATAATTTTAACCTCATCATGGTGGAAATCATTTCAATGGTTTAGATTTGAAGAAAATTATTTCATATATAATATAGTATATTATATTCGAATTTAATATAAGTATCTCTAAAATTATTTTTTATGTAAATAAAATTCTTGGTCTTGTCAAGAATATTTACATTCATTTATTCTGTATAATATATGCACAACATATGTATATAAATTTTTTTATTTATTTTTTTCATAATGCAAAATTTCATAAATCATATTTAATATTTTAACGAAAACATCTGAAAAAGCTTATTTGATTTACATAATATTGCTCACTTGAATTTACTACTGTGTATACATAAAGTTATGTTACTCTTTGTAAACACACAGTGTAATAAAGTTTCCTTACAGTTCTTTGAGCTTTATACTGGTTGTAAAAAAAAAAAAACGAAATATAAAAATAAAAAACAAATTTCATTCATGATTACATTTTAATATTTATTCCATTTTATTAAAGTGGGAGTTCAAAATTGACAGAAAAGATAACATATAAAGAAATATTTATATACAAATAATAATGAAAATTTAAATTTAAAATGTATAAATTTTTTTATTTTTTTTTTGTCTGATTACAACAGAAAAGTTAATTTATTTGATGTTGAGGGAATTCTGTTATTTCGTTTTTTTTTTTTTTTGTGTAAAGTATACAATTTATTAACTTTATTACATAATTTTGTATTGTAATGTACATCTAGAATACAAAACATATATATATATATATATATATATTTATGACACATTCATATATATAATGTTGTGGTTTATTAAAAGCTGAGGGATTACATTCTTTTATTTATGTTATATATGGTATTTGTTTGTTTTATTCTTTGAATTTTCTTTTATTCAACTATTTCGCATATTATTAAATTATAGTTTGAATATCTTTAAGTGAGTATATAGAAGTAAAATTTAAGGACAAACTTTAAAAATTAAAAAAAAAAGCATTTAAATATATTTTATTTTATATTTATATTAATAATATTTTCATTCAAGTTCCATTATACATAATTCCATTAATATGAAAAATAATAATTACTGTCAATTCTTGTGTAGGTGGAAATCCAGTCTGTTACACACTTCAGGTGTAAATGTGAAAAAAAAAATATTAAAAATGTTTGTTTTTATTATTTAAAAAAAATTATAATAAAAAATAAAAATAAAAAAAAACAAAGGAAGGTGGGTCAATGAGTTAGCCACATATCCCCAGATATATTAAAAAAAAAATTAATTACTCGGGATAACGTTAAACATTTTATTACATTATGATTTTTACACAGCACGCATAATGTCGCGAAGTCAGTAATATCGTATCGTGCGAAAAATTTCTAATTTAAAAAAGAATAATGTATATTTATAATTCATTTATTCTCATAATCTGACTAATGAAAAATACCATAATTCAATTTCAATCACTATCAAATTTAATACAATTTAAATTCTAATGATTAATGAACATTTAAAAGAAAAAAATGAACATTCAATATTATCTGCGCACCATATATCATTGTTATGGCTGTAATCAAATAACTATGTCATTAACCACCTAACAATGTGTCCACCAACTTTGATGTAGAACAACAAAAATAAAAAAAAATAAAAATAAACTCAATTTAAGAGTTAACACACTAAATAAAACTAGAAAATGAAACCACAATTTATATGAACTCTAAACTGAAAAACAAGAACCACTTTGGATACACCACTTAACAGTATTAGGTTTCAACACATAACAATTTTTTTTTTTTCATTTTTATTTTTTCAACTATATAAATGATTTCCCACATTTAGTAAATAAATTAGCACCAAAAAAGCTTTGATAAAATATTTTACATGCTTTAACATAAAATTCAGGTATTTTAAACACATTGTTATGTTTTAACAATGAAAAACAAAAAAAAAAAAATACAATTTCACTTGTATTTATTTATTTTAACTTATATGTAACCTATATATATCATAAATGTATATAGTATAAGGTTTAATTTAATTATAGAATTTAAAGCATGCAATTAATTTCTCCAATTTAAGAAACAAACTATATAGTACTATATATCAACTATATATCATTTAAATCTATTTAATGGTGATATTTTTTTTTTTTTTAAATTAAATTTTAACAATTTCAATTATTTATGTAAAATTCGATACAAAGTACATTGAAATGATAAATTCTTATAGAAATTTCTTTAATTAATTAAAAAAAAAACTAGCATAATTTTTGTTGTTTTTAAATTATATTGTTATTAAGCTAACGCTTTTGCAATAAAATAAAATAATTATAATCCTATACTATATCCATACTATATTCTTGTGTTTTTATAAAAACATTATACTTTAATAATTATTTTATAAAATAAAAGTTTATAAATTATAAATTTATAAAATAATATTAAGGAAGATTTTATCAATTTGAATAACCAATTGAATAACCAAAACAGTCACTACTATTCATTAAAATCGTTTAGGCATGACATAATCCCTAATTGCTATACCTATTCTAAATAGTTCAATTTAATTTTTGATAGAACTTTGAAAAGAATATTTAATTGAATTATAATTCTAACATTCTATTAGTTACATCTTAGTTAAAAAAAAATACTTTGTATTTTTTATTTCACTTTTAATATCATTATAAATCTACTTAATCTAATTATATGTACACATTAAGTATTAAGTGTATATTTATTAATTTTAATAATTCAGAAATAAATTTTCCAGTAGATCTAATTTCTTCAGTACTTATTAATATTATTATTACTTTTTTTTTTTTTTATTGTTTATAATATTAGACAAGAACTTTTTGAATGAATTTATTAACATAATTTGCAATTAAAATAAAATCAAATTAGATTTAATTCATAATGCCTCCAACTGTTAATAACCGGAAATTTATGCAAATCACGTTTTAATTATTAATGAATTTCAATATATAAATAATAAAGTTCTATAATAGTTATTATAGACGTAAGTATAAATTAAAAAAATTTTTTTTTGTCTTTTATGTCTTTCTGTAAAAGTTGGCTATTATAGAGTTCTCTATATTGGTGAGTAATAAAAATTTTCTAAACTATTATAAGAATAGGTACATATTTTTCAATTAATAAATAAATGTATTTGCCAATATTTTCAAGAACAAATATAAAGTATAAAAAATAAAAAAAATTCACAGAATATAAAATATCTAAAGTTAATTAAACGATTAATTGTAATTTATTTTTATTTTTTTTGCATTCTTATTTTTTTTATTAGGTTTAGGTGCATTATATTATACTCATAATTTTTATGTTTTAAATGTATAATCTTAAAGAGAACTTTAAAAAAAAAATTTAATTCGTGAAAACTTGTATTATGCAAATTATGTTTATGATATCCAGATGAATATAAAATTTAACTGCACAAAAAGTTTAATTCAATTTTTAGCTAAATCTGTTTTTATTGAGTGCTAATTTTAATTTTATATAAAGCTTATTTATATTTGTTAATTTCAATAATTTTATCTTGTCTTATTTTAAATTAAAAAAAATATATCTCTGTTTTAAATGACTATGTGTTTAGTATTACACTTAATTCTTTTGGCAATGAGGGGGATTGCACTTCTTGTACACATTGTGTGCTATCATTATGGTGCACTATACAGATCTAACACTTCAATATAAAATGTGGTATGTCAGAATTGTGCACAAGTTTTGTCGCTACAATAAAGTAAATAAAATGGAAACTCAAATCATAGCAACAAATTGCTTCTAAATGTGATACTAATATTATGTGAATGTATATTTATAGAAACAATTATTTATTGGATATTTTCATTTTGTTTTACTATCTATCTTCATATTTTTTATACTATGGAATCGAAATTTTTGTTTCTATCAATTTTTATTTACCGTTATCCAATTTTGTTTTCTGAATACAAAAAAATTAGATAATAAAAACTTTTATAATAATACTTGTAAAATTCATTGAGTAGGTTTTATTAAAATTCTTGTCAGTCTGATTTTTTTTTATTATTTAAAGAATACAATTTATAAAAGTTAAATTAAAATCATGTTTTATGAATAATAAGTATTTAATATCTTGTATATATATATATATGTATACATTTTTTTTATTCTTAGTTTCAAAACATACATAAAAGTTTAATTCTTTTTTATTATGAAAGAAATATTAAGAGTATATTGTTTTATTAACAGATTCAGCTTGAATTTTACCTTTAAAAAAAACTGAAAAAAATTATTTTTAGTAACTATTTCTAACAAACAAAACGAAGTATATAGGTAAAGCTAAAATCTATAATTTCTTTTTTTTGTAGGTTTGGTTAGAAAAGATGGAAATTATTTACTAACCATAAGCTTAGCTTTAACGACACGGAAGCGAAATATTTCAATAAATATAAGTTTTACCGAAAAATTTGAGATCTCCTGCACAAATCACTACCTAAACCTGAAATAATAACAACACAACCTTTTTTTATTGACATCAAATTAAAAAATTATTTTTCTTGATGTCAAGTCGGACTCTTCTTTTTTTATATTTTATACAAACGATACTTACCTTAATATTTTTATTAACAATAATTTTTTTTGCATTTTTTTAAAATAAATTTGTATAATTTCATCTCAAAATAAAAAAAAAATTTTTATTTATTTTTAGAAAAATAAATTTAGATCTTTAGATTAGGTAGGTTTTCGCTATTATTAACTTATAAGTACATAATGCACATTATATTTTGATTGATAAATAAAATTATAAATTTTAATAATATAAATAAAAGTAAAATGAAAATATTCTGGAATGAGAAGTACGTATCTTTATTTATTCAGTCAAATGATCAATTTCAAGTATTTTTAAATTGAGATAAAAATAAATGTTTATGTTTTTTTAACACTCTCGAATATTAAAATTAATTGATTTTGAATAAGAAATTAGCAAGAATAATTAAAATAGATTAATGTCTAATACCTTTTAATATACTAAGTTGTTTCATTTTACACTTGAGCTAACATTGAAAATATTCGCTAAATAATATTGTTGTTACCATTCCATATATTTTTATAGATATATAATATATAGTTATATATAATTGTATGACATGTTAAAAGAATTAATAATTATACACAAATATATACTAATATAAATTAACATAAGTAAGTAGTTTGAATTTTAAACAACATTATAATTATTAGTTCATCGAAATTAAGACTTAACTAATATTTTAAGACGTTATATTTATATAACAATATACAAAAACTATAGCTATTATTGGTTACATGTAAGAATGTTAATGGTGGACTTATAGCATAATAAATAGTAGTTAGTTATAATATTTTTTAATTATTTTTTCTTTTTTTTCTATTTTAAATTAAGAAAAAAGGGTTCTCTCTATTTCGCATAAATATTTATTATTTAAGCTTATTATTTTTCATATTTTAATTTAAATTTAGACATTGAAAAACATTTTGCGTCATATATTTTGCAAACATATTTATGCAATTTATTGTTATTATTATTATAATTTTTTTTTTTTTGAGGTAAATGTTAGTAAGATCCTTGTCAATGGTTTTCTAAACAGTTGAAAAATATTTTCTTGAAATCTCATTAAAATTTATATTAGGCCACAAAAAAAAGTGTATAAAAAAAGTGAAATTTTTTTTTTAAATGCTTAGCGAAACATGGAACAAAAAAAAGTAATTCGATGTTAAATCAAATTAAATTAGTCCCTGCCGCCTTATTAGGCCCCAAATGTTATTTAATTTACGAAATTTTTATAAAAAAAAAATATATATAATTTTATCCATACATATATTTTAACTTCTGAATAACCATTAAATAGAATATTTTATGAAATTTTCTATTAAAAAAGATGTAATATATATTTCAAGATCTAAAAAATGAAAGGGGTTTGAATAAACTTGGAATTTATATTAATGCTATATATATATATATAGTTTTGTTCTCCCTTAAGATTAACCTATTTTGATTTGATTAAATTTAAACTTATATAGTATTAATAACTTAAACTTATGTATAGTATTAATAAAATTAAAGATTTCTAACCGAATGAATGAAAATCTAATAAACTTCTAGAAGAGGAGTAGACAAGCTCATAATTATGTCATATTATGTCATATTACAACAACGGTAGCTTGTAAATTTTTGAAATATTCCATTTGGACGATTGGTTAAAAACAATATCTGACGTCAATTGAAAACAATAAAAACTATATACGATAAACCAAGATTTAAACTTCACATTTCAATGCTTTTCTATTTGAAATTATTATCTAAATCACATTTAAACTCAATACTTTCACAACGTTTTTCCATGAAATTATGTTATCCATAATGTAACATCTTTTCACCAGCTTCATTTGCTTGGGTTTAGGTATATATTCATATATATACATTTTTTCAGAAATCATAATTTAACCACAAAATTATATAATACTACATATACAAAAAAAATCTTTTTAAATTTTTTTTTCTTCTAATGTATTCAAAAGGAAAAAACATACATAATTCAGTTCCTAGATTTCCTTTTAACAACCTAAACCTTGAAAGAAATATAAAATTTATTTCGTCTAAATTTAAGATTTTTCTTAAAAAAAAAAAAAGTTAAAATAAGTATATAATATATTAAAAAAAAAACGAATATATTTATTCAAATGTATATATCTATATGTATATGGCCATAACGTTATATCTTATATATGTTTGTATAAAAACATTGTACATACATTCTTAAATAAATATATCTAATGCTGCTTAATGTTTCTGTTTATGTTCTTTATTAAAAAATCATTAATTTTTTGTTTTTTTGTTTTTTTTTGTTGTGATAAAAGAAAAAATAATAATAATCTTTAATTTTTTTTTTTTTTTGATGGAAAACAAAAAGTAAACAAGAAAAACAAAAATATGATTCTTTCAAAATAAAACTTTAAAAATATAAAGCATAGCATTATCTAAATTTTTTGATTAAAATGATGCGGTGGTGGTGGTGGGCCGGTTAATCATAACAGAAATTTTTATAAAAAAAAAAACCAAAAACAAGAAAATGCAGTAAACAGTAGGGATAAAAATAATTGAAATTAAAAGAGCTAGTCCATTCTATAGTCTAACATCTAATTTTTAGGTTTAGATTTTGTTTTTTGTTTTGTTTTTCATAAATATGAATTATTATGTAAGTATTGTATATTCTTTTGTATTGTTACTGCTTTAATTCATATATACTTACTCATTGTATAGTAGAGTATAATAGTAGGCAAGGTAATATTGGGATAGTATACTATATTATTATTGTTTTGTTTTAAAATAAGAATAGAATGATTTTGATTATTTTCATAAAATACTTTTTTGTTTTTTTTGTTATGTGGAATACAATGTATTAGCATAATTTTTTTTTATTTTGGAAAATAACATGAACATTTTAATTTAAATTTTTTATATAGTTTAGAGGCATTATTTTAGTTCTTTTTTTATTTCTTAAAAAAAAATTATTAAATTATTTAAACACATCAATGTTTTTTCTTACAATAATAATGTAAATAAAATTTAAATTTTTTAAATCGAATAAAATCAAAAATTAATCTATAAATTTTTTATCAGCTTATCTTCTATTCTCACTTGATAAAGATATTTAAATTTTCATTTCAATTTCTACAGCTCTTAATAGAAAACATTTTTATACATATTATAATATATACAACAGCACAGCCATAAATATAATATTATTCTAGAATATTGAATAAGAATCCCTTTTCAAAATTTGTCATCCGCAAACTTTTCAGGCTCTTAACATTAAAAATAAAAAAAAAAAAACAAACTTTGATTGACATTTTATATTTTCTACATTATTATTGTTATACTTAATACAACCATATTTTTATCGTAATAATCTGTACCTACGTCAAAAAAAAAATTATAAAAATAAATAAATAAATAATTTTAACAGTGTAAAAAAAGAAAAAAATAAAATTAAAATTAAAATTTACTACTCAAATATGTTAACTAAAGATACTTGTATATTTCAATTAAAGCTCTCTAAATTACAAAAAAAAAAAAAAACAAAAAAACAACGAACATAATTTTTGTTGGAGCAATAATTCAAATATACAGAATAATTTAAAATGTTATATTTCTCGGGTATATACCTACTCTACTATTACACTTTATATATTTTTTGAATAAAGAATAATATTACATTACATAATCTAAATTGTACAAAAATCATTCAGAGTTGTTATTTGAAGCATATTTAATACATTCCGCAATGCGTCTTTAAAGCACAAAAAAAAAATAATAAAAAATACAGATTCTTACAACCAAACAATAATAATGGTGTATGAAAAGTTTCTTAAGGATGTATCAAACAACCCTCCCCGACAATTCTTTTTTTTTTTCGTAAAACCAAACTCTTAACAGAGATAACATTTTTATTTTATTTTCCTTCAGAAGAAGAAAAAAAAAAAAAAAACCTTCCTAAAATATGTTTCAAGAAAATAACAAGAAAATTTTTAAGCAAAAAAAAAGTAATAATAATAATAATAATAATGAATTCTTTATGTATGTGGATCTAAACCATTTATTTAGGGGTGAGCTTACTTTTAAATGCGTGAGTTAATCTCTTAATGAATTTATTTAAAAATTTTTTTAAACAATTTTGTTGATGGGATGAAAAGATAAAAAAAAAAACCACTGAAGAAAACAAAATTAAAAACATGACAGAAATTAATTTCTAAAATTTAATTTAAATAATTTGGAAAAGTTTTTTTTTTTTAAACTATGATCATCTTTCCAGTTTGATATCTGTATAATTTATGTTTGATATTTAGCAGATTCTATTGTCTGTTGTATTATATATGACATGAAATGAAATTATATGTTGAATTATAACTATATACGATTTTTCTAAATAAATTAAATTTCACACAAAAATATATTTTAACATATATTTTAACGTGTACTACTTCTGGCAAGTATAAAAAGGACTTTCTTTCTTAAAAATTTTCATATTATTTAACAAAAACTGAGACTGGTACTTATATTATATTAAAATGAATAAGATATTTTATTAAATGTACTAAGTTGTCCTAAACCCTTATTCATATGAAAATTATGTTAATTATTTTCAAAGCTAACCGATTCTTCTTTGTGTCAATGATCGATTTACATTAAAATTTTTAGTTGTAAAACATTCCAGCAACATAAACAGCAGTTCCGTATCTCTTGAATTAGATTTACCATTATTTGTTAGATCATCCTTTTTTGTTAATAAATGCAGATGAGAACTATTTGAATCCCATAACTTAGATGCCACGTTACTATATATACTTTATAATTATTGATCCATAATTTTAATTTTATTCCATAGATTTGTATTTTATATTACTAATGTTTTTAAACCCATTGAGTATTAAAATACAGATATTTTAATTATGGCAAGAAAAATAAACTTCAGATCCCCATTGTAACCCAATTTCATTCAAAAAAAAAAAATCCCTAAAGAAAATTATGTAGGTACATAATATACATAAAAATGTATATATCCAGGAAAAGGCAATAAGCAAAAATGTACATATAGATTAAGTATATATATGTATTTATATTGTATATAGAAATAGTATATTTCTCTTTTATTGGAAATGAAAATTTAAAATAAAAAATTATGTGTATATTAAAAGGTATAAATATAGTACCTTTTCTTGCTTAAAAATAAAAAAAAAGAAAATAAAGAAGAAAATAATCATTGATATATAAAATTTTCAATTTCCTTTATTTTTTTTATTTTTTTATTTTTTACACACAAGTCCTTTTTCACTTCTTCAAAAACTTGGAGTAATGTTATTTGAATAAAGTCAAGTACAATTTTTGTTTTTTTTTAATTCAAATCTTATATATATATGTACATATACCCAAAATAAGTATTTTTTTCTTTCTTAATGTAATAAAATCAATTTAGAAAAATTGACATTTTTACATTTGCTTTTAAATGAATTTAAATTAATTTTAATTTTTTGTTAATTGATTTTTATTTAAAGATATTGATTAAATAAATTTTTAAATAAAATTAAACTGTTTGTGAGTATAAGAATTTATATTGGATGTAGATTCATTACTTTAAATAACCCTTCAAAATATTTTACGATAACACAAAATGACATGTACAGGAATTTATTTAGGGTATTAAAGTTTGAACGTTAAATGTTGAAATATTTTTGTGAAATTTTCATAAAACTTTAGTCGAGAATGGCAATCTTTCTAATGTTAACTTTGTCTAGTCTCAGATTATAATATCATGTTGAAAATCCCGACGTTTGCACGAATCCAATTTTTTTATTTCTTTTATTTTTTGACTTTAAGAAAAAAAATACTCGGGGAAAAAGATTTCATTTTTCCTTTGGAAACATAAAGTATCAGATTTTCAAAAGCACAAAGAAAGATGAATCAAAAAATTTAAGACAAGTACAAGGGAAAAACGAGAAAAATAAAAAAAAAAATTCATGAAAATTGATTTCCTTCTGCTCATGAAAATTTGTATTTTCACATAATAAATTTAAAACCAAGTAAATTGAATTTTATATTGTTTAATCCTAACAAAATGGTATTTAAGGGAAAGAAAAGGAAAAAAAAATAATAATATATAAATCTAAAAATTACAGAGGATTATTTAAAAATAAATAATGCTGATTTTTTTTTTGTTTTTTGTATTTTCTTTTTCATAAGTAAAGACTAATAGAAAGATTAAAATTTCAATTTATTAGAATTTCAATTATATTTACTACACTAAATATGTATTAAATAATAATGAGATTTTGATTAGCAATTTATTTATATATAGGAAAACCAAAATTAATAGTTGTAAGTTGTCTATAGTTGCTGTTGTGACCAAACAAAAAACATATTTCTTCTTTTAGTATTCAATTCTAGTTTCACGAAGTTAATTGTTTGTAATCGCTTCTAAATCCAGAATCGCTTGTATGACGTAGGCTTAATCTGTTGTAGGCAGGTATGTTATACGTAATATTATTATTTTATTAAAGAACCATTTCTGGTTTTACTGCTGATAAAACAAACTCGATTATAATTATTTTTAAGCTTAACATGATTTCGAACGTTCATATGTACTCATATTCGACTATCGAATAATTTAAAAATATATAAATTTTGATCATGAAAAACTATACTAAAAAAACATGATGATAAAAATCACAATTCATATATAACATCATTCATATTATTTTTCATGGACAAAAATTTATATGTATACAATACATAAAACATAGTGTGTGAAAATTTTCAAATTATCATGTAAAACTTATGTTTAATTTAACTATCAACAAAAAAATAAATAAAAAAAAATGAAAAACTTTTTGCACAAAAAACGTAAAAAACCAATATGATATTCTGAATTTAATGGTTATTTCTAGAATTATGATTTTTTATATGTATACCTACCTATTTCTTTAACGATTGAAAATCAAAACAAATATTATGCTTACCTGAGCACGTGTCATCAATTTATCAAACGAAAATTGTTATTTTATTTTTCGCTTCAAAATTAAATAAAAATAAATAAATAGTATAAGAAAAATCATATAACTACAAAATGTATATATTTAAGTAAAAAATATATATATAGAGGGTAAAAAAAAATCTTTTGTTTTTCTTTTGCAAAGTTTAATGAATATGTTTTTTGGTCTGTCATATATTTTTTTTTTTTTATTATTTTATGTTGTATTTTTTCATATATATAATATGTTCGTACAAAAACAATTCCCAAAAAAAAAAGTTTTTTTAGAGATTTTCTAATGATACCCATGAGACATTTTCTTTTGATTTTTGTCGTTTATTTTTTATTTTCCTTTCTATACATGTATGATGTTTCCCTTCATTTTCACAATTTAAGTTATTACCCTCAAACTCTGACTTTTGACTTACCCCAAAGGGAATTGTCTCGTCTTTTTCAAAAGAAAATATCTTATTAACAACAAAAAAAAAAAAAAGAAGAAAATATACATATTTGTACATATATGTGTTTTCTTTGATTTTTATTTAAAATTGAATAAAAATAAAAACCTAATGAATTAATTTAAAATTTTCTTCAAAGCAAAAACTAATATATAGCTATAAAATTTAAAAATTAGATATAAAAAAAAAATTTAAATTAGGTTCTTATTTTACTAAAATAAAAGTTTGATAAAGCTGTATGGAAAATTGTGAAAATAAAGAGAAAAGAAAATCAAGTCAACCAAAAATTGGTAAATTTCGAAAAATTTTCTTTGAATTAAAAAAAAAAACTTATCTTTAGAAAACTGTACTTCATTTCCAAACATTAATAGTACCATTAGTATATAAAACCACAAAAAACTGCTTAATTCATTGATACAAAATAAACCAGACTTATGCATACATTATAAAATAAAACTTTTTGAAGATATATATATTATACATTATAATAATATAATTAAAAATTCTTAACTTCGGTTTGATTCGGTTTTCTTCATACACTATTTATACACTATTTATTTACTTTTAAAACTGACTATGGAAACTTACAAAAACGACATTTTTGTCCATTGCAAATAAAAGTATCATATATTTACGAAAATTTAAGACATTAAGTCTTTGTAAACAAACTTTTTTAGTTACTGATCCGGACTATATATTTTCTTGCATTTTTTGATTGAATAAATAATTACAAATTTATTTAAAATACAAAACGCAACTAAATGATTAAAATTACATATACATAAAACTGAAAGTAAAATTTTATATAGGTATTTTGCATTACATCATGTCAAGTCAATAATATTGCTTATATACGGCATTATAAAGTGAATTTCTTTTAAAAAGGCTTGAATATTTTATTTGGATCTGGCACGAGCTAAAAATTTTCACCTGCCAAAATTTATTACATTCAATTTAAATTAATAAAAAAATGAGTATATAATGAGATTAATTATATTTTTATATTTATATAGTTTTTTTCTTAACCATTTTTATAGAATGAATATTATAATGATTCCTTTGTTGATCTTTTTTTCCTTCAAATTTTATAGGTATATAATGACCAAAAATTGTACAAAGAAAAGTAAATGCAACAACATTATTCATTATATTATATTATTCAAAAATTAACAATAGTAACATCTGCCATAATCTTACAACTTTATGTTCAAAAATTAATAATTTTAAAGTCACGCAAGGTGCTTCAATTGAAAAAATAACATCTTGCATTCAAAATTTTTGTATTGGTCACATAGATGCAAACTGAAGTATAATCATGACGTATATAATATTTGTCCGTATACTAATACTCATAGGTGAACGATATTTAATAATAAAATTTTCTGAAACCGTAATCGGAAGACTGGAAATAAGAAATAAAAGTGGAAGTGGTGAATTAAAAACAAAAAAAAAAAAAAAAATTTAATTCTTATGATTCATGACTGTATATGGGAATTTCTTTTTAGAAATTATAAGAACATTGATACGGTTGCCAATTTAAATAATTTCATATGAACGTTGACCCTGTCAGTGTGTGAAAAACAGTTTGAAAATAGATATAAAAAACTTTTAATGGAAAAAGTTACTTCTACTGAAAATATACAGTATTATATACTAAAAAAAACACTTGGTGGAAAATCAGCCATAAAATATAGCAGAAAAATTATAACTGAAACTGGCAGCTTGTAACAATTATTAAATATTTTCTAAAAAGTGTAGCAAACGAATTGTAGCTAAAACTGCTACACAAAAATAAGAATAAATCACAAAAATATTTATTTATAGAATATTAGATTCTGAAATTTCTATATCAAATATTGCTATAATCATGTGAACAGATATATTATATTAAAAAGTAAAAGTATAAGCTGTTTTGCCTTGGTTTAAAAAATAGCTAATCTTGCTAATGTCGTCCATTAGTTTGATTTGACCTATATGCACAGAATGGGCTTTACAGAAATTATAGCTGCCTCTGCTATCTGTTTTTCAGTGTTCAATATTAATTTAGGTATCTACTTACATAACAATTTAATAAAAATTTATTTTCTAGTAAAATTTGATAGTACAATATGAAGTTAAATCAAAATATTAAAATTAATTTAAAATACATTAGCGCACGTGAAAAATCAAATAGGCAACTTAAAATTATGAAATTAATCAAGATATAAAAATTGTTTGATTTTAACCGAAAAATTTAAATATTTAGATCATTTTTATGTTTCATTTTAATACTATAATCAAAAAGTCATCTACGTTAAAAAAAAAAAAAAATTTCCCAAATTCATAATTATTATTCAGTATTTAATATTAAAAAAAAAAATTTTTTTTATTAAAATTGAAAAAAATATTATTCCAATATTTTGAGTTAATTTAAAATTTACGGACATTATGGAATAATAATGAAAAAAAAAAATGTTTTTCTGTTAATTGCCAATGGCGTAAAAATTTTTGTGATTTTATCTTTTTATTAATAAGTTTTTTTTTTTTTTTTATATAATTAATATTTCTTTTATTTCATTGCAGTATCTTTATAAAAATGTTTTAAATAAAATTTTAATTTGGTTTCTTTTTTCATTGTGTTTTTTTTTTTAATAAGTAAAATAATTGCACTGAAAAAATGCTTTATCTTTTATCAAAGGAATTCCCAAAAAATTTGCTTTTGAGAGTTCAATCTATTTTTAATTTGCAATAAATATATAGTGAAGAATATAGGAAGGGTTATGCAATAATTTCTAGAACTAGGTCGAAAAAGTCTAGTTAAGTTAAGTTTTGACTTCTACTAGGAAATTAATTTTCATGCAGGATGTTATTTTTATCAGCTCCTCCTATCCGTGCCTAATTTTCTGCTTTTGTACTTAGAATATATACTTTGTAGTAAAAAAAAAAATATGTGAGTCTCGGGACACACGGAAGAAGTGAAACTTCATGGCAAGTAGTATTTTCTGGGACGGCTAAATAAATATTTAAAATGGCCAAGTGCATATAAGACATGACGCCAATCGATTTTTTCGACGGCGACTAGTTGATTTTTGTCTTTCGACTGCTGCGGCCAGTCGACTTAAAATAACTTGTCTTGGAGGAATCGGCGGCTTAGAAAAAATTAAACAAAAAAAATTAAAAACCAGTGACTACTTAGATATAAAAACATTTAAAAATTCTAAAATACTTTTTAAGTTCAAAAATTTTAGTGGTATAATGGCTTTTAAATTATTTCAAAATGCCTATATTTATAGCTGCATGGCAACACTGGTTGCCAGATGATTTCACTATATTTTAAGCCGTAAACAAAATTCCGGTTACAACTATATTATTAGCGACAATAATGTATGAAAAAACAGCAGCGTGGGTTAAATCATGTTTTCTTTTTGTTGCCCGAATAGTTTAACCTAAAATAACTTTTTCAAATATGCCTGAAAAATTTTAGGCATATTAGTACTTCTTCTGAAAAGGAATTAGAATAAAAATATTCTACATGCATTGCATTAATAGAATTTAATGGCAAAAATAATTTATACCAACAACTCAATTACAAATTACTTTCAAAAAAAATCTGTTTTAGTTAAAAGAGCATTTTCAAATATGCCTGCAAAATTTGTCATTAGTATTTCTTCCGAAAAGTAATTGTAATAAACATATTTCTCCTGCATTTTATTAGTGTAATTTAATGCCAAAAATAAATTACACTAACAAACTAAAAAAATTACATTAAGAAAAATTAATATCAAAAATAAATTATCTACAAAATAGGTGCATTGGAACATTTTTATTCAGAATACATATTTGTATTCCAAAAACTTTCTGAAAATTAGCACTAATAATTAATAAATGAAATATTTGTTATTCAATAATTTAAAATAAATTTTATTTTCCTTTCAATCGAAAAAAAAAGAAAGTATTTTCGACTTTAATTCTGAGCCAATATAGAGTAGGTTATTGCGCTGATAAGCTTCATTAAGTTGCTAGAGGCTGTCGGTTTTATCATCAGCTGACACATAATTTTTTTCTTTTTTCTTTTTTTTTTGCCTTTTTTTTGACAATAATCGAGGCATTTTTGACATTCAGCGTTACATTTTTGACACTTACATTTTTTTCACTCTCAATCACAATGCCTCTAAAGAAGTTTCACTTCAAAAAAAAGATAGAAACAATTGTCTTACTAATAGAATGGACAATCAAATAGAAAATTTTTGAATCTTATGTACATAATGTATCTTAAAATTAACTTTTTTTTTTCTGTGTACATTTTTATAGACATTTGAAGGGAATAACATTATTAGATATATATTTTTCTTTTGAAAGGTTAAGGCTTTCTATTGAAAAATATAAATAAATACAATTGTCAATATTTTGACAAGGTATTTAGTCAATTTAGATTAAAAAAAAAAAAATATACCTTAAGTCTTAATAAAAATTACAGGTACATTTAAATGGATTTATCAAAAAAAAAAAAATGTTCAATCATCCAAGCAATTGTTCAATAAATGTTATTGATTTTAAGAAAAAAAAAAAAATCAAATAAATTATAATAAATTTTTTTTTGGTCTTTCAATTCTTTTTTTTTTTATAAGTTTGGGTAATGATAATCGCTTTTTATTTCCTACTGCCGAAATAATGAAAAATAGCTTTTTTTTTTGTATAAAAGTATTATTATTTCTTTTGGTGAGGAAAAAAAAAGATTTATGTCTCGATTTATGTATTGTATGTGTTTATCTTTCAAAAAAATATTGGAATACAATGTAAATAATAATATTGAATGTGCAATGAGTTTCTATTTTTTATTTCTATACATTATGGTTATTAAAACAAATGTCAAATATTAATACATCGACTTATAATAAGTATTGCGAGACCAATAAATTTCAAACAAGAACCTCTGTCTTAGTTGGTCAATATTAGTCAGTGTGTTCCTTAAAAAATGTTGTTCCAATTTTCTCTTACGATGAAAATATCAAACTTTTATCGACATTCGGTTTGTTTTGGTGAATAACTTACATTTTCATTAAAAGTTGAAAAAATCGATAATTAAAATTTGAAAATTTTGATGAAATTAAAAAGAGTGATTCATATTTTTCGTAGTTTTATTAATTTATCATGAAGTGAGAAGTTATTGTGAACTGCAGCCACTACGTTAAATTAAAATTTATATTTTACATTGTATTATTAAATTTAATTCGGTCAAAAACTAATTGTATTAGGTTCTGTCAAGGACAATTAAAATAATTTTTATAAAAATTAGAAAATTAGAAAAAATAAAAATAATTTAATCATATCAAAAATTATTACTTGATTGTCAAGAAATCACGTTTTATTTATTCTCGGAAAGCAAAATTTTTGTAAAAAAAAATTATATTATTTTCTATAATATATAAATTACTGAATCGTACAATTGTATATTGTTGCAACTACTATACGTGAACTTAGAAGAAAATTGAATTTTTTTAAGTATACACAAGTATTCAAGTATACTTAGGTTTATATTTACAAAATTTCGTATAAAATTAAAAAAGGTTTGAACATGTTGATCTTCTTTTCAAACAAAAATCTGAAAGGAGGATTCTCTATAATTCAATTATGATGACTAAAACAAGTAATACGTCATTCACTATAGTTTTGAATCTTTTGATAATTTGATAACTTTAGTTTCATATGAAAAATTATTAAACCAATTAGTAGAAAATACTAAATATCATTTTTCTCTATAGTTAATTAATTTAAAATCAGTATTTCAAACTTACTTTCAACTCTTTTTATGAAACCTAGGAATAAATTTTGAAATTATTTATTCTATAAATTATTCTTTTTCGATTGAAAAATTAGTTTTATGTAATTTACATCGATTAGATTTTAATTTATTCTTTTGACATATAAAAAAAAAAATAGATTAAAAACTCTGAAAGTCATGTGTATGTAATTGTCAGAAAATTATAAAAAAAAAAAATGCAAAATCATCATGAAAGTGTAAAGAAAGTGGACAAAACGTTCATTTAATAAAAGAGAAGCAATTTTGTAGTTCGTTTAAAATTAATGTCCACATATCTGTATTGTATATGCATTGAATCGTAGATATATTTCCTTTATTTCATTATATTATATAGTAAAATCATGAAGAAAATTTAATGCACAAAGCATAAATATTGGGGAATGAGCAATTTAAAAAAAAATTAAAAAGGTTATTACAAAAAAAATCAATAAACTCTGTTGTTATCAACTTTAGTTGAAATAAAAAATCTATCCATTTAATGAATAAAATATAATAAAAAAAATTATCATTAAAAAGTTATTAATATGATTTTCAGTACAATAAAATGTCAAGCAAAAATTATTTTTTATTATTGAATACAAATTAAAAAATTGAATTCTTGAAATAATTAATTTTATAAAGGTTTTCTCATGATAATCATAGCCATTATGTTGTTAATTGAAAAATTAAAAGCTTTTTACTGAATCCACACTAAAGTAATGTGAAAATCAAGTCGGCGAGAATGAATATTTTGAAAAAACTACAGTTTACTTTGAAAATTTCGAAGATAAAGATTTCAAATTAGTCAGACAGGCTCACGATATTTATAAGTACAAGTAAAACGCATAGGAAGGGTAACTAAAAATGAATCTTAACTATAAACAATAATATAGTACACTTTAGTGTCAGAGAAAGAAAATATTTGATTTTTTTAATGTTTTTAATTTAAACGCATTATACACTGCATTAAAAACAACAGAATTTCAAATGTCATTCCTAATATACGAAAACAATCTTGCAATATGTAAAAAACGGTTTCTTTTTCCTACATTCATCTAAAGTTGAATATTTCTTCTTTTTTTTTTTTTTTAATCTCGTTTCTAACTAAATTCTGAAAGATTTTTCATCTAATCTTTAAATTCTGCACTGCAGTTAAATAAACTTAGACTATGTCATTTAACAACAATATTTTTTTTTCTAATATATATATAATTATATATGTATTAAATATATAAATAGTGTATAAATACGAACACTTGAAATAATTTTATGCAAAATTAAAAAAGGTTTAACACTAAAACCCTAAAAGATTATCTCATTTTCTATTTTATGTTCTTTTATAAATGAATTAAGTTAATTATTTTTTTTCTCTTTATTTTTCTTTTTTCATTCATTTTGTAGATTATTTCCCTCAATGGGATTATCTTTGCTACATATTCTTTGAGAAATAAAAATACAAAAAAAAAAAACATGTATGAAATTTTGTGCCTGGTGTTTTTTTTTTTGTTTTTTTTTTGAAAGTATAGATATTATATGAAAACTAAAATTTTGCAAAAGCTAAAAAAAAAAATACGTTTAATCCAACATATGTCCACTGAGTCCCTTCACTTTTCAGTCCCTCACCACTTAATACCAAATATTCACCTGCAAAACTATTAAAAAATTGGTTCTCTTATAAAGACAAAAAAATTATAAAAAAAAAGTTATAATATTATATTATTTATATATAAATCAGTGAAAATTTGTTTTCGACGCCTTTAGGTGCATTTTTTAATTTTAATAAAAATTCTAAACACATATGTTTGAATAATTAGAGGACATGGTATTGCTTATGATATTAAATCTTATATCTTGGGGGAAAATAACGATATCTATATTAGGTTGAATTTTTTATAGGCAGATACAGAACTACAGAAAGCTAGATGTAGATGAACAAGAAAATGTCCGTAGCCCTATTGAACATTGTTAACGTACGGAGACAAACTTGTCTTAACTTTATAACATTGCCAATACCCTTGAAGTTCATCTCAGGCTTAGTAAGTTATAATCTAGAAAGGTACAACGATTTGAATAATTTTAGATATTAAATTAATTTGCCGCAATTGAAAAATAAAACTTATACTGCCTCTTCATAATCCTTGTTCGCGCCTGGCTTCTTGAAATTAAACTAATGGCTTTTGTCATCCCGCTACATTGTATGATTATAGTTGTCTCTAATAAAAAAATAAAAACGAAAAAAAGATACAAGATGAAATTCAAAAGAAACATGAAAGATAGTTATATATGTATATTCTTTTAACTTAACTAAATATAAAAAGTTACCAGAAATAATAATAAGAAAAGCAAAAAAAAAAAAAAAGAAGCCAACATTGGAACACCTGCTCATTTTTTTTTTTCTGCTGCTCTTCAATGCACCGTCATTATTATTACTTTAAGTATTTCAAGTTTATAACGTTTTTCGCGTTTTTTTTTCGTTTTTGTTTTTTTTTCAAATAATAATTTATATGTTCGTTCATTTTAGATTGCGTTTAAATTTTTTTCCAGGTAACCGGAATAAAGAAAAAAAAATCAAAAAATTATATTGAAGCTTCTGATGAATCCATTTCATTTTTAAATCATATATATATGATGAATTTTAACTCTTGGAAAAAAAATGTACATGTTAAAAAATTATTTGTATGTATTTATGCTTCAATTTTTCATTTGAATTTGATGAAAAAAAAATAAAAATTTTTTTTTAATAAAAAAAAAATTATTCTGAATAATATCATATGACCGGACATGAAAATCAACATCATTAATATATAAAAATATTATCCTGAATTACAAAAGTTATACTGTATATTTTTAAATCAAAGTTTAAATAATTTTTTTTTTTTAAATGAATTCTTATAATTCAATTTTTCACAGTCCTTTTTTTGAACATACAGGAAAACTCATTATAACTTGTAATATAAGTTTTGTTTTTTAACTAAAGTTCTATATAAATGTATTTTTCAGTATTACAAAACTATAGTAGGCACTTGAGTCATTAAACTTATGACCTCGAAACTAATTTAGTGAAATGTGACTGTAATAATTTTCCTATAGTTTTTCTACTGCGTTCAAAATAGAACAACATAATGGGATATTTTGAATAGAACTGACATATAATTAAAACTTAATTACATTCGGACATTCATATATATTGTACATTACATTTGCACATAATTTTGTTATTAAAGTTTTCCTCTATCGTTTTGTATAAGTTTACAATTACAAATTTGTACATAAATATATATACGGTCAAGAATGAAACTTTTTCGAAAGTTTATTACATTTTATTTTTCATCCTGACTATAATAAAATATCAGTATGACTATAATAAAATATCAGGAAAGACGTATCTAAATCCACGAAAATAGTTGCCATCATTTCTTTAATGAAAAAAATAAAAGGTTTTATTTATCACGTAGAAGTTTTATAGAGGTAGGTATACCTAAATTCCAGGATTGATATCTACATAATATCTACAAACAATATGCTCCGAAATTTTTAACGAATGAAATTGAATCAAAGAGGTAGATTTTATTTCATATTTTTCTCGGAATTCATTTAAGACAAATGAATATGAAATTATTCAGGATTTTTTCTTCAGAATAATTATAACAAAAGCTTTAATTGATGAATAATTTTTTATGTCAAAATTATGTTTTAAATTTTTTTGTTTTTATCTTTTATTATAAAAAGAACAAAAAAAAATCACACAGTGATTTCTTTCTTTTTTATCTAAAAAAAAAATAAAGATTTTTATTCAATTAAAATCTTTATTTATGTTAATCATATTAAAGTTTTCTCTAAATCATGTTTAATTCTCTGTTCAACTGGAAAAAAAGATTTATATATTTTTTTCTTTATTTGTCAGAAATTAACACACTACAATAAATTTGATCAGCAAAAAATTATATTACATAGTATATTGTATATTTATTATTTTGTATATATATATATATATATATATATATATATATATATATATATATATATATATATATAATACATGCATACACAAATCTATATATAAAAATAAATAACATAGTTAGGCATATTAAAATAGTTCTAAATTTTATTTCAAAAACTTTTTCCTCTTGATTTGTGTTGTTGAATCAGCAAAATAATAAATTTCGTCACCTCTTTGTTCGTTGCTATGTTTTCGATTTTTTATTATTCTAATTCCCAATAACTGTTCTGATTTCTTTAATAGGATTTCAAAATATACTTAATAAGAAGGTAATATAAAAAAAAATATATATATGTAGTATATATAAAGTTGAATTTTATAACGGTTTAAGAAATCTGTCAAATGTAATCAAAAATTAAAAATGTCAGAATACCCTTCGAGAATCGATTTAACACTCATGAAATTTAATTTTTTGATAAGTAAAACTAGTAATGGAAGTTTCGGTGTTCTCTGAATTGAAGATAAACTAGTTATATCCCACACTCAAAATAGTTTTTTGTCATATATGAAGTTTGTTAATGATTTTTTTTTTATTATTTTTCATGTCTTAAAATTAACTAAAATGTTTTTTTCTTTATTCAGTGTAAACTTCAAGCTATTCGAGTATAAGTGAGCTGGTTTTTTTCGTCACTCAGCTTTCAGAATAAAATAATTAGAGCTTACTGCGCTGAAAAAAAATATATAAAAACGTTTGGTTTCAAAATCGGTCAGTAACAGGTCAAAACTATTCTATATTATGAATAAGATACATATAGAGCTAAATTTTCTGACATTTTGTTAGTAAAATATGATGTTTAGAAATTAGTTATTAGGCAAATTATTCAATTTACTCGCGGATTGAATTTCAAATCCATTTCTATCCAGCAAATAATTCAGACCTTTATTAACTACACTCAAATCAACTTCTCCTCTTTCTTTCTACATCTTTTTATTAGAATTCAATTTACTTAAAATTAAGCCTACAAATAAATCAAAAAATTCTATTTTTCAATAAATTAAAGCTTTAAAATGAAGAAAAAAAAAAAAAGTAAAAATAGTGAAACAATATAAAAGCAATTTTATTTAATTTTCGAGGAAATGATAAGCCTCTTATTTCAATTTTTTTTTGCTCATTAAAACTTAATGTATGGTTGTTTTTTTTTGTGTATATAGATTATTTTGCCGGTTTTCACCAACATAACTATACATAACGTTTACAATGAAAATGCATGAAAAAGTTCAATGCTGCGACAAGCATAAATTGAACTTTTTAATGTAATTTCAAGCTTAAAATATTTTTGTATGAAGCGTACGTCGATACGCATTAAATTAATAAAAAAAAATTTATAAAAATATATTTTTATTTCTTTTAAAGAGACATTTTAATAAGTATGGGGTGATATGTTTTACAAGTACAATTATATCATAGGTCTTGTTATTTTAAATAAAGAAAATAGGCGTAATAATATTATTATAAAAACATTACTGAAACAAAATCTAACCTAATAATAATTATAAATATGTTTGCAAAGGAAGAGGTATAATTTAATGAAAAGACTTTATATGGAACTTTTTATTTTAATTACTCTCCAAGTATGTATCTTGACAAATATTTTTAGTCAGTTTAATACATAAAGTTTGATTTGACTTTAAGGCTTTTATATAATTGACTTCAAAATATTAAAATAAAATATATGCATTCAGAATAGAAGGGTATCCTGTGATCGATATTAAACAAATTATGTTAGAAGAGTATTACTTTTGGAAGTTCTGTGGCATTGTGCTGACCTGTTGATGTGTTGCCATCAATACTATGTGAATACGCCTATTGTAGAATCAAAAAAAAATTTTTTTAATAACCCAGATACTATCAGTGGCTGTAGCCATTCCTAGCCACGGGTCTAAAATAATTTCATATTTAATAAAATGTAATTTATTATAATTTATTTTGTATAACTATACAAATTTTGTTTAAGAATAATAAATTTCAGATAAAGAAATCCTTCATCGAACCGTAATCTAATTAAAATATTTACAAACTTATAAATATACAAAATAATGATGAATTTATTTATAATTCTTTTAGAGTTAAAATTTAGTTTATCCCTTATCCAATATATACTACTTATTATGTATATACTTAGGGATTTAAGGTCATTGTGCACATTTATTTCATTTCCACACCAAAAACAAAAAGAAAAAATTTTAAAACGAAAATAAGAATATATTTTTTTTTTCAATTGACACATAAAAAATAAAGAGTATAAGATTAATTTCATTATTCTACCTGGTGCTATCGAAATGCCCATACAATATTTATAAAAGTATGTATAAATATGAAACCCTAGAAGTGTGTCCTCTCGTTTTCTTTTTTGTTTCTTTTTTATTATTTTATAGATGTTCTGATACCACTTAATTTTACTTATTTTTATTTTTTTTTAAATATTACGTAGGAAATTGTATTTATATGAAACTTAAAAAAGTATAAAACAAACTAAGCTCATACCTAGGTATTATGATTAATTATGTAATTATAACTTATGTTATAGAGTTGACAGTTTTGAATTTTTTTCAAGAGATGGCGCTGTTCAAAAATATCATTCAATGAAAGATCAAGATTATTTTATATATTTGAGTGTTTTTTAAGATTGTGAGTGAATCATATCTTTACTATAATGTTGGAATCAAAAAATAATGATATTTGGTATTAATGAGTTATTCTTTTATTATACTCACGATGACTGGATATCAAATTTGTCATTCAACTTTTTTCAGGAATTCCACAAAATTTGATAAAATAATACGATATTACATGATTATTTTTGTCTACATTTTTTAGAGGATGAAAAAAAGTTAAAAACTTTAATACACAAAATGCAAGAAAGACAATGAATGTTGTTTTAATTTTTTTTTTTTATGAGAGTTTATTTTGAAACAGAAATATGACCCTTTTTTTCCCTTCAGAGTTAACCTTTTTTTTTTTTTATTTTTATTTTGCTTCATAGTAAAAATAATTATCATTTGTGATAGATTTTAAAGTCACAAAACGCAAAACCATACCATTATGTTATTTGGGTTGAGTAAACAATTTTTGAGAAAAATGGTATTATTTACTTTATTTTTTTTTTGTTTTGTTTTTTCTTTTTTGGTAACTTCCTTTTCAATTAGTAACAATTCAGAAATTGAATTATGATAACAAAAAAAAAAAAAAAAAAGAAAAAGAAAAAGAAACATGAAACATTAAAAATCAATTTGATTCGGAAAACAATAACATATTTTCATCAAAATGATACATATAATAAAAGAAATTTTTTTTTACGGGTTGAGCACCTTATACTATGGTAAAAATCTGTGTAGGTAGCATAAAAAAAACATTTTTTCTATTTTTATTAAATTTAACAAAATATTTTAGGATTTTTACGTAGAAATATACGTATAAATTGAAAATAGATTTTAAATCTGAATTGACATCGTTTTGACAGGAAGAGGAAAAAAATAAATATTAATATAATAATACCTTATAGAACCTATACGAATTTATTTTGTATCTATGGATTTAATAAGAAAATTTTTGTTGAAATAAATTCGTTGAATCGTTGCCATAATAACTTATTCCTTAATTGTTGTCATTAATTTATTAGAATGATAATAATGATGATGAATAATAACGATGAATTGTATTTATAAAAATTTTTGAAATTATATGTATTGTGACGTTAAAAAATAATATATAGTTTTCGGCAATCTCTTCAAAAATCAATAATTTTTATGCGTTGTTTATAGCTACCACAGTAAAGTAATTTTTGGAGGAATGTTCCGGAAACCTATTCACAACTAATTTTATCTGAAAGTAAAAAATTTAATGCAAAAAATATAAAAAAAAAAACAAAAAAAAATTTTTGACAGGAAAGGTATCGTAAAAAAATATTATGATAGGTAGGAAACGTAATGAAAAAGAAACAAAAAAATAATTTTGTGAAGTAATGAAATTTTTCAGATATCAAAAAAAAATAAATTCAATTTTCTTAGTTATTTGAAAATATTTTTAAAAAATTCTTTTTACGAAAAATAGATAAAATGAATATCTTCATTTTCAGTAAATTTGCTTAAATATAAATAGAATAATAACATAGAAAAACGGTTTTTACGGTACCATTTTTTCAGATAGGTCAATTAGCTATAAACAACGCATTAATCAAAAAAGAAAGAAATAATAAGTCTCCAAAAAGATTTCTGTTTAACCGGGTATATTTTTGGACAATAATAGTATTGGATAAAATTAAAATTTGTACCTACGACATAGTATATGATTATAATTTATTATGTAGTACAGATTGAAATGTGTTGAAAAGCACATCTACATATTATCTACCTACATAATATAACTCAAAACACCAAGATTAAATAATATATACCTAAAATTGATTATTACCTGACGTTAGTGTATGCCACTAAATTTTTAATAACAATGAGAAAAGGATATCCAATATACATAACATATAGATTATATTTGTCTTCGATATTGTTTAATGAAAAATTGTGAAGTGCACAAAAATATAATTTTTCATTAAATTTCTTTTCGTTTTTATGTATTGAACATGAACATAGCCTTGTGTATATGTAATATTATAAACACATAAGCTTCATCACGATTTAAAAACCTAAATTGAAGTTTCATTATTACTAATGAAAAAATATGGTAAATTTTAGTTAACAAGACACTAAAAAATTTATGCTTAGGTGAGTTTAATAATTTTTTCCAATGACATTTATGGTATTAATAGAATAGTTTTTCAGTCTTGTGAAATGTATAAGTAAAAAATTTGTGCTTAGGTGATTTTAATAATTTCTTTCAATGACATTTACGGTGTTAATAGAATACTTTTTCGAACTTATTGTATATGTATAGACTTTTTCTTATATAACCAAAATATTTATTTATTTCATTTAGGCACACCTACATGAAACAAGGATAATCCGTAATAGTTACCGGATTAATATCCATAGAGAAAATGGAAAAACACTTATTATATTATATAAAAATTCTCATTTAATGTAAAGAATTTATATATTTTTTTAATTAAAAATAAGTTAAGTTTTTAGATTTTAAGAAACTACACAAATCTCTAAATCTAAAAATAAAAACAGATTGACAATTTATTCAAATTATACGTATACATCTATATATTATGTTTTTTTGTTAACTTAATTTGTATGAAAATAAATTATATATAAATATAAGGTATGGCAATTATTTCTTCCTTTTTTTTCCCCGTTTTTTAAGACTATAAATATGTAATAATATATATGTAAACAAAAATTTGCTTACGTTTTTCAAATAAAATATCATTACAAATAAAAAAAAAAAAGGAAGTAAAAGGTAACCAAAGAAAACCTTTGCTATTTTATGTTATTTTTCTTCTTTTTTTTTTTTTTGGGTAAACAACCACAATCTGCTAAAAACTACTCCCCATTTTCAAATTTCAAATCCTCCCTCCCATCTGATGAAGTATATATTATTTTACAAAACAATTTCAAGTGATATTGAATAAAGAATATATAAAAAATTTAATTCCAAAAAAAGAAAAAAAAAAAGGTTTAAAAGGATAATTCTATCATTTAAAATAAAATAAAAGAGAAAACAAAACACACATAGACACATACATACAAACATACTTTTAGAGCAAAAAGAAAATTATCTAGTTTGTTTGTACTCGTATTCGTATTATTATTATTATTATTATTATTATTTTGAAAATAAACAGGGACATTTTCTTTAATAAAGATAATTTTTATTTTTATTATTATATTATATGTTGTATAATAAATTTTCATTTTATATTGTATACATAAAGAAACGCAAAACTATAAGAATTTATCCTTTTCCCGTATCTTTTTCCAGACAACAACTTAAAAAACGTTAAAAATAATCAATAGCGAACTATTTGTTTGGAGTTTAGGAAATCTATTAGTTCTTTATATAACCTTACCATAAATATTCATAAAGTGAAGAAAGTGATGCTGTTACTACAGGAATACTTACTTAGAAAAATAATTTTGTCACACTAATTAATTTAAAACATTTTTATTTTTTTAAATTGCCGCATTAAAAATTTTAATTTAATTTTTTTCAAAATTTTCGGAACAATTTTGAAGTTACAATAATTGCGAAAATCATTAATCGTTAATAGTTAATGAAATATATGTATATAATGAAATTCAACCTGAAACTTGTTTAAAATTTATAACTTGATAAATAAAAGGGGTTGATCAAGAAGTTGGACATTATATTGAAAAGTTAAACTATTATCGGTAGTGTTTTAGTTCTTTTCTATATGTAATGTAATTTTTCAAACATTTTTTTTTTTTGTTGAGAAAATGCAAAATTAAATATTTTAACAAAAAAAAAAGTCCTGAGGAATTTTGTGCTTTTTTTTTCTTCTCTAATTTTGCATGCGGGTTACGTCAAACAATATGATGACAACAAAAATTGATGATGATGAGCATCAAAACCGAAAAAATATATTATACGCTGACTATGTACATATATATAGGGGAAAAAAAGGGATAACACATAAAAATAAACAAGATAGGATGGGAGGAATATGATTTTATTTTTTTAATGCAAAATATAAATTAAGAATTGGGGGTGCAATATATAGAACACAAAATATAAATTCGAATTATGTGTGTCTTTAAATATAAATTAATAAAAAATAATAATAAAAAAAAAATGAAAAATTTTATAAATAAAAATATAAGAGTTCTTTGAACCAGAATTTAATCTTTTGATTTTATATTCCATTTAAATATTTGTTCCATTCCATTTGCGACTGATTTAAGATAAAATTTATTGCACTTTAGAATTTATTTATTTATTTTTTTTTTCTCAAATCTTATTTCAAAGATTTAGGGTGAAGTACATATATATATAAGTAATGTGAATATAAAAAAAATGTATTTCAAAATCTTAATGTGACATTAGTCATATCAGATATAATCGGCTAGTGAAATGTGCTATAAATCTTAAAATGCCTGTTCCCACAGATATTTGAATTTATTTATATATTATATATACATGTATTATATTAGTTAAATTTTACAATTTTAGAGAGAGATTGTTAATTATTTTATGCAGGAAATGAAGAAAAAGAAAATAAAATTTAATTATTTTTGTTTTGGTCGTTAATTTAATATAGGTAATTATTAAATGCTAAAAGCTTTTTCTGCGTGCCACTATTATTTAATAAAATAAAATTTTGTTGTTAATAATATTTATTTTTAAACAAAAGGCTTTTTTACTTTATTTTTACTTTTTTAGCATCCCTAAAATGTAATTATTTATCTATAAAATATCGTTATTTACATTAAAATAAATTAATTATAATTAATTTTCTACATGAGCTTTAAAATACCTAATAGATACTTCAAATATAAATATAATAAATAATGTCATTATATGCATTGAGAAAAAAACTCGATGAAAATCAGTTTTATAAAACATATAGGAGAATGATTATAACTAGAAAACTGTGTCATTTTCTGGCAGTATATGCTTATTAAAAAAAAAATATTAACTGAACCAAAAATGTATAGCAATTGGATCGCTTCACATATGAGTTCCTTAAATTTTGTATCTGCAATATTGCTATAATCAATGAATGAACAGATATACTAATATTAAAAAGTAAATGTACGAGGTATTTTTTTCTTCGTACGACAAATAGCAATATCTGATCTTGCTGATTCACTAGTTAAAATTGACCTATACGGAAATTAAAGTTGATTCAGCTATTTGTTTTTCAGTGTATTGGTAGTACGTGAAGTCAATTTGTAGGTACCTATATACCAGGTAAAAAGAATTAATTTATTTAGTTTTGATTAAAATTTTCCATTTTTCTGAAAATATGAAGAAATTGATGATATAGTGCGATAGTGGTTTGATTCTTGATAGAAAATCATAATAAAAAAACTTCCGGTTTAAAATAAAAATAGTAGATAGATGTTTTTTTATGTCAACTTAATTTATTTTTAATAAAAAATAAAAAAGTTTTTTAATTTTTTTTTGCTGGAAAAAATATTTTTAATTTTATCAAGGGGTTAAATTGTAATGCTATTTTTATTCTGTTTTTTTTTTTTTTTTGCTAGGATGTGTTTTAAATTGATGTTTATGTTTATAATACAGTTAGAATACCTATAAACATACATAAATATATATCTATCTATACCATGTAATAGGTATTCTATTTATGCTATAAAAGAGAAAACTTTACCCTTAACACTAACTTATTGTGCATATATGGTAAAACATCATACCATATACAAGTTTAGGGTTTGTTGTGACCATTACTTTAGCAATCAACACATTTTAAAAATTAAACTTTTATTTTCAAAGTTTTTAAAACTCAAATAATTTTTTTTTGTACTTTTTTAACATTCCATTATATAGGTTTTATTGTGTGTATTGCTGCAAAATTTATGTACTTTACCTCTAATAAAAACTTTTTCTTTTTTTTTTCAATTTACTTGATTCGGTGTATAATTAAATTACTTGATTATAAAGTTTTATGTTCAGTTTTATAGTTTACTCAAATTAATAATGAAAAATTGTTTAAGGGGGAAAACCCATTTAAATCAAATATGTATGTATAGTATGCAGTATGCATATCCTTTGGAAATTTTCTATACATGTACATAATTGACGCTAATAGAGAAGAGTTTTGAAAAATAAAAAACCAAAATGTCATTATGTATAAATAATTAGAAAATATTTAAATACTGTCGGTTACTTTTCAGTCTTTTGACATACACTGATTGTTTAATTAAAAGCAAACAAAAATTAAATATAATTAAACATAATTATACATATGTGCATATCTACCCACTATACTATATCACTGTTCTATTTATAAGACTTGTCGTGAACAACAGAAAGTATATATGAAATAATTTTTTGACATATATTATTTACCAATATCAATTTAAACTTAACATTATAATCCTAAAGTCAAAATTTGAAACCAAAATTATTAAAAAAAAAAACAAAAAACAATCTTTTATTATCAAAAATATTTTCAAATAATTTAAACCCATTCAACCTCTGTTTAAAAAAAAAATAAAAAAAAAAATAAAAAATAAAGAATAATGTTTATTTTTGTTTGATAGAAGTTTAAAATTAAAATTAAATTTTTTAGTTATACCATACGTGCATACGAATATATATGAATTGTATATTATAATGTATATATATATAGTATATATTTACATATAGCCATCATCCATGGATTAATGTGTGGGTGCTTTTAATTTGAAATAGTTTAATATTGTTCTTGTTTTATTTTTTTTTTATTATTATTATTATTATTATTATTATTATTTAATTGTAAAATAAACTTTTAGCATAAAATTTTATCTTACATCCATTGAATAAAACACTGGATATTCGAAAAAAAAAGTAAAAGTAAAATTGTTCACCAGAAATATTATAAATTCTTTAGAGATTATTTTACTGAAAAAGTGCTAATGATTTTTATTGTACAGAAGTTTCATAAAAGATAAATATATGTATGTATGTATATCACTGTTTGTTTTTTGTGAAATAAAAAATTAAGTTAATATAAAATAAGCGAGATAGTGTTAATATGTTTACCAGTACGATCACTTCGAAACAAAATCGGAAGTAAAAACATAAAACTTTAAAATTTATTCTGCTGTTTTCAATAAATATGCTGTTTTACTTGCAGCTCGGACTTGGTATATGAGTTCGATTTAAAAAATTTAAAATCCGATAAGAACTCCACAACACTCAGGTATATTTAGTTGAAAAGGACAAATACATAGACTGTATCAATTCAAATATTGCGGTGCATAGAGTATGGGAATTAACTAACCTCAAAACTGATACTGTTATATTATATATAGAAAATGATAACACACCTGATGTGTTAAATAATCTTTATTTTAATTTTACTAATGGGAAAATGTCTTTTTTTTTTTTTGCTTTCTATATTTTTTTTTTATAGTATTGAAAAAGAAAAATAAGATGCCAAATGCCCTAATTTTTTTAGAAACTATATTTTAAATTAAAAAAATAAATAATAAAGTTTTATTTTCAAAAGTAAAGTAATATATTTCTTCAACTTTTCATTTTCGCGATAAATAAATTTTCTTTTTTTTTTTTTATTATTATGTCGTCATATTTTGTTCAAAAAAAACGAAAATAATAATAATAATAAAATGAACAGGTATATTAAAAAAAAAAAAACCATTTCAGTGAAAATGACTTCTATATTTTATATTTCAGTTCTTATGAAATATAGTAGGTTAGGTGTATATATGTATAGCAATAATCTATCCCCAGGGCAATTAACTTATAACATTCTGCTTCTATAATTTCTCCTCAAAAAATAAGAAAAAAAAATTTATTTTTTATTAGATAATAAATACAAATATCATATTTTTACTATTTTTGTTGTAATCATATTTCTCGTGTATCTTCTGTTGTTTCTCATTACTTTCAATTTATTTCTTCATAGATCTTTGTTGGTTTTTCTTTTTTTTTTGTCTTCTTGTACTTTCTTTGGACCTTCGCATCCTTATGTTTAATATTACTATGTTTCAAGAAAATTATACACTGAAAAATAAAGTTTATATATAAATGAATTATGTTTTTAATTTTATTTATTTATATTGTGATTCGAGAAAATTTCTTATTATACAGAATTATTTACAAAGTAGAAGTTAAGTGTCCCAAATTCTGGTTAAATTATGATAGTCAACACTACACTGCCTTAAGCATAAAGTAAATATTTTTGGATTCATTTCATATGCAACATTTATAAATCCCAGCTCTGAGGATGATTAAAGGCAAGTACTAACCGGCATAATATATTTTATTTCTTGCTGCTGACAATGTTCCCTCATAACCATCAACCGTCAACAACTAACCATTGTAGTAAGTTTATTGTTCGAACTTTTAGCAAGAAATTTCTTTCAAACAAATTTTTTTATATTTCTGAATTTTTCCTTTTTTTCTGTGTAATTTTCATTATGAATTCATGTTTTTATTATAACAAAGATGAAAAATAATGTTTTTCAATTTGCTAATGGTTTAACACAAAAACTCTGTAATAACTATAGCGTATAATATTTAGAATGTAAAAAAAAAATCGCTTAAAGAGAGTTAAATTACAAAAATGAATTGCCATCTCTTGGCAGAAATTAGTTTTTATTAAGAAAACTTTATGAATTTATATATTTAACTATTATTATATAAGGCTAACTATATACAATAAAATAAAAAGAGAGTTATGTTTTATTAAATAATATGAAAATAAAATAAAATTAAATAAAATAAAAAAAATAAAAATGGAAAAAAAAAATATTAAATACCTAGATATCCTTTCATTCAGCTTCTGAATGAATTAAATTTATACGATGCTTTATTAAATATCTAAGATAATTTAATTCATTAGAAGAAGAAGAAGAAGAAATTTTCTTGTTAAAATGTGGAATGTCGTAAAATATTGAAATCTAAGATATTTTTCATAATCTTTCCTGAGGAAGTGAATATTATCCACAATTTAATAAATGTTTTTTTTTCTCCATTTTTACAAAAAATATGTGTATATATTTGTGTATACAACATAATATATATATAATTGGATATAATTATATAAAAAGGGTTTTTATATATAGATATAAATTGTGTTCCGTTATATGTGTAATTTAAAAACAGTAAAAAAAAAAAGAATTATTTTATGAAATTCTTGAAATTCTTCTTCTTTTAAATATTTTTCTACCTTTATTCGGTATTTTTTGAGTAGATATTATTTTAGCATAAAACCATCAGTATATATTCATCAATTATATATTTTTTTAAATCTTATATATACTACGTTGAATTTTTAAATAATTTTCCTTATACTTACTGTTCTGTGTTTAAACTCCGAAGATTATTATAATTATACATTCGGTATTTAAAAAAAAACAGAAAGTATATAGAGTAACTCAATTAATTTTTGGTTGAGTATCTTATTAACTATCCATTTCCATTTTCCTATTTTACATCTTGTATTCTATGTCTTCTTGAAAATTGTTTTGAAGATCAAAGGATTTAAATAAATAAGGAATCGGAATCATTCAAATTTATTTGTAAGATATCAAATACTTGTTCCTGTTCTAATCCACTTCTCCACAACGAACTGATGCAATCTATTTTTCTATAATGACCTGGTATGGATACAATGTAAACAATTGTCATCTTCAGACCTATTTAAAAAAGTCAATTGACCTAGTTTTGTTCTAGGTTTGTATTAAATTAACTTTAACCTTCACTCTTCTCGACTGTTCCTTTTACTGTGACTAAGTGTTTATATTTTTATTTCATTAAAATTCATGTCAAGTACATGATTGAAACTACATACTTATCTTTATACAGAACATTTGTTTATTTATTTTTGTTTAATCCAAACGCTTTTGTAGTTGCAAAGACGTTTAAGTTTTTCTCATCTTAATATTAAATAAAAATACCAGTAATGCTGAAGGTTCATTTATCTAAGTATACCGTTTCATGTTTTTATTAAACTAGTTAATTTGAAAAAAAATTCATGCAAACAATTTTGGATTACATAACAAAATAATATAAATTTGATTTATGTTTACAAAAAAAAAAAATTCAACATGCTAATATCATTTGGCGAACTATTTTTATGTAAATTTATCTGCACCTAAAAATATAAATATACAAAAAATGAAATGCTATAATATACTATTATATGTATGTACATAAAAAATATGTTTAGATGAAAATTTGACCACACTTTAAATGAACCGAAATCTAATTAAAACACATAAATCTTTGAAAAACATTATAATATAATAAATTCTCATCTTTTTTTATATCTTTTTTTTTCATAAAATGGGAACATATTTTTCGACTTAGTATTTTCAATGTATGTGCGTATATGTTTGTGGTACATAAAAAAATATGTTTTTTTTTTTCATAAAATTAACAAGGAAAAAAATACTTTTTTTCTGCGTATATGGTGCGTATAACTTACATACTTTATAAGTTAATTGGTTTATAAAATACACAACTTAGAGGCTTACTCTTTGTTCTGGAACGGAGGGTAAAAATAATAAAAAAAAAAATTTGGGTAAAAAGGGATAACAATAATGCATGGAAAATTTTTTCAATTTCAATTTGAAAATTCATACCAATGTATAATGGACATTGTCTGCAAGCTATAAAAACAAGTGTAACAAAACATGTTATTCATTAGAAATTATTTTTTTAAATATCCAAATTTTCAAAATTAGGTCTTTTTATGCTGAGCAAAATAATATATTAAGTAGCCTAGAAAGGTTTACATGAAACTATCAATTTAAAGTTAATATGAGCTAATATGAGTCGTTTTGTGGAATTTAGTAAATCTCAAGTTAATTAGTGGAACCATTTTGAAGCATCAGCAGCCCGGGCGTTTCTAACTTTTTTTTTTTAGATATTTGTATCTTATTTGATGGTATGGTGATTTTGAAAACTTTTAGTGCTATTTTTATATTTATACAAAAAGGCATAGATTTTTTTCTTTTTATTCAAGGATTTTAATTTTAATAATCGAAAATAAAATTCAAAATAGAACAAATTTTTAAGATTTTTCTCTATAAATTTATCAATTTATAATTGCACTATTCCCAATGGCTATAACTTTATCAAAAAAAAAATTCCCTTTATTCTCTCCAAATGAAAAGAGATATTCAGCAGCAAATTATTGCGATCATAAAAATTTATTATCAAAATGCAGATACCTAATTTTTTCCCTAAATAAACATTAAAAACTATACGTATAACTAAACTATATATATATACATTATATAGTGCTTATTTTTTTTTTAACTTTTATATGATATTTTTATTTAATTTGCTCATATTTTCAGAATAAGAATAGCAGAATTCTCATGTGGATGGTCTCTGAAACATATAAAAACATAAACATCTTCTTTTTTTCTTTTTTTAATTTTCAATGAACAACACATGTGTTTTTTTATCCGATTATGTATGTATTAAAGTATTTTTTAAACATATATTTTTCTCAATTTTTTTTTTAATATTTTTATTCCTCTAAGAAATGCAAATTGAATATTTTTAAAAAATTTAAAAATAATAAGAACAAAAAAAAAAATAACATAAAAAATAATATAAAAAAAAAATGTAATAAAAATTAATTTAGTTCACATGCAGTGCAAGTGTATTTTTAAAAATTATGTTTCATATATTATTTATTTTTTAATGTTTTATTTTGTTTGTGACATTGAATGATGAGGGTTAAGTCAGAAAGGAGCAAAGGGAAAACTACGCAGAAGATGAAACTTCTTTACGCTATATAAAACTGAAATAAAATAATGCTCTATAAATGCCAACGGAGTGCATTAGGCATGACGAAAATATATTAATATTTGAATATATATAAATTTATATATATTTTAAATGTCTCTAAAAAATAAATTATCCTCGAAAAAAATTTTATTTACAAAATTTTATTATTAAATAAAAAAAAATTTTTTTTTTTTTTAATAAAAATCAGTTGAAAGGAACCTATACAATTAAAGCCATCACGCATCGTTTGATAAGAAGAAAAACAAAAATTATTTTATTTTTATACCTAACTAATTAAAAAATTTTTTGTATACTAAAATATTATAATTAGAAAAAAAAAAATTCAAATAAAATTCTATTTATAATGAATTCATTGTATTTTTTAACTATTTATTTTTTTTTTTTTTTTTCAAATGAAAAACATATCCTTGCTTGAATATTTTCTGTTATTTACCTGGGAAAATTGTAATTTCAATGCGGGGAACTTGGGATATAATTCTATACTGTGGAGGAAATTTTAAATCCATTGGCTTTAAAACCAGAGCTAATAAAAAATTCTTTGATTGAGACGAAGTCTAAGTGTGATGTTATAAGTTATAATCATTAGAATAAACGTTTACTCTAATATTATGTGAGTTAAAATTTCAAAACTCAATTTTTATTGAAATCGTTTTAGAAAGGAAGATTTCTGATTATTATTTCTTGATATATACTTTACTTAAATTTAACAATAATTATTTAAACATACATAACTAACTTTAAATTTTTTTTTCTCTTTTCAGGTAAGCATCTCATTTTAAAAATGGTTCATAAAGTATAAATCTTATAATTATACTCTTTGGTAACTATAAATGCAGATTATTGAAAAAAATATGACGAATTTTATTAAGCTTGTTCGGCGCTTAATGATAAAAAGGCGAAAAAAAATACCATTTACTTATAAAAAAATATATTTTCATATTTAAATAATTAATTCATATTTACTGTGACTAAGAGTTAATATTTTTACTTCATTAAAATTCATGTCAAGTACATGATTGAAACTACATACTTATCTTTGCTCAAAGTATTCAGATGAAGTAAATTATTGTAAATTCTTTTTTAAAGGTAAAAAAAGAACAAAAATATTTATGTCTTAATTTTTAACTTCATGTTTCCAATTTATTTTGAAATCAGTATTTTAAGATTTATTTTGACATGCTCAATTTGCGCCTTTAACGATAATAAACAATTTATTTCTTTCATGTACATAAATATTTAATTTTTTCAAATATGGGGACAAAAACTGCTTTTTAAAATAATGACATTTATTTTTTTTAAATTAACAATATATATATATATTTAACAATCAACACTTATTACATTTTATCACTCTGGCGACTGTTTAATATGCAATGCATAAATAAAAGGATTCAATTCGACAGATTTTTCCTTAAAAATTTTCGATACCAATTTTCAATATCTTTCTTTTAATCCGCGGGAAATATGTGAACATAAATTTTAATATTTTTATATTTAGCAGATAATAAAAATATATTTTTAGTAATTTGATATTTGAAAAAAATGTGTTTTTATAGTACATATTTATTATAATAAAATATGATTTTGAAAATAAATAATAGGTTTACCTACAAGTCTTTAATATGGTCGAAATGTTTTAAGTTTTTGTGTAAAATAATTATAATTTTATAAAGTTTTATTTGAAATTTGATTATGTAAAGGAAAAATAATACGATTGTATAGGGTCAAGAATTTTAAACGTTGAATTTTCTATAGCTTTTATTTAAGTCAGCCTTAACATCAGCGAATTTCCTTGGTTTTATGTTGAGAGTGTCCTTTTTAATTGCTCGATAATTTAACAATTATTTTATTTGGAATGCTCAAATATTCTTTGTACTATAAGATAATAAAAAAAAATATTATGAAATATATATAAAATTTTTTAACGTAAGTGGAATCCAAAAAAAAAAAGGAGCAACCAAAATCAATCATAATGTTAAAGCAAATATGTCATTTAGGATTATTAGCTTTATTAAAAAGTAGTAAATTTCAATTTTTGTTTTCCTTTTTTTTTTTTATTATTGGGTTTGGATTTCTTCCTTTTGATGAAGCGCCATTGTGATGATAGCAAGAAAAAAAGAAATATTTTTTAAGGCCTCCACAAAGATTTGCTTTTTTTTTCTTTATTTTGTCAACATAGAAAGATCTTAAATAAAAAAAATTCATGTATATATTGTATTTATTTGGTTTTTTAATATTTGCCCACATGCTAAGCATTTAGAAATTTTTCTATACGCAATACAAATATAAATATTTTGTATAAATAAATCTTTAAAATTAGATTTTATGTAAAATATCTTATATGTATACATATTTTGTTCAAAAAATAAAGTAAAAAATATATAAAAAAAAAACAAAAAAAAGGGAAAAGGACCAAGAAGAAAAAATTTATTTTTGGTTATAAAAAAAAATCTATACCAAAAAAGAAATACACATTTAAATTCTCATTAAACTGTCAATCAAATTACCACTTGAAAATGTGCTACTATAAAATATTAGAAAATAAAAAATATCAATAATAATATTTTGATATTAACGACATTTATTCAAGTCCTGGAAAATCCAAGGTTGATGTTGGGGCTTTCCACACCCTTTAAGAATAAGCTAATTATTGAAACAAAATTATGTGCCTAATAAATTTTAATATTTCTAAAGCATACATTTATTTTAAAACTATTAAATATAGTAGAGACATAAAAAAATTTATAAAATTTTGACTTCATATTTTATTCTAAAAAAAAAAGTAAAAATTAAACTTAATATTAAAAACAAATCTCTGTGACGAAAAGCTCAACCCAAAATTTAACAGATAGCTGTATATTATGAAAGACATAAGTAATTAAAGCAGTTCTTTTGACAGAATGATCACTGACAGCAGATTAAAAACGTCAAATGATGATAAAATTTATATTTTAACGTTTTTTAAAAACCTGTGTAAAATTTGGAACATATAATATCAGAGATTTTTACTTTTTTTTTTAACTTTTTTTTTTTTAAAATAGGGAGGATTTTGAATGAATAATCTTTGTGAAATAAGAATGATGGTATTTGCAACAATAATTTTAACAATAAAATCCTCTTGACGTTTGTAGAACATATTATTATTATTATTATTTTTTATTTTACTTCTTATTTTGAATATTTTTGCTCTCGTTTTGCAAAAAGCACAAAAAAAAATTCTCATGCACAATGTTCAGTTTTGATGTAAAAATGTTAATAAACTTTACGTACTGTCATCATTTACAAACATTCCTTTTTTTTTTCTCCGTATATTTTAATTTTATACATATACTTTTTTTAAGTTTATTTTTTATCGTATATATACTTTACAAGTAGTATGTATGTATTTTCCTTTTTTTTTTTGTTAAAATAAATGTACATAGTAGTAGAATGCTGCTGGAGTAAAAATTCGTTTTAAAATTCAATGAAACTTCATAATTCAATTTCCCGTTCAGCAGTTTATCATGCAAAAAGAATTTCATTCGCTGCAATCAAAATTTTGTTAAAGAACAAAAAAAAAAATTAACAAATTTAATTTTTGTTTCCAAACCTGGTTAAGCTTTGGGATAATGGCATAACTATATATATATTTTTTTTTGTCTCAACAAATCACTCAACTTTTATGGCAGAAAACTTCATTTTATATTGACCTAAAAAATCAGAATTTCATTCCCCGTCATAATTTTTATTTTTTTTTTAATAACCTTTTAATGGGGATGATGGTTATATAAAAATAACTATATAAGTATATTTGAATATTTTCTTTAATGATTTTGTTGTCTCAGTGATGCGCGGAACATATTTGATAAATTAAAAATTTTAAATTTACATGAGAAAAAAAATATTATTATGGAAATCAAATAAATCTCTGTATTCAATCTGATCGAAAAATGAAATTTTTGGCAACAAAATAAGTTATTTTAAATTTTAATACTTCTTAAATTCATGAATTAAAATTGTTTCAAAAACTAATAGAGAAACCTACTACCCTACTAGTATATTAAAGATTTTTTTTTTTTATTCACATTCCTTGAATATCAATTTTCATTTATAATTTATTATTGAATAATATTTAAATTTTTAATTTGTAATAAAATATTGATTTGAAGAAGATTTTCATATTATATGTACGTACATAGTTCAAGGAAAAACTTTTTCATGTTGAATCTATTTTTTTTATTTTATTTTTTTTATTTTCCTACTTTTTGATTCAAAAATTCATGTTGAATGTATATCAGAGTCATGTCCAAGTTTTATTCATATTTGAAAATATCATATCTGTTTTTTTTTTTTTTTTTTGATGTTGTACTCTTAAAATATTTATAGTAAATAAATATTAGGATTTTTTTTTTGTAGAGATTGAAAGACCTTCATCTGAAATTCAATACCTCTTGATATTATATACGTTTCATACTTTTAGAGAATATAAAAATTTTAATCCTTCATTTTATCTCACATTTTTCAAAAAAAAAAAAAAAAAAAGGAAAACAATAAATAATTTTTTTTTTTATTCACAGCATATAAATAAAATTTCTATCTATCTCTAATGTTTTTAGGTTTTTTTTTTATGTTTGTTGAAAAAGGACATAAAAAAAAAAATTCATATACATAAATATATATTAAGTGTCCTTTTTGTCACACTATATGGCTGATATTTAGTTAAGGATTTCAAGAGTTTATTGAATTTTTTTTTTCACCCCAAAATGCGTTATTTAGTTTTGACAAACAAAGAAAAAAGAACTACAGAAAATGGATTTAAATTTGAAATGATAATAACAAAAAGTCGAAAAAAAAAATATTAAAAAGTATTTTTGTTTAAAAATTACTTTTTATTTTGTGTCACATTTTTGTCTGTATAAGTTTCCAATAATTTCCAATTTCTAGAATGTGATTGAAGTTTTGGTGACAAAAAAGTGAGGTTATAAATTTTGAAATATTTGTTTTTGTTTTTCGAACTTAAATTGATTAAAGTTTTTTAGAAAATTTTTGGAAGTTTAAAACTTATATGTTCTTTATACAGTGAAACCTGCCTAAGACGGAACCGCAACGGACCGGAAAATAGTTCCGTCTTAGGCAGTTTTCCGTCTTACACGGGTTGATTTGAAAGGAAAAATCAAAAATCAAAAAAAAAAAAGTTCCGTCTTATACAGGTTTCCGTCTTATACAGTTTCCGTCTTAAACAGGTTTTTTCGGCCAAAAAGAAACCATTCTCGTAATGTTTCTAAGGTTTCTTCTGCAAAAAATCATGAAATTTTTTAAATCAAAATAAACATAAAAAAATATTTTAATTTCATCAAATTCTTAATAATATCTTTATAATAAATCAATAAAAAAATCTGAAGTTTGTTCGTACTTGAAGATTTTTTTTTTTTATGTGATTTTACTTGAAAAAGGATATTTTTTTCAATAAAACTTTCAAATATAGCCGGGATGGTTGAAAAAAAAAAAAAAATTAAATTACTGCAAAAACAATATAGTGTTTGTTTTTTTATTTATTTATTTCTTCTATTTGTAAACAAAAACTAAATTTACATGAATAATATTTGTTTAAGCATTAGGTTGTAAAATTTTCAATTTCCTTTGTTTATCAAATTGATATCAATGAAGAATTTTAGAATATTTTTCAATTATTTTAGGATTTTTTGTTTCTAATACAAAAAAAAATAGATTACAAACAAATTTTTCAGCAACTTTTTATTTAAATTAAAAGAATTTTGAAAAAACTTTTCACTATTATTTATATTAAGAAGCCATAAAAACACAAATTTGAAATCAAAATTTGTATATATCTGAATAATTATTAGAATGATAGTTATTAAATATATACAAGGATTTAAGCTATAAAAAATGTTACAAAATTTAACTTTATGATTAATTTTCTATGCTTTTCATTTAATACGAAATATTTGAATAATAATAGTATTACCGTGCCCCAGAAGAAAACGTATTTTACATAGCGTTTAGGTTTACCTGAATTGATGCAATAAATTTTAACTATATGAAATGTTCACAAATCAATGAATTTACATTACGGTGAAATTAAAAATTTCATGAAAGTGTTAGATCTCAAAGTAAAACTTAAAAATGATTTTCTAAAGTCTTCTGTTTAAAAGTGTCTCGCTGATCACGAAATGAGCTATTTGAATCGTATAACAAAATACGTAGTATTATATAGGAGTTGGTATATTTTATATGTATTATACATACATTTATAAACGTGTGATAATTCGATGTTGTTAAATTATATAAAAGAAGACCCACTACCATAATAAATAAGTCATATATATTTATATTTATGTATGGAACATACAGAATATTCAAAAGGACAAAATTGCATCATAAATAATTTATAATATAAAAAAGAAGCAGATATCATACCAACACACAAATTATTATATTTAAAGAGTATATTAAACACTGAACAAAACGGACTCTTAAATTGAGCTTTTAATTAAAATAAAAAAATATATAAGTGAATAAAATATGAACTAAAAAGTAGAAAATAAAACTCAGCATAATTTGGAAATCGGAAAGTAAATCAAATATCAGTTGTAAGATTTGATGGCAAGCGTGCAAAAGGACAAACACACAGAGTAAAATCATTTAAAAAAAGGGATGAATTTTGTTCTATTATTGAAATATCCTATAAAATACTTTAAAAAAAACATTAAAGTAAAACAATTAATTATAAACTATAAAATCTTATAAACACAGATATTTCAGAACTTATGTGTTAATAAAAATCCAAACCAACAATTAATAATTATTTATTATTATACAATTAACAATACTTAAATTTAATAACATTTAATAACATACTGCAGTAATATGAAAATGGTTTCCTTTATTCTGTTTTTATTATTATAGATATTAGGTCTATTCCTTAACTCATTCCAAAAGATCGAACCCAAATCTAAGGTTTACTCTATTTTTAAAATACATTAAATTGCTGAATCGTAATTTTTATTCATATCCTTGGACTTACTCTATACTGTCGGAACATAAAATAAGTAGTTGAAAACTTTTTCAGTCATGATTATTATTTTTTATGTTAAAAAAATATTGTCTTCAATTTATATGTACATATATGTGATTATAAATAACTAAAATATGGCATAAATTTTATTTCTTTTTTATTTTATGTTTGTTTTTTTTTAATGGTAAAATTGTTGAGCTATTTATTCGTCATATTTTCCTGTCATATATACACATATAATTATGTAATAAATAAAAAATTGAAAAAAAATTATCGTTTTGCATTGAATTTTATGTATGAATTTATGGCATGAATGTTTACTATCAGTGACTGAATATTTAGAATATTATACGAAGAAGATGAAAAAAATAAAAAAAAAATACAATAAATTTTATTTTTCTTTGGGAAAAAGGACACAAAATATATTCAATTGATTTTCAATTTCTATTTTTATAGCATAATTTTATTTTTCTTCTGTTAAAATATTCTGTTTTAACTTCTTGTTACCCCAACTTTTTAAGAAATAAAAATTTTTTTTTTGTTAAGCTAAAACATTATGCAATCAACCCCATTTGATAAACTCCTCTTCAATTTTTATTTTATGAGCAATTTTCTTCTTTTTTTTTTCCTTTTTGCAGTCATTGGTACTATAAATTTTCTACACTACTGCTTATAGCACATACATATAGATTATATAGCTTTGGTATATATTTCAAACATTCATTGATTATATAAATCAAATGGCTTTCATTCTGAACGTAGAAATCTGTTCAAAGGACATTTTAGAATTTTTTTTTAATACACAATTTTTTAACAGAGTAAAATTAAATTTTGAGTGTTTCTCATAATTTACAATCATAACGTGAATATTATTAACAACACTCAGCGTTCAATCAAACTTATAATAATGGTTAATGTTATTTTAAAAACATTTTAAAAGATGTTTAAATCTTTTCAGTAACAGATTTCACTATCATTTCGTTGACTTAACAGAAATTTCATTTTTAACTATTTCTTGTTGACACTAATTCATGTTTAAAAAAGGTTTCTAAATGTTGTCAACTTTAAAGATAAGTGAAGAATTTTTTTTAAAGAAAGAGTGTTAACTTCTATCATTTGAATTTTAAAATACTGTAGAGTTGTAGACAAATGACTGAAACTAAGCTTTATTCGTTTAATACCTCTCTGATGGAATTAGAGTATCCTGATTACTTAATCTTGGATTTTCAATTACTAATATTTAGCTAATCTTTCAAAAGAGAATTTTCTTATAAAAATAAAATAACTAATTTATTAATTTTAATGACCATCCTTCCGACAGAATTTTGATTATACATGTACAATGCTTTGTAATTTTCATCAATATTATCCATAGTGAATTTTAAAATAATGTCTTCTAAAGAAGATTTTTTGCTATCGATCAAGACTTCTAATTAAAAACGTATAAAAAAAAAAACTAAAGTAATTTAAAAATTCATGGAGAACGAGAGTTGGTTATGTCATATAAAAGATGATTCTTTCCTGTTTGGGGTTTTTTTATTGATATTATGCTTTAGTACTGAATGTATACATAATAATAATAGAGAAAATGAATTAAATATTAGTAGTATACTTAATAGTATATATATACAATATATATATTTTATAAATTAAAGCAAGATTTATTGAATCGAAAAATCTGTATATTCGATAATAAAATTTTTATAAATTATGCAATTTTTTGCTCCAAAATTCAGAAATTAAATTTTGGATTTTGACTGATGTAATTTCGATTCTCATTTAGAATATAATAAGCTTTGAAATCGGGGTTGAATCTTTTCGTATTATTTAATATAATTTATCCAAGCAAGTACGCACAATAATTGTAAATTATTATATGCATGAATTAAATTCCTTAATATAATTAATTTTTACTTATTATAAGAGATTAAGATAGTTTTTTTTTTCGAATACATTATTTAGATATTTTTAGCGTAATTCTATTATTCCCGTCCGATACGAATAAAGTTTTGGTTCCCCTTTAACCCCATTTATTTGTGAAGTTTATCGAAAAATCTATGTACAGACTCATTCAATTAAAGTTTTCTTTTTGTATCTCTTTAAATGTAAATAAAATTTTATTTACTGAAAAAGTTTATCATCGATTTATTTTTGATCTTTGGCATCTTGACTTTGGAAAATATTTTTTTTTTTTGTTGGTTAAATGTCCTATTTGAAAGAAGGAAAATTTCAAAACAAATATTCTCCTATATAAAATGTGTACAACATATCACATACCATATAGAATATATGTATATGTACATGCAAACCGTAGTAATTTCTTAAATGTCAGGACCAAAATCTTGGGTTTTTTTTTTGGAACTAAAAAAATATTCTTTCAATACATATGTGCATATGTTTCTGAATAAAAAATGGGTGGGTTATCATCATATATACTACTTGACATAATTATATTCAATTGTGCTGCAAAAAAAAATAAAATTCCAACTATGGATAAAATTATTTTATTTCCTGAAGCATAGAAAAATGTCTTTTAATATTCTTTTCCTGGTCAAATATCAATAAAAATTATAATAGGATGAAACATATTTCGGACTTTTCTTGCCATAAGTTTTCTTTTTAGTTTTATTAAGTTTTAACTATTACATAAATTTTATAAATTTTTTAAAATTTGTAATTATGCTATTATTAATAAATCGCATGAAACTCCCAGAAAGGAAAGGGCATGACAAAATGAAAGAGCATTTATGATTTTATAATTAATTGATGAAAAACTTGGACTGAATCCAGACTGTTATGAAAAAGTTTTAATTATTAATTGTAGCATTTTGATACACAATCGATTACGATATTTTAATTTTTTCAAATATCTTCTTATTCTTACTAACTTATAATAGTATTGCTAAACTGAAACTTAAAATTTTTTTGGGTACAAATTTTCACTTCTATAGATGTTGCAAATAAAATTATTTTCAATAATGAAATCCTTCAGTATTTTCTATATATATATACATATTTTTATTTTTTTAAGTATGTATTGTATATTCTTCCCAAAAAAAAGGACATTCGAATATTTAAGTGCTTCCAGAAATACTAAATTTAACCGTAGCATGCGAAAGTGTGTGCCAAAGTTATATTCATAAGAATAATAAAAATGTATATAGAATGGTACACCGGATGTTTAGAACGATTGCATTTAAAAAAAAAAATATCAAGGATATTATTTTAAGCAGTCGCTATATTTGTATGTAAAGGAAGAAAATGTTAGGAACTTTGCAAGGAAAAAATATTTTCATTGATTTAAAATCACAAATATGCTTTAGGCAACTATTTCTTATGAAAACACAAGATCATTCATATTTATCTTATATACTACACATAATTTCCAAGAATAAAAGAAAATTTAAGGAAATTTTCTTTAATTTTACTATAACTAAAGCGCAAGGATAATGTTGAAAAGTTCTGTCATTTTATATATTTAATTTTACTAAATGGAAAAGTAAATAAATACATGTATACGGACAAATACAGGTGAATTTTCAGTATATATAAATATGTACATTATGTATATGTATAATAGATATTTTGATAGAAATTAAACCCAAAATCTATCAATTTTCGAATATTTAATTAAAAGAAATTGTTTTTTCCTTTGTTTTTAAAATTTTGATATTTCTTTGACATTCATCTTTTTCTATTTCAACATGTCAATTATAAAGTTTTACATTATGTATTTAGTTAATGATACTTCTTCATAATTTTATTTTATGAATTACGTATTATATTTTAATTACAAAAGTTTCTATTGAAATGTCAAAGAAGTGTCATAATTCTGTTTCAAAATTTCAATTAAATAGGTTTAAAAGTAACTAATTTTTTTAATAAATTTATGGTGAATTATATAATTGAATTTTATAATTGATTTCATGCATAATTAAAAAACTAATTTTTCCAAAGTAATTTTTGTAGTTTTCAAAGTTGCTGTCATTCTTACATAATTAACTTTAATGGCTTATTTTGAAAAAACAGGATATAAATAGGAGATTCAAAGATTTAAATAAGTACACTTAAAATTATGTGTTCATTTTCACTCTACACACTTAGACTAGAGTATACTATCACAGAACTAAACAAACGCTGGCTTAACACAGAAAAATAAACCCTGTGATGTTGGGATATTGAATCAATATCGTTTCTTCATTTTTAGAAGTGCATGAGAAATAAAGGGTTTTGCGTAGGATTTTTCGTGTATAATATTAATAAAATGTATATGGTATTATATAACATGTACGTAAATACATGTATATTTCTTTCTGTATATTTGTTTTTGTAAAATTTAATTGAACCGTTGTTATGCTTAACTTTTTGATCCCTAATGCTTTGGGTACTTGTAGTTTTTTATTTAATTTTATGAGTAATAAATATTTATGAAGTTTCTTGAAAAACATTTTTTGAATGTGACATTAGTTTGATATGTCTTAAAAAATATTTCCCCTTCTTAAAGTATAATCGGAAAACAAGAATATATTTACTAACGAATATATAATTTTTTATTATACATAGTATATAGTTGTTTAGAAATGGTTCGGTTTAGTTTACCAGTATAAAAATAATAGGTATTATATATTAAAAAAAAAAAAAAATAGAAAAACTTTAAAACAAAATCATAATGAATATTTTATATGATTTTCCTACTATAGAATATCAAAATGTAGGCTTAATATACACACACCAAAATGTGTACTTCAAAAGTTAATGTGAAAAAATAAATATAAAATAAAACTTTATTGCAAAGAGGATTTTCAAGGAGAAAACTTTATTGTAATGTAAATTTTTGAATTTTCCAGAACTTAGAAAAAAAAAGGAACAAAAAGGAATCCTTTCTTCATTTTCATATTTTATTTTATGTATGCAAAATAATCTTAATGAAAAAGGAAATACTTTTGTAACAAAATTTGTAGAAAAAGCAATTTTATATCCTTTAAAGTTTTTTTTTTTTTTTTTTTTTACTTTTTTATTCTTTAATTTTGTGGTAATTTTCAAAAAAAAAAAAATATATAATTTTTTTTGAATTTACATTGAAAAGGCCAAAACTTTTCTATATACACAGACTTTTATCTTGCCCCAAAATTAATCCCTAAAACTTACAGAAAACTTTTTTTTTTTTTAGTGTAATTAAGCTGGAAAAAAATCATAGAAGCCATTTCTTTTTAGTTATTTTACTGGATAGATAACTATACATAAAATATTATTTAATAAGGCTTAACTGCGGTATAAGCTTAAAAACTTTAAAGTAATTTTGATATTAAGTGTTTTAAATAATAAAACAAATCATGCTCTACTCAAGGCTCTATATCGAATTTTTTTGATTAAATATAATTGTATAAGATAAATAATTCGACATTTTAAGAAGTATACATTATGTTGAAGTTTCAATGTGTGAACGAAATTATATTGGGTATATTATAATTAAAATGAGATCAGAAAATAAAAACCAAGAGCTCAATTCAAAGTATACGAATATTGTGATCGAATTATAAACCTTGCAAAATGTTGAACATAAAATGTGTGGTGAAATTTTAGATTTTTATTTTTGGTTTCACCGGAATTGGCTACACATTTGAATTAGATTCACTAAGAATTTCAACTTGAAATGAAAATAATAAGTGGATATATAAAGTCCATTGAACAAGAACAAGAAAATTAAATTGGAAGTCAAGTACGTTCTTTAGAATGTTAAATATATGTTGTGAAAAAATTTAAAACATTTGTAATTTTTTCCATTTCTTAACTAGTGAAAGGAACGTCACCTAAGTTATATATATCCTGGTAAATTAATGATATGTGTAACGCAAAAACAAAATAATTTTTTAATTTTGATAAAAATTAATTCACTAAGTATATTCGTAGAAAAATTTATTACCCACCGATAAATTCTCATTAATATCTTCTGAGAGGTTGACAATTTTCCTATCAGAAAATTGAAAATTGAAAAAAAAAAAGAAAATTAATACTTAGTTGAAAAAAATAAAAATAAAAGTTATCTTCAGTAGTTCAGAACAGATAAAAGTTAAAATCCTTCATTTCCGATTTTTTTTTTTTTTTTTTTGAAAAACAGCAAAATGAAAAATAAGCTTTTTTTTCAAAAAAAAAAAAAAAAAAAAAAAAAAAAACACAGAAAAAAATAATAGTTCAATTTTTGAACAACGAAAAAAGGACTGGAAACCAACAAAATTCAATATTCCCTTTCTTAATCGTATTTGTAAAAATATATAACATATAAATATATATATATAAAAAATAAAGGACGAATTTTCAAAAAAACGAACACACAAAAATATATTTAAAAAAAAAAAAATCTTAAAAGATTTATGGGTCAAAATTGCAGAGAATTACTCTATAGACCAAAATTGAGGTTAAATCAATTTTATTTCATTTTTAGCTCATTTTTTTTTTCTTTTGATTTTGTTTTTTATTGAAGTTCTAGCAGCAGAAAGAAAAAAAAAATTATTTCAATTTTATTTAATTTTTTTTTTCCAGTTTTTTCTTATATAGTATACATAGTATGTAAAAATTGAAAAGTGTTTATTTGAAATTGGTAAAAATGGTAAAGAAGATTTTTTTTTCCTCTTTCTTATTGTAAAAAGACAGATAAGTATTATTTTTTTTTGGTTTTGGAAAAATAAATTACACATATGTATGTATGTATGTATTTTTTTTTTTAAATCAGCATTTTCTTATTGAAAGTTAAGTTGTTTTTTATTTATTGCAAAACTAAAAGAAGGAAAAAAAATAAAACAGAAAATATCTAAGTTGTAAAAGTATTTAGCAATAAAAAAAATTATACATATATTCTTACCAATGAATGGAAAGAAAATGATAAAAATTGATTTTAAAAACTAAAAGAAAAATATGACATTACGATTATTTTATTTTTTTATATTTTAAATTAAGTTGACAAGAAATTACAGAGTTTATGTACATATACAATTTTGTTTACTAAGTATGTATTTTATACTTAATTGAGACTTTTGCAGTTAGATGTCTTTTTTTGATCTTAATTTCGTGTCTTTTCCTTTACAAAAAAAAAAATTTTTCGTCCCAAAGAGAGGCTCTAAAAGTACATACATTTTTTCGTGGTAGCACTGAGTCTTACAAAAATATATAAAAATAATAAATCAATAATAGTTTTATTTAGTTATTAATTTAAAATTAATTATTTATTTAAAAATTAAAAAGAAAATTAAATAATTGTTAGTTTAGCTTTGCTGTCAAAATGAGTAGAAAATAAGTCCTTCGACTATGTAGTGTGAGCAAGTTTTACAAACGACTATATTAAGACTCAATTGACAAGAAATCTGGAAACGTTATAAAAATAAAAAATAAAATATTTATTTAAATAAAATTAATTTTTATTCATACATATATTTTACAATACATATTATTTTCTCAACCGCAATAATACTAATATTAGAATAAATATTGATACTTATAAATAAGTTTGGGATTTCATTCCCAAACCCAAAAAATATATAAAGGCAAAAAAAAATTTCTCTAAACAATATTAAGCTCATTAAAAATCAATTTATATATTTGAAAAAATTCGATTTAACAATTTTTTTTGTTTTTTTCTTTCTATAAAATATAATACTAAAATATTCATTCAATAAAAAGAAAAAAATTTTCAAAAATATAACAAGATTCATATTTTCTTTCAATTTACGCTTGGGAAATGGAATTTGTTTACAGTTAAAAGTTTATTGCAAAAGAAAACTGAGTTTAAAAGTTTAATTGAAATGCCAATTTAACATCAATTTGTAATATATTTTTATTTTTTTTTTTCTCATTTTTATGTAGTTTTTGAAAATAGAAATTTGATCCTTTTTCCTTCTTCTATATAGGTAGGTATATACTTTTATTTTCCGAATAAAATTTCTGTCAGAAAAAGATAAATCGATAAATCTTGAACCCTTTTGAAGTTAAAAGCTTGTTGGAAAAATAAAATGCAAAAAATAAAAACTAAATATTTTTGAATGTAAATGTTTTTTTTTCTATTTTCGTTTTTAAGAAAAATAAAGACATTAATTAAAGTTAAATTTCTTTATTTTTGAGATAATTTGTTGATCATTCCCATGGTAGAAAAAAAAAAATTTGAAAATAATAATAATTTTTAAATGTTACATTTTCTATTCAGAAATGAATTATAAATATATAACTGATTGAATTGATTATGCTAATTATTTGAATCATAAACAATATTTAATTATGTCAACGATGTATTCAGAACTCGAATTAAACTATTTCACTATAACTATAAAATGTAATAATATACGATTATGAAATTTTATATATATAATGTGTTATTATAGTGCCAAATCAAATATTGATTCAATAACAATAACTAAACATATAATAATATTCCTGAGCAAAAATTCAAATTCATAAACTTATGTTATTATTTCTTAAAGTTTTCAACATCATTCAGCTAATATATAATAGAAGTATATACAACAAATAATGTTATACATACTAATTATATAATTTTTTTCTTAATATGTAGAAGATTTTTCAATAACCTTCAACCGCATAATATAAAAAAAATATATATATATAATATATTCTATAATGAAATAAGAAAAACAAAAGAGGAAAATATAAAACTTTGAAGGCAAAACTTTTTGACTTTCAGGAAAGTTTATTAAAAAAAAAATTTTTTTTTTTCCTTTCTTTTGAAAAAGAACAATTATTAAGGAGAATAATAATTTTCCCTAACTAAATATTATTGATCTAGACTCAAGTTATATTAAAAAAAAAAAACTTTTTTTTAAATTTTATATATAATATTCTAGAAAATCATATGCACTATTATTATGGATGTAATTATGTATAAATATAATTATTAGTTAAATCTGTATAGAAAATTAAATAATTTCCTTAATACCAATAGTTTTGTTTATAAGTTGTTTTGAGTATTAAAAAATGAAAAAAATTAAAGTTTTCAATTAAATACATCTGCATGATTTGTGAGTTATCTCATGTGTACGGTATATCCGTAAGCCGCCTAATTTATACATACTATTATATGTTTAATAGAGAACAATATATGAATATTAAATCATAATTTCTTAAATTTCCTTATTATAATTTTTAACCTTTTAAATATACTAGTTCAAAATATTCTTTGCATTTACTGGACAAAGAAACTTATTGCATGCTGTACTCAAAAATATTTTATAGTACTACTTATTTGTAGAGAGACCACTTATCAAGATAAAATACTCAAGAAATCTTTTTTTTATTTCTTATACGTTAAGGAAACTTCAACTTATGAAAAATTGTTTGAATATTTGAATTTTCTCAATTTTGATACATCACTGAATTCTGTACAAATTTGATTTAACATATAGTAGAAATAGTAATTTTTTGTTATTTTTATTTCAGTTAACTATTATAAAAGTATTATTTTATTGAAGTTGTTTTATTTTAAGATAGTTTTATGGTTAGCAATAAATTTTTTTTCTCCATTTTTGCCCAAAACACTGTAAAAATTAATAAAAAATAAATTTTATTAGAACATTTAATTTTTTGTATTGAACTAAAATAAAATCTATGCTTTTTATTATACTACTCGTATTATTAGTTGTTGGGTTTCAAAAAAAAAAAAACTCTTGAAAAATTTCACATGTACATTATTATATATATATATAGAGGAAGAGACATGTATTTGGAAAATCCAATTTTCAAATATATTTATCTACGTACACAATATATTCCTTGTACACATCACTTCATTTTATGTCCTATATGTACAATTGTAGATTATATGGTCAGAGAATTTTTTTTTTTGTTTTTAGTGTTTTGAACACATAAAGTTAAAAACTACAAAAACTTAACTTTATTATGTCGTCGCTCTACAAAAAATTATTCTTGACTTTTTGATATAAATTCATTTTTTTTTAATTTTTTTGAACATTTTTTTTTTTCCTAACTCAATTGCCCTAATTTTTGATCCTTTAAAAAATTCATTATTTAATTTAATCATTTTCTGATAATAAATTGATTTATTTTTGCAGTTTTTTGGCCTTCTTGTTTAGAAATAATGTTTATTATTTCAAAAAAAAAATTTTAATATTTGATGGTCGAGAAGATATACAGCCATTTATAATTTCCATCAACTAATCCAGAAATAATTGAGTACTATCCTGTTACCATGCAATCAGAATAATTAATATCAATTTATTTAAAAAAAAATTTTTTGTTATACCTTAAATTGTACATTTTACCCTATATGATCAAAAATCTTTCCCAAAAATTTTTAATATTTTTTTTTTTTGGCAAATATTAATATCATAATGTTACTACTAGCCAAAATCACTATTTTATTAAAACAAATTTTTTTTTTCACTGTTTTATAGAATAATGCGGCAATCAAAAGATTTATTTACCCTCTGGTTGAATCATTATAATTATATCATTCATTTTGTTTGGATTTTATTTTTATTTCGCAAAATATTGAAATTTTTATTCTCAAAATATGAATTTTTTATGTATCGCACCCAAGGTCAGGTTCCTTATATACAATTTAGTTTCGTATTAGAAAATATTATTGAGTTTTTTTTATTTGAGTAAATTATTGTGTTAAAAAAAGTAAAGTTTTCTTGTCATTCCGAATTTAAAGTTTTAATTTCCTATAAGACTGAATTGAGAAATATTTTCAACGTCTTAAATTTTTCATAATTAGTTTTATTAAGAGTAGCTCTAAATAGTGAAGTTCATACTACTAGAAACAAACTTTTTGAACTAATAACTAACATATCTATTTAAAATACTTCCCCACAAACACATATGATTGGGTTAAAAGTGCAAAAAGGTGGAGAAAACAGTTCTGCACAACGATCTCCAGTCATATCGAAGTCATATCGAACCTATTGAAATTTTAAATACATGCAAGCATATATAAAAAAGTTTTGTACTCGTAGTTATTAAAAAATTTTTATTATTTTTTTTAACTATATGTATACAAAAGATTCGAGAATAAATGTCTTTTTTTATTATTTTATAACATAACAATAAAGTAAAAATTGACGATTCTTACTTACATACATTATATTTTTAGGTTATATATTTATATTATATATAAAAACTTAAGTTAAAATCAACAAATTAACATATACCTACATAGTTAGCAAAATAAAAGCTCGAGATTAATGTATTACTAAATTAATTTAAAGTTCAACTTTTGGGTTGAGAGTGTATACGTGACTTAAACATAAAGTTATTGATTTTCCGTTTAATACAGAACATGAATTTTGTTTTTCAGTTTGTCGTTAAGAAACGAAATATTTCATCTGTCAATGTTTTCTTCGCATTAAATTCATTTAAAATTAATGTTCTCAAAATGAGACGAAAATTTGATCGTTAATGACGATGTAATAATAAAAATTAATTTTTCATGTCCTCGAAAAGAAAATTGAAACAGGTTAATGACTGACATTACATCCGCTTTATACGCTTATTTGATTTTAGTAATTATCACTGGCTTTATAGTTATATATATGAGAATTATAGAGATTATAGTGGTTCTTTTTATTTTACTGTTTATTGAGTTAATCAAAGTTTATCGAGAAATAATGTTGATTGAAAGATTGGTTTTTTTTTTGCGTTTTTTTTTTCTTATAAGAAGCGAAATTATACATAAAATATAGTTACGCGCGCCACAAATAATTTTAATTAAAGTTTATGCATTTTATGTTTAAAAAAAGTTGTGCAACTGGTTTTAAAATTATTATTTTTTTTTCTTATTTTTATTTACAAATCATGCTATGAGTATAAAAATTGTGAAAAGACATCGAAAAAGATGCAATGTACAATTTTTTCATTCATTGATTACAGAAGAATGAATGAAAAAAAAAACATAAAAAATTATAGGTATATATATGAGAAACTAAAAAATAAACCTGATTCTTATAATATTTGCAACATATTTTTCTTACAGAAATTGTTTCCATAAAAACAATTAAATATGTTAGATCTGAAAAAAGGATTTCTAAACTAAATCCTTAAAATAGATATAGTAATAAATTTGTAACTTAAATTTAGAAGAATCGTCATAATACGTGTTTTGTTAAAAAACTAATTTAAAACTATATTCTGAAGTTTCTTTAAATATAAATAAATACGGAAATTCTATCCAAATTTCAATACCTGGTAGTTGTACTAGATAGTTTCATATTTTTCAAAATTTAAATTCTTGCGATCGTAATCATTTCACTGATTGTATTCAAAATATTATTAGAATTATTAAAAAGTCCCGTCATCCAAAAACCAATACATTTGTCAAATTTCTTTTATTCTACTTGTTTTTGTTTAAATACAAAACAAAAAAAAAATTGTTTAAAACTAAAAGAAAAAGTATCATACGACTTTAATGGAAAAAATAAACAGGAAATGGCTATGGTCAGCTTAATTACTGAATTTATGAAGATTATTTATTTAAAAGTATATTTTCTTACTTTTAAATATTAAATTGCAACTAAAAATTTAATAAAAAAGTAAAGAAAAATATTTATATAAATATAAATAAATGGGATTCGCAATAATATTATTACAGTGCAATGATCACACTAATTGCGCCAACTTTTAGAAAGAAATATATATAAAATTAAAAACAAACTTAAAGAAATTACATTTTATATTATTAAAGTATCTTATTTTCCAGTGGGAAATTTTTTCACTTTAAAATTATATTTCTCAACTTAGTGTTATTTTTATTATGTGGCACGAAATATATTCGAGTTTTTGTCTTGCGATTCTTTTGTTGATTAACTGACCAAGTGTTCTTTAATAAATTCAAAGATTATAGACATTATAAAATAATTAATTTTCACACAATTTTCAAAAGGTTCGACTTTTCTTAAAATGTCAAATAAATCAAAAAAAAGAATAATAATTTATATGACATTTTTATATAGTAAATGAACATAAGGGCCTCAAAATATATAATTAGGATACAATTTATTTAAGATGTTAATATATAATTTACACATATTATTTCTATAATAACGTAAGTAAATTACAAATATACTGGTTTTATCTTGTAAGTATTTATATTATGTTAAGATGTAATATATACATATTATATATATGTACAATATAAAATATATAATAAAAAATATTTGTTTAAGGAAAATTAATAACCATCTGTTAAAGAGCTTAATTAAAAGTTGAGTCAATAATAATTATAGTTTATTGCTTTTGGTAAGGCTTTGTGACAAAATTATATATTATCGACTCTTCTTATATACATATAAAATGCAAACAATTTTAACAATAATAATTATACTAAAACTGAAACCGCAAGAATTGAAAAGTTCACAAAATAAGGGTATATTTTCAAATAAAATTAAAGAATATAAATTATATTAAAAAGAGGATTAATTATATATATATATATATATATATATATATATATATATATATATATATATATATATATATATATATATGTATAAATTGTATATTTATATAAATATATATTATAAATTTAGTAGGTATACACAATATAAATAAATAAATATATAATAATGTTTAGGTTTATATTTTATTCTATTTTCTTGAATTTACTGTCAAACTAAAAGGGCAAATAAATGATAAATACTAATTAACCATATACATTTATATTATATTGTATTTTTATGTTATATTTATATAAAATTTTACTTTAAATAATATTTGCTTTGGTATCATTTAGATTTGAGCATTAAATTTAATTGTTTATCAACTTTAAGTTGTTATTTTCATAATATTTTCGTTCAATTAATTTTTGCAAATATAATTATATTTAATGTCACATTTATTGTTTTTGCTTGATAAGTTTCAATTCCAAAAAAAAGAGTTATTCTATGGTTCTAGAACATTAAATCTGAACCCTTATATAGAGACTTTTACGATCTGGCTTGATTTTAGAACGAAACTGTATTTAAATTAAAATGAAAGTATCTATAATTGGATTGAATAAGTCAAAAATTTGACACTATTGATATTATTTGTTTCTATATCATATTATATCTAAGTCATAAAACTGATTCAAAGAATAAAATCTTCAGTGTAGTTATACATTTATTTGATTATTGACTTAAATTCGGCCACAATTTAACATTTGACATCTAAAATTAGTTTCTTTTATTCATAAAAAATCATAAAATTTATTGACCTATTAAATGCGGTACGGACTTTTTGCCCCAAACAAAAATAATCTACAAAATATATGGTAATTGATTTAATTTGCTACTTCTATTGCCGGTCCCAAAATTATAACAAATTATTTATGTAGAAAAATGTTGTTTTTATTAAATCATGTTTTCGATATAATTTAATTCCTTTTTATGAAAGTGAATTTAAAAAAAAAATTCATGATTCACGGTAAAATAATTGGAAAGGTATAAATTTCTATAAAAACTTCAAATGAGTTCTGTCAAAAAAAATATCTTGGCGTGCATCTTTCAGTTCAATATTGTCATCAAAACTTAAGACATATTTAACTTCTTTCAAATTAAAATTATGTCATTAAATTAACTATGTTATCTTAAAAAACTTCATAGATTCAGAACTGTAGAACACAAAATGAGATCCCGACAAATCGTGACGTTAAAATTGAAACTAGTTATTCGAAAAGCCATATTTTTCTTTGTCCGAAATTCTAACCTGAAGAATTCCAGTGGCTTCATGATTAAAAATTTTATGCTTTACATTATATTTTATACATTGTGATAATATCAATCAGCATAGTTTCTAATAGAAATAAGTACTTAACCATATCATTAAATAAACTTGTGTATATAATTTTTCATGGACCATAAACTTTTTTAACTTTATTTTTCTTATTTTTTTTCTTATTTTACAAGAATTTTCATGGAAATTAATTCTAAATATATGCAATGAAAAAAGATAAATATTAAAAGTGTTGAATTACTACTTTGTAAAATAATATTAAATTGGCATCATAGTTAGAGGCGCACCACTAGTCTAGTAGAACGAATTTTAAAAATAAAAAAAAAATTAAGAAAAACTAAATTGTAAATGCCCACAGTTTTAATGAACAATTTATTTAAATAGCTATATTTAGGAATAAATTAAAAACAAAAAAATTAAAGAAAATATTACTGATTCGTCAAGTGGAAACGTACATAATTTTCTAAGAATTGTTCTTATAAGTATTATTTTTTATTATAGGATTATTATGAAACTGTCGAAATTTAATTATGTCAACATTTTTTTTTTCTTGCTGATTATTTGTCGTGTTAAAAAAATCTACAAGTCTCGAAACGGTTAATCAACTGTAGTTCTAGAATTGATCTAAAGGAATTAAATAACTGGTTCCAACTATTACTCAATTAAATGCAACGAAAAAAAAAATTTTTGACTATGGTTTGACCATATACCCTAATTGATACATTTACGTTATACTTTGGCGTCATATTTCACAAAACAATATTTTCTTTTTTACTTTTGGCAAAACGTTCGAAAAACATAATGTTAAAAAATATAAAATATAAATACTGACTTTTAATAACAAAAAAAAATATAAACATACCTATATTGAATTATTTTTTTTAATAATATATAAGGTAATTCTATCATTTTTGCATATAAATACACACATATACATTTATTTATAAAAAAAATTAATGTTATAAAAAGTTTAAAAGGTAAATAGTTTTTTAATTGAAAATTAAGAATGCCAAGATTTAAATTGGTTATTAAAGTCAAAAGAAATAAAAAGGACAAAAAAAAAGATATTTAAAAAAAAAAAAAAAAAATTCATTAAAAAAAAGACAAGATAAACAAAAAAAAAAAAAGGAAAAAAAAAACCAGAGGAAAGACTGAAATTAAAGTTAAATTAGAATTTATGTCAACAATATCTTCAAACACAATTGTGATATTTCCCCATTTCCTTTAAAAAAAAAAATTTTCCTCCTTTTATTTTCTTTTTCTAGTTTTCAGTTTTTTTTTTCTACGCCATTGTCCATACTTAATACACTCTGACTCAATATTATTATCCTTAAAGCAGGAATTCTAATTTTATGGTGAAAAAGGATTTTATAACATACATTTTGCAAACCAGAAAAAAATAAAATAAAAAATAAATACTGAAAAAACTTTTCTGATATTAAATTTAAAAAAACTAAGTAAAGCTAATTTATTTTTTTGTTTTTATCTTATTAAAAATTATTAAAATTAAAAACAAGAATCTAACAAATTACATTTGAGAAAAAAAAAGTGTTATATTAACTTAAACTTACAGAGTTCTGGATTGCTTCCACTGAAAATATGAAAATTGTGAATAATTTTGTGTAGATCTCTTTGAATGTTTTGAAGAGAGGATGAAAATGTTTACAGAGATTTCAAAAAACATTAAAATTCTAAACATAAGCATAAAAAAAATTGTTTTATTCCAATATGCATTCGTCCCTCCTATAACACGGTACTCTTATATATTACCCGATTTCATGTCCCTCGTACAACACATGTTTTCCCACCTATAACGCGGGGATTTCCCACTTTATATTTCTGTGAAATTTATAATCATCTGTAAAGTTCTGAATCAATTTCAGGTGGTGCATAACGCGTTAAACAGAATAATACGAATGCTTTGTACGAACATTTTCTTACAACGCTTTTTCTATAACGCGGAACTAATCTACCCTGTTATAGAGGGGATTACTGTAATTTTATTTTAATGGAACAGAGAGCTTTAATAATTATTCGAAATTAATAATTTATTAATGAAAATTTTAAAAGTTATGTGCAATTACAAAAATATTTCTATGGTTTAAGGAGTAAAGAATGCGGAACTTGTAATTTTTATTTTACACCTTACCTATAGATATTTTGGATTTTTTTTTTTCATAAATTCTTTCAGTGTTGTCATCCCATTTTCAGAGACGAAATATATATATTTTTTTTTATATAAGATAATTCCATTTCTTTATTTATATTTTTTTTTTTTCAGTTCATTTTATAAAGAATTTTTAATATTATCATACGAACAGACTGATGTTTTAAACAAAAAAAAAATTTTCTTAACCAACCTACTTTGCATTCTATTAAAAACGTGACTTTTTTTCCAAGGAGAGTTAAAAAAAAAAATTTCCATTTCATTTCTTTCTTTCCAGATATTAGAGATGTGTCGTTCGTGAACGACCGAGTTAAAAAGAACGGATCACTAAAGTGAACGATGACCGATCGGTCAGTAAAAAAAAAAAATATCGTTCATCGTTCACCGTTCATCGTTCTTTTCTAAAAAAAAAAAAGTTCTGTAGGTGTAGAGAAGAGATAAATGTTTGAAAAGAGCAGTACACTTATTTTTCAGCTATAAGGAAGAAAGAGAAATTGTGTTGCTGTTGTTAGATTGTTATGTAAGTGTAGCTGTGAACAATAGCTACCTCTTTACTGGTCTGAAAATTATCGTCTTTTTCAATTGAAAATGCCACACGACATCCATAGAAAAAAATACAATAAGAAAGACTGACGGGAAACAGATTAAATATTTAAAGGAATGTTTTATTTTTCATAAAAAATTATCCCAAAAAATATAACAAAAAATATTAATAAAAAGATAAAAAAAAAATTTTTTTTTTGATATAATCGGTTATTGCTAATATAGATATTTGAATAATTATTAGTAGATTAATATGCTCTAAATATTTTTATTTTTTTTATAATAAAAATAAATCATCTTAACTTTAAAAATAATAGATGAATTAATGCTTCCTAAAGTTCACAGTTCACTTTCAGTTTATTTCATTTGGTATTTTTTTATTTTTGCAAAGTTCATTTTGATTTGAGTTAATTTTATCGGTCGTTCAATTGAGCTATATTTTTAACTCGGTCAGTAAAAATAGAACGTTCATTTTTTAACCCGTTCAATATTTTTTAACTCGGTCAGTAAAAATAGTACGTTCATTTTTTAACCCGTTCAATTTTTTTTTAACTCGGTCAGTAAAAATAGTTCGTTCATTTTTTAACCCGTTCAATTTTTTTTAACTCGGTCAGTAAAAATAGTTCGTTCATTTTTTTAACCCGTTCAATTTTTTTAACTCGGTCAGTAAATTGATTTGAGTTCATTTTTTTTCGGTCGTTCGCGAACGAGAAAATAGGTCGTTCAATTGAACGATATTTTTTAACTCGGTCAGTAAAAAAGAACGAACGAGTTAACACAGGTCACTGAAGTGAACGAGATTTCCCATCACTACCAGATATTATGTTTTTTTTCATATATATGTATATGATTTTTTTTTCTGTTTGTGCTTATTTTATGAATTAGAATTTAGTATCCTAAGGACAAAATCATAGAAAAAAAAATTTTTTTTCACATATAAATGGGAATTTTTTTTTTTCATCTTCTTTCCTATAACTTTTACTTCCTGGGCTATAATTTTCTGTTTTCATAGAGAAATACACAGAAAATTTTCATTTGAATTAGCAAAAAAAAAAAAAAATTAAACAAGATTTTAAGGCAGAAAAAAATTCTGCACAGGACATTTGCTTATAAGAAATTACTTCTTTTTTTTTTTTGAAGATAAAACTTATAATATGAGATGAATTTTTTTGAACTTACTTTATATTAAACTATTTTTATCTACATAAAAAAAACAAAAATTTAAGTTGTTAAACAAATTATAAAATAAATTATTATGAAAAAAGAAATTATATCGTTTCAATTTATGAGTTTAAATATCCTTATAAAGGTGAAGCGAACTTGTTAAAATTAAATCATATAGAATTAAATAGTTTTATAACTTGGAATTAAATTATTTTTTTCAAACTACTATGTTCGGGAAAAATTATAAAGATTATAACATTTATAATTGAATGATTTCTAAAGTGATTGAAACATTTTGCTTTAAATAATATTCTACTCAATCATACTATCTTCAAGGTACAACCAAGAAGTGAAGAACTGTGATAATCTAAGGTCTAAGCTATTTAAATATAAAAATTAGTCATTTAGTATACTTTTTGATTATACTTTTTCAATTCATTAATATTGGCATTTATTTCTAATTGTAAAACTGACAATACCGTCCAATCCTAATATTAATCTTATTTTACTATAGTTCGATCGTGTTCATTTAAATTATTGCTAAATTTGAAGAAAAAAATCTATATTTAATTTTCCTCAGCGATATTTTATATCGGAATCGATATAAAATAAATACAAAAATAATTCTTATTAAATATTTTGAATTTTTGATTGTAGCATAATTGCACTTGGATTCAGTTAAAAAAAAAACTTGTAGACTTTTGTAATTTATGTTTTTTAAAGCATAAAAATATTTATTATTTAAAAAAAAAATCGTTTAATATTAAATTTTAGATTTCTTAAGAATTTAAGTTAATTAAATTACAAATTCGATGATTTTTGTTAAATTTTCTTTACTTGGTTTTTATTTTTTAAAAACTTTTGCAGAAAATTTCATTCCAATTTTTATGTATATTTTTTCAAAAAGAAAGTATTCAAAATTTATTTAATTTTTTTTTTTTTTATATATATATTTTCGAAAGCATAAAACCAAAAATTTATGTAAATCTAACCATCTCTTAATGGAAAATGGAAAATTTTGATCTCTTATATAAATATTCATTTTTGTTCACAAATACTTTTTTCTTTTTATTTTATTTTTTTTTCAAGAATTGCATTTTAAATTTTATTTCATTTTGCTTTCAATGTTATCAGGGAATAAAATATAATTTTTTTTTTTTCGTTCTTATTTTTCATTACACAAAAAACATACACATGCATATATCTTGAAAATAAAATAAAATATATATATTTTTGATTTTTCTTTTAAGTTTTAATGGCTTGCTATAAAAACTTAGGAGCCTTAAAATCGTTAATGGAGCAGAGATTATGCAAATTTTTATGTAAATCTGGTGAAAATATTTAGTTAAAAATAATTTCTAATTGTTGCTTTAGTTTGAAAATTTTTGGTGAAAATTTTTCTTTAAAAAAAAAAAAACTTTTTCTTTTCTTTTGGAAAATTTTTGTGCAATTTATTTGTTGTTTTAGAAAGAAAAAAGTAGATATAAAATACAAATAATACATTTTTTTAATATAAATTTTTAAGCGGCGACGTTACCATAAATCTAAAAATTTTGGTTTTTGTATATTGTTAATTATCAAAATAAGACTCGTTAAATTTTTTTTGTTTCTGATCTGTTGCGAATTCTTTTACGTTAGATAAAATTTCTTTAATTTGAGAATTATTCTTTATTTAAATTATTAGAAGATTTATATTGTCTGCTACTAATTATTTTTTCGAAAAAAATAACTCTCAAAAATAATAAAAATTTGAAAATTTATTCGTACTAACGATACCATTTCAAAAAATTAATTTTGATAGGAATATAATTGTTTGAGCACAATTTTATAATATTGAAGATTTCAATCAATGTATAGAACTATAGTTAAGCAAACATAGCTAAATAAAATAAATTTTTATTTATTTTTTTTAAATAATTGAAGTTACAATTGTTTTGAAATGATAAAACCGAGATAAAACTATATAAAAGTTTTATCTTAAATATATAACTAATCTTAATTTTTGTATTCTTAACGAATATCTGTATGTTGTAAATTATAATAGTAAACGAAATATACGTTAATTTTAAATCATTAACATAGCTTTAATTTCGCTATGTCGTCAAAATAAATCCTATTTCATTTGAGAATAATTTCTTTGCAGTGTTATTTCAAATTAAATTGAAAATATATAGCGAAGATCAACTTAATATTTAGGTGCGCTTCACTATTATACTTTATTTTAATAATAAATAAATAATAAAAGTTAGTATTATTACAAAATATATATTATAATAGTAATCTCAGCCCACAACAGAAATTACAATAATCCTAAACAATAATATTTTGACGTAAAAAATATAATGCAGAAAAATTAAATTTTCCTTTTGTTTGAAAATATGATATAATATATGTATAAAAGAAAATAAAACTATCATAATATATTACAAACAGAAATTTCCTAGAGTACCAGTAAAGAGATGTAAATATAATAAATACTTTACTTTTTTGCGGTATTCTGGTAAGATTTTGCTTCTTTACTACAAAAGTAATATAATACAAAAACCAATGAAGTTTTAGTATTTCGCAATTTACGGACGATGTAAAAAATTGAAATTAAAATGTATGTAGGTATATATAAAAAAAAAATCCTTTTAAGGATAAACAAAAATAATTTTCGGTTTAAAATACATTAGTAAATTGTAAAAATAGTGAATATTGTATTCCCAGCAGAGTCTTCTTTTTTTTTTTTTTGCTTCTGTATAAATAAATGAAAAGTGTGTGTTTTTCCAGGATTTATTTTTCAACTAAAATTCATATCCGAAATGTTTAAAATAAGAAAATTTATGAATACTTATGTATGATATTCTTTGTCACAAAATTTTTTCAATTACTTATTTTTATTATATAATGTAGAGATATAATATTTGTTTTGTTATTTATACTTATTAATCAAACAATTGTTTTTTTCTTACAGGTAAGTTTATTATCATTATTCATTGACATTATATTAACCGTAAGTTGTGAAACATGCATAATTTTCTGGTAGTTGTAGTTATAATATTGCGTTTTAATTAAGTTTATTTGAATTCAATTGATAAATTGATTAAATTGATAAATTAAAAATTTATCATTCATTATTTAAAAGACATTCAAATATCCGGTTTTTGTACATTTTTGCGACATAAATCAGCAATATTTGTTTTTTTTTTTTGTTTTTACTTAACATCTAATATTTTAATAAAATCTTTTACAAATTTGGTGAATTCTGTATTATATGTACATATACGCTTTTAACATGACATGCGTCACATGACAGAAACACAAGGATCCAATTAAAATTTTATAAAAAATTTTCTGCACAGATTTTTATTTATTTTCCGAAATAATAGAAATGAAAAAATAATAAACTTATTTTCATGTTTTCTATTTATTTATTTTTTTTTTAGAATTATGTTTAATAAAAATTTTAAGAAATTTTTAAAAATAGCTGGAATTATTTATTTTTTCAAACACATAGAATAAGCATACATATGTACAATTTATGTCATTCCTATGTGTCATTCAAACAAATTTCTAATATTGAAAATATTTTCAATTTATTTTTAAATCTATAATATTTTAATTTAAATACAATTATTTTTTTAATTTTAAACGAAAAACAATTAACAAACAGTAATAATTTATTTTTTGAAACCCACCAAAAAAAATATTTTATCTGTGGGTGGATTTCCATATCAATATTACTTTTGAATCAAATTTCCAAAATTCATCTAATTTTAATTAAATAAAAAAAAAAGTAAAAAATTATAAAACAGATTAAAACTTTTGAGACTGAATATTTTTTCGTTCGGCTTTAATTAAAAATTTATTGAATTATTATTCATGAGGGCAAGTAAAAAGAATAAAAAAAAAAAAATCGAATTTAATTAAATTTTCTCTAGAAAAACTTAAAACGTTGAATTGCGCCTTCATTAGAAAAAAGTTAAAAAAAATAAATAAAAAAATAAAAAAATGGTGTAAATACGTGTCAGACTAATTTTATTTTTTATATTCATAAATTTGGTACATGATTGTGGTTAAGTCCTTGATGTAACATTATAGAATAGAATTACTGGCCACAGAAGATAATATACCTACATAGTTCTAAAACTGTTCAAATAAAGATTTTTTGCTATTTTTCTTTAGTACCAGCACTAACTGCTTAACTGCTTAACTATAAAAAATATCCTTTTTCTTGCTTCCAAGTTATACAAAAAATAATTTCATCTGAAAATTTATATTGCCACCACTTTGCTCTTCATTTTACTAGAGATCGAGATAGCACTGTATTTTATTGATTTGTTTCACTTTATAACAATTGAAACTTTTAGTTGTTACATAAAACTTTCTCATAGTATTCATTATTGAATTATCCTTATAATATCTTTCTGTTTCTTATAACTATATATATGCACCTTATTACATGATGTATAATCCCGGGTTGGGATACATGACAGGTTGAAGAGAAAAATTAACTTTTTTCTACACCGAAGTAAGGTTATCTAATAATCTGCTCTCCAATTGTTACTTAACGTTCAGGGACAGAAATTGGTTTGTTCGAAGTATTCGCAAACTCAGAATAAATGTAAAATTTTTTGTTAACAATTGAGAACATATTACTCAACTCCGTTTGTGAATCAATTATTCATCAATCTAATAATTTTTTTATGAATTTCGACTATTGTAAGTTTACTGTCCTGGCTACACGTGTTAAGGGGAATTTTTATTTTTTATTTCGTAAAAATCAATAATTTTTTTTTAATACTGTAGTTCAGTGGGGAAATAGTGAACTGAAATGATACAGACCCAGGTTTGAAACCGCAAAAATGGCATAAGAAAAATAAAATAAGAAATTAGTTAAAAAAGGATATAAATACATAATAAAAAAAAAAAAATAAAAAAAATTTTTTAATTTGCGGCGGCCAATTTGTAATTTCTAGTTAAGAATAAATTAATCGGTATTTTACTAATTTATACTATCAGCTAACTAATCCATTTTCGTGCTTAATTTTCGAATATGATTATTACGCATAATATATGAACAAAAATATAGATTTCATCGTATTTAATAAATTATATTCATTTACTTTAGAAGACTATATCTCTTTCAGAACTGTTATAGGTATATATTATTATATAATATCTTTTCATTCAATTTAAATTTCAACTAATGCTTGTCTGAATAATGTGATTAAGAAATTTAATACATTTCTCTTTGTCGCTGGCACGATAAAAAAACAACAAAAAGAATAAAATCTTCAAAGCATTGAGTTAAATATATTTCAAAACAAAGTCTTTTAAATTATTTTTTTTTTGCTTATTTTTTTTTTTTTTATATTTTATTTTTTATTTTTTTTTTTCCTTTATAAAGTGTGATATTTTTATTATTAGATTTTGTGTAAAAATAACAAAGATGATAAAAAGTTTTGTCTGTTATATTAAAAAGCTGAAAATTCAGAAAATGTACTTGTCAACAAATTTATATTTTTTTAACTGTCGCTGTTGGCTTCTGTATATATAATTAATTAAAATTAAAAAAAACTATAAAAAATATTTTTTTTTTACCATCATTGAAGTAAATATGTTTCACATGAGAGGCCGTTCTTAAAATATTTCATTATAGTATATAAATACATTTGAAATTTATAATTTTATTAAATTTTATCAACGTTAGTTCGTATCGAAGTTTAATATAAAATTCTACTTTGAAAAAAGTCCTTTGACAATAAAATTTCATATACCTTGGAAGAACACCGAAAATAATTCATTACACACACTATCTACAAATAAATTATTCTGTACTTTTGAGAATTTATTATCGAAAATTTAATTTCAAATGTTCTAATAGTGTTAATTTCAATAAAAACTTTTATTACATTCCGATGGAAAGTATAGTTATTAAAAACTTTTCAATAATAATTTTATTATTAATTAAATTACAACAAACCTTAAATATTAGAAGTGTATATTTTTGTTTTTATGCTGGCCGGATGCTGAAAGGTTCTCACAAACTTCTCTCGTCTTATTTAATTTATTTAATTCCTTAGAAATTGTTAGAAATAAATGAAAAATAAATTGCACATCATTGACAATAAATTTTGACACTATATATACTTTCTTTTAATTATCTTCCTCTATTTTCGCAACCACCAATTGTCCCCAACACCATACAAGAATAATATTATTATATGGAGAAACCCTCTTTTGTTGAACTAAAAAAAATAAAATAAAAAAACAAAAAAGTTTTTCTATTCAAAATTTCCATCAAGCAACAAGTGTCAACATTCTCCTCAGTAAACAAGGGTATTTTTTTTTTTAAGCATTAAAATTATTAATTTTTTTTTATGTTTTTTATTTTTTCTTTTCTTATGAAACAAAAGAAATTGATATTAATTTCAATTTTTCTTCTTTTTTTTTTATTAAAATATTAAAAAACATAATTATTATTGGGGGGAGATATTTTTCTATAATTTTTTTGTAATCTTCATCAAAAAATAAAATTATAAGAGAAGGAATTAATTTTCAACCACTGGTGGTGAAATCTTACAACAATGTACGCGTTAATATGTAAAAATTTACGCGGTATGTTGTCTTATCAAAAGTGAAAATATCTTCTTCGTTTTTTTTTTTTTGTAAAAAAAGAAATTAAACCTTTTTCAGAGGCATAAGAAGTTTTTGGTATTCAAATAAATGCAGTTAAATAAATCAGAACAGAAGATGTATGCGCTATATTTTTTGTAATTATTATATTTAATAATAATTGCAAGATCTGAAGCATATACTGCAAGAAATCATGCAGTTTTAATTATAAATTTATAGCCGATACCGCTAGGAATGGTACTCGTTATTACTCTTTGGATTAATACAATTTTCAATTTTCACGATCTTCATTGAGTACAAATATAAATTGTGTTCCAAACGTGCAGATTATTTACACTGTATCAGATTATTTACACTTTTTGTAATAATTTTTTTTTATTTCGCTTATTATGGTTGATGCGTTATCTTCTTTTCAAATGTCTAAATAAGCAAACTTGTTAAAGTTAAATCTTCCTCTAGAAATAAAATTCTATATTTAATTTTGTTATCAAAAATTATTTAAAAAAAGTGTTTCAAATTACGAAAGTCTGTAAAAATTGAAATCATGTTTTTTTTTTTTAATCATCAGTAATATTAATACTCTCTTCATTTTAATATAAAAAAAACAAATTTTAATGTGGGTGGATTTATGGCTCTTATGTGCTTAATTGTAAATGATATTTTGTTTTTGTAAATTAATTGCAATTAATATGATATCAAAAGTTGACGGGGTATTAATTTAAATAATGTAAAACAAAAAAAAAAAACAAAAAAATTGTATTTTTATTTTTAATTTTAATATAACGATATAAAATTTCAATTTTTAACATTTTTTTATGAAAAAAAAAAAACAAAATAATCTGATTAAAAAAAAAAAAAAAATGTTGACAGTTTTCACTTGACACCAATAATAGAGATTTCACTCCTTTATAGTGGCATAATTTGATTCAAATCTTTTTAACAAATTTTTTTTTTTTTAATTAAATCTTCAAAAATCTGTACAATGTTGGACATTATATAAAAATTAAATAATTTGTTTTAATGTGCAATTAAGTATTCAGAAAGAAATTTGTACTTATAGAAAATTAAAATAAATTAAAAAAAATTTCTAGATAATTTTCTTGAAGAAAATCTTGCATATCTTAGCCAGTGGTGGCTGAATAATAAATTTTCAACCCTCGCGCCCTAGGCAGATTTAATACACATCGCCCCCTTCCTCTTCACCCTATCCGTGTATCACAAAAACAAATCTTACGTTAAATTTTTTTATATTAAACATGCATTATATTTTATAACGTGAACCTAAATTAAAAAAAAATATATATTTTGGACGAGTAGAGTGCTGACTACTATAGATATTGTGTATTGCCGACTATTGTCAATTTTCTAATACTGTTGATTTTAACAAAATAAATTTTAAAAGTAAAGAAAATAATTTTAAATATTTAAAAAAAAATTATATGGATATAACAAAACGGACTTTGGTGCCCCAAAAAGCTTGGCGCCCTAAGCGGTCGCCTAGTTCGCCTATATGGTAGAGCCACCACTGATCTTAGCTTCAATAAGCTTCAAGAAGTAATATTGAAATATTTCCTGTGAAATGTAATACAGAAAAGTTTTTATGTTGCTAGGAGAAAATAATTTTAGATAGATAGTATAAGATATTCAAATTTAAACAAACTTAAAACTGCAATATTGTCCAAATAATATTTAAAATATCTTGAACAAACTATTTATTAAATTCTTCAGTTTTAGACACTTAGAAACTTATCGAAATTTGGTAAAAGTTTTCTTATTTAAAAAGATTATATTAAAAAAAACAAATATCTTATTAAGGAACCTAAAAGTATATAATTTATGTTATCTTCAATTATTTTTTTTTGAATAACATGCAGAGTACTTTTGCTTTTAATTAAATGAGTGATTAGTTTTCATAAAAATTTAGACATTCATAAAATATAGTACCCGCAACAGAACAAAACAAAAAAATTATTCTTTGGACGTTATTTCTTTATTATCATTATAATCAATCTTTTTCCTTAATTTACTGCCAAATATTTTTCATTTTCATTAATTAGGTTTTCCTTTTTTGTTTTTTTTTTTCTCTTTTTTTTTTCGTTTTCACTGGTGTGTGCATATAAAAACACTAGAATCCAATAAATTTCAAGATTTTTAAAATAAGCTGTCAATTAGAATTTTATTTATAAATACATATATTTCGTATGTTGTTTTGGTATATAGGTATACATTATAATTATGTATGTGAAGATTTTTTCATTTATGCTCTAAATTGGGATCGCATTTAACATGCAATTAACAAAATAAGTGTACAATACATAATAAAAATGTATTGAAAGGAAATAGAAAAAATATTATATGTGTATAAATTTATATGTATAAATATGTATAAATATAAATTTTCTAAAAACAAATGATACAAAATCAATAACAAACAAAACCAAAAACATAATTATTATTTTTTCACATCATAATTTCAACATTATTTAGAATCAATGGACCACAGATGTTAAATTGTTTTCACCATAAAAATATATTATAAACGTACATTATTATGTATATCGCAATAGAATTTTCCTATAAGTACATGAAATTAAACACAGATTCTTGGTTTTTGATTGCAAGAAGCTAATATAGAGCTAACTTTTATTTCCAATATCAATATAATATGTTCACACCAAAAATGTTTGCCAAGCTAAAGCTATATATTTTGAAGAACATTGTATATTTAAATATGTGTGTTATACTTTATTTAGGATTTTAACATTTCAATATTAAAAGTACTTAGTTTTATATTTGAGAAAAAATTTATATAAGAAGTACGCTTTTATTGTAATATTTTGATGGAAATAAGGAGAAAGTATCGAATATTGCAACCGACCTTCCAATATTTATTTAAACGAATTCGATTTCAACAATCTTAATAATTTAAAACACTGTATTCTTTAATAATCTCTCCAACAGACCCAAACCGTACTAACGTATAATAATCGCTTTTTATTTGACCAAGTAAAGTACATTATTATACATCATTTACAATATTATGGAAAATATGAAGATTTATTTTATTTTGATAATAATCATGCAACAACCCTCGCATACATTTAACCAAAACTAGACTAATTGAATATTGAGCATAACAAATATTGACGTCCCCAAAAATTATTCTTTTTTTTTCGAGAAAAGCAAAACATTAATCTTTTTTACAGCAAATTCCAAATTGTGTATGTGGCAGGAGGGTTTTTACTACCCACAGTTTCTATTTTGATATGTTTTCTTATTAACTCGCAAATGCTGGATATATAATTTATAACGCCCTTATTATAAAAATTTTGGCATGTTCTCTACGGGTTTTCTAATTCTAAAAATAAAAAGTTTCAATAATAAGCATATATTATTTATTGCATACATAGTATTCAAACATACAAATATACCATATATTTATTTTCTAATTGAAAAAAATCTTCATATTTGTAAATGTTTATTAGTTTATGAATGGAAAAACTTATTTGACATAATGCTCGTTATTAATTGAGAAACAAAATGATTCAAAAATCATAAAAATCTTCAAATTTTCGTCAGTTTCAATGAATCAGTCTGGCAACACTTAATTAATAATATGCTATGATTTCTTATACCATTGCTGGGAGGTAAGATCTGGTTTGGGTATTATACTTTTGAAATAATAATATTGTACTTGAATGAGTCATTTTTTTTTTCTATATAAAACTAGATATAGGTGTACAATAAAAGTCAAATTAGTTTCAATGCGTTTACACAAATTTTACGCGCACGTCTTTTACAAATAGATTTATTGCATAAAATAATTCAAAAAAATTATTGTAGAAGTACATTGTTCATATCATGTATCTTTTTCTCTTCGAATTCTAAAAAAAAAACATTTTTTTTTTATTAATGAACTTCTACAAAAAAAGTCCCTTTCCTTTTTGTGTAAAAAAAAACTGAATAAAACAAGAACACAATATTATTCGCAATACTTAACTACCCAAGATATCATCACCTTCAAAATAAAATAATAAATAAAAATCTATTAAAAGAAATATATAATGTAATCAAAAAAAATAAAAAATAAGAGCGGAAGAAGTATATAAGAAGTAGTACTCTGATCTGATTAATATCAAAACTTTGTGTAAATTTTATTTTATTATGAATTAATAAAAAATAAAAAAAAAACACAACACACGTTAAATTATTCACCCGTAGTAAAAAAAATAAAAAAAATTAAGGTGGGAGATTTCAGCGTGGGAACTTATTAACGATTCACCTGTCCCCAAAAAGAAAACATAAAAAAATGTTTTTTTTTCTTCTTCTTTATTTATTTATTTTATTTTTCAAGAGAAGAAAACAAACGATTAACTTTATTTTTGAAGGAAGACTGACTGTCTGCTTCTTATTTTGATTGTGCATCTTAAAAATGTTATATTTTTTAAAAATTGATAACTTTAATCTTAAAGAGTTTAAAATTGAATTATAAAATAATTAAGAAACAAAAAAAAACCTTATTTTTAGTTACCTTTCTAAAGTTTTTATGTATAAAGTTAAAAAAAATGGTATTTAAGAAAAATAATTTCGGACAGTTTTATTCGAATTTCAAAGTTTATTTTTATTCAATGACAATTATACAAACTTGGGATTTATTTACATTTTTTTTTAACAATAGTATCACTATACAGACTATCTACAATTCTACAATAATAATAAATTTACTACGAAATTTCACCCTTAATGGTTAGAACGACAAAATGAAACTGATTAGGATTTTTGTAGTATTTTTCATGTAAATAATCCTAGAAAAATAGCTAGATTAGTAGAAATAGTATTACATAAGAAAAAAAAAAAACATTAATATATAAAATTGAATCTTATATTCATAGATATTTAGTAAAATACTAAATAACATAGTAAGAAGCAAAAATTATAAGAATATATAAACTAATAAAGTAACTTTTAAAATTGGAAATTGGGAAATTAAATTCATGAACCAAAAAACTTCAGAAATAACTGCATTACTATAACCCTCCATCTAGCACACTACCATGGAAATATGATAAAATTTGGCATATTAGGTATAAATTTACTGTTTTAACAACAAGACATTCCACACATAAACAAAAATAGATGAATGCAATCAAAATTTTGTTTTGAATATATAATAATTATGCCTAGGAGAACAATTCAATTATTATATATAATATAATTAATTTGATTTCTAAACCGCAAAACAAATATCTTAATCCTTTATTTGAAACAAACCCTAACAAAATTTAATTAAATATTTTTATTTTTTATTTTTTCAAAATGATTGCTTTCAATTTTTGTTATTCATTTCTCCAATTCTCATTAATTCTTATAAAATGTTATATTTTTTTTATGGTTTTGCTTCTTTTTTTTTTTTTTACTTCTTCTTTTGTTTATATATTTTATATTTTAATAAATTTATTATTATTATTTTTAGCATATTTATTTACCTAAACCCATTGAGGAATCAGTCGACCAAAAGAAAAAAAAAATACATAATTTTTACCATGATATTTTATATACATAGAGTCCAATATTATTTATTTTTATTGCTGTTTTTTTTTTATACTGTATATTATTAGAAAGAAATTATAAACGAAAAATATTGGATTTACTTTCGTTCAATAATCAGAAAAAATAAATAAAATAAAATTGTGTAGTAGTTAAAGAAAGTTATATATATAATATATTAGAATCCATTGGGAGCAATTCCTTTGAAAGTACTTTATCAATATTTTTATTCAAGGTTGAATTTCTTCTACCTGGCAAATGAACATTATGAAAAAACAAAATTCAACAGGTTTTTATTGCCTTTATTTATTTGTTTATTTATTTTTTTTTAATCATAGATTTGTAAAATACAAAATATTTTGTTAAAAGGATTCAGTTAAAAATAGAAAATAGAGGAAATTTAATTTAGATGACAGGGAATGAAGTTGTATTTTTTTTTTTAAATTAAATAATAGGAAATAAGGTTGAAATATTCTGATTTATTTTCTTAATATAAATAATCAGGAAAATAATCAAATACAATTTAGTCAAAGTTAAAAACAAATTTTTTTTAAAATTATGTCTAAAGTTATCCTTATAAAATATTATTATAATAAAAAATAGATTCAGTATTGAATATTAATTAAATGTAATGTAAAACTAAGAATTTTCTGAAGATAATGTTTATCTATTTTTGGTTATTCAACTATTATTAATAATAATTATTATATTTATAATAATTTATTATATTTGTTATTCAACACAACCTATAAATGTTTTAAATATTGAATTTAATGAGGTTTGTCATAATAAAAAAAATATTATTACCATTTAATTATTTTAGTACCTAATGTTTATTTTATATTTTCTCCTGAAAATGTTGAAATTTGGAAAAATCTATAATCCGGCAAGTTAAAAGCATGTATTCAATTACAGATTCAACTACAGATTTTTGCTTATGTTTTTCTTACATGAATCAGTACAGATAGTTCAATCACAATTTAAAGAAAATAACTTTTTTTTTATTTATTTTTTTGCATAATATATACTATCATTTTTAACTAATTTGCGCTAGACTAATAAACTTGAATATTATTTTGTTAGGAACTAATTAATTAGAACCATATGCCAATGTAGAGGTATTATAATTAATTATCTTAGCAATAAATAATTATTGCTGTCGCGCTGTTTCATTACAAAATCATTACAGTGTTTCAATAGTAATTATTTTTTATGAACATAATCAACAATTGGAAAACATTTTTATTAACTTTCAATTTAATGTGTTTCTTTTTATTTTTGTTAAATTAATTTTTTTTTTATTTTTACCTCAATTTCAAAGGAACAGGAAGTTAATATTTTGTTCTTCCTTTTTGCAGAGGAAAAAAAAAATTATATTAAAATCCCCTTTTATTCAATTTATAAATATCATTTTGTACTGTGCGATTTCTTTATGGGTTTTAATGGTACAAAAACTTGTCAAAACCAGAGAAAATTTAAATTTTCTGAAAGAAAAAAGGTGTTCAATTTCAAAAGACATTATAAAAAAAAAAATAAAATTAAAAAACAAAAATTGTATCAAAATATGTCAAACAAAAGCCAAAAAATATTATTCATATAAAAAAGAATCGTAAGTCTTAAAAATATGTTGAACTTTAAAAATATTGTATTATATAATAATTTTCCAAAATATCATTATAAACAATTTTTTTTCTCAACCGCAATTTGAAAATAAGAAAAATCATAATACAAAAGCAAATTTTTTTTTTTGTAATTTGATTTCACTGCAGGTGGTATTTAAATAATATCGCAAATAAAATTGTACGTAGGTTAAAAGTGTTTCGATTAGAAGATTAAACGATTATCTTAGTAAAAATATAAATTTATATACAGCAGTTTTTTTTTTTTTTGTGTCAATTAAACAATTTTTTTTTTTTAAGTTTACCGAACCTTATATAGATTTTCTAATGAAAAATTATTATCTAATAAAGTAATTAAAAAAAAAAAATTATTGTATTTTTTATTTTATTTTCTTGCCCTCAAGCACAATTAAGATGCTCACGAACATTAAAAATGTAAATATTTTATTTCTAATTTTCAGGTCAGTTCTTTGTTCAGCACTCCATATTTTAATATATTTAATTAATTTTTTTTCTTTGTAATCTCTTGCTCTGCGCTCCACGGCCTATTAGAGGCATATTTTTGTTTTAAATTTAATTTTCGATCACTTTTATGAGAAGAAATTTTTTTCAACTTGTAAGATTTGGCAAAAACTTGTAAGATTTGGCAAAAGTATATTTTTTTGGTTTCTAAATGATCAATGTAAAACTTGATATTAGAAATTAATTTTTGTTCAGTTTTTTACGCCCCACATATTTATATAATTAAACATAATTCCTATAATATATATAACTACTGTATGCGTATACTTATTATTTTGAGGTATGTTTTCATGTCTTTAATAACCATCAGAACCATAGGAACGTAAATATTTTGAAATTTAAGTTTATAGTAATTGAACTAAAAAAATCCATTTGTTATAGCCGCAGCTAAATACATAGATGCATACCATATATGTGTATTCGTAAAATATAATATTTATATAGTTACGCTTCAATGCTTTAAACACCCTTGCACACTAAGTATAAGTTAATTTTGTTATACATGGGAATAATGTAAAACTTTATTGAGTCATGCGATGTGATATTTATTGAAATAACATTTCTATACATATATATATACCTGCAATTTAACTGAATAAAAGAGGACTTTATGCTGTCAAATGGTATATTATAGGTCAAAATTGACAACAAATACACATTAAAAAAAAAATGATTGTAAGTCGAAGTGTCTGCATGAAAACTAAACAATAATGTTTTGCTTCTTTTTTTCTTTTTTTTGTTATTCCTTTCATAACATTTAACTTCTGGTTTTATAAATAAAACAACTTTTTGGTGTAAATAAAGATACCACAAGTTATAATATTTCGTTGTACCGGCACGACAAGAGAGAAAAAAAAAATTGAAACTTCTGGTACTTTTTTTTTTTTTTTAATTTTTTTTTTTTTATATTCAAATTGAAGACACTGGATTTTTTTTTTGTGTGCCTGTATTATAGATGCCACAGGACATCCGGTGTGAATAACTATAGGTTTTGCTCATTTTATCGATAGAAATAAGGTTGGTTTTTTTAATTTTTATTTTAGATGGGAAATTGCTTGTAAATATAGCTTTTACATAAATTTTTTTGTATTTGAAATTATTTTCATAAGATTTTTAAGAATTGAATGAAAAATTAATTTTTTTATGATAATAATTGAAAATAATTTATTTAATAAACATTTGCAATAATGGAAATTTTTTGGTCATAATAATAAATGGCAAGCTTGCATATTGATAGTTATGTCAAAGCTATATAATATATATATTAAAATGAATTCTGATATTTTTGCTATAGCAATTAAAGTGATTTTAGTTTTTAGTGTGTTTTATGAATTAGATCTGTCAAGTTTTATTCGACGAAAAATAAAAAAAATTCTTAGATATCAAAAGATGGCATAGAACTTTATATTATGATATATAACATATATTTGTGCTTCACCTATAAAAAAATTTCAGATTACTAATGTATTTTGTTAGTGTAAAATTTCAAATTTTTTTTTGTTGTTGTGAATTTGAAATACACGCCTCAGACCGTGTATTTGAAATTCACAAAAACAAAAAAATATTTTGAAATTCAAGTTCTGTCATTCCAATTGTAACTAACATGCCACATAAAAAAAATTTCGCTAACTTCCTGAGATTTTCCTTGTACAATCATTTTTTGTTCATAATTTTTGCCCCGATATAATAAAATCCTCTAAATTTAGGGAAAGAAAATCGTACTCTGGCAGCTTTGTTATTAATATTTGAAATTTATGAAAAAAGTGAAAAAAAGTGTTCACCCGAAAACTTTTTTTTGACATTAAATCACACTAACAAAATACATTAGCAATTTGAAATTCAGAATTTGAAATTCTTAAATTTTTTTAAGGGTGAAGCACAATTATTTTATTTGTCTGCAAAGATAAATTCTTATGTAAAAAAAAAATTGATAAAATTTTACTGCAAGTATTCGATTTCATTCGGTTAAAAATGTTTATGCGACCCAATTATAATCAAATATAACACGCGATCTTAAAAAAAATTGTTGATTCAAAATAAATCATAATTGGAATCATATTTACATCATTCTCAGAGGGTGTCATAAATCTTTATTAAAATCTAGTTAATAAAAATATAAGTATATATATATTATACAAATAAGCAATTATGATTTAGCAAAATAACCCTCATAAAAACATAAATAATTACAATAATGCTTCCAAAATTTGTCAAATAAATTTAAATCTTTTTTAAAAATGATAAAATTTATGTAGTCGCGCAGGTAGAAAATCTTTAAATTATTACAAAAAAAATAAAATAAAAAAAATTTTATACATAGTAAAATCTGTTACAATCTTCATAAAGATTGTCATTGAAAGATAAAATATTATTTTAATGCTATCTTTCTAGCTAACTGTTTTATGACAATGTGTCCCCAAAAAAAAATTAAATTTATTTAATTTTAACTTTTATTTCACAAAAAAAATAATAATAATAAAAGATATTTATGTAAAAAATGCAGATGACCATAATTAGTTTTCAACAAAATATTATTCTATTGTTGGCTTAAGTTCCTAAATTTGCATATTATACACAAAAATATTAAATTCAAACTCAATCAATTATAATCTCCATTTGAACTTATTTTAAGATTACATTTTATAATCAATATTTTTACACGAAAATATTGTTAAAATTACTCTCTCATTTGAGACCTTTTTGATCATGAAAAATATATAAAGGTTTGCAAAACTTTTTAACATGATATTAAAAGTATTACAAGGCTGTAATTTTGTGAAATAAAACTCAAAATAAATTAATTTTTTTTTCTAATTATCCCCATAAAATAGATGTAAAACCTTTTCAATATTATATTTACATAAAAATTTAATTCAATATCCTTTTTCATCCGGGAAGGAAGTTATTATATTGCATTATTTTCTGTTGCACATTTTTATATGTCTAATAAATTCTATTAAGGCAAAAAGAAATAGAAGGAAAATTTTCTGTTGAGAATCTACTTGAAATATAATAATTTCCAAGAAAAAAATTCATTTTATTTAATATATTCCTTTTCTTTGCAGTAAATATTTTTTGTGTGCAAATTCATGAAATAGCAAAAAAAAAATTATGTTGTTTATTACAAGTTAAGATTTGAAGCAATTTTATGATGACCTAAAGGCAAAATTTATGCAAATCGAACGAGATTTAATTTATTTTTATTTATGTTAATTTTTGAGCTTTTAAAAGATAAAAGTTTATTCATTTCTTGACTAATTATTTTTTTACATTTGACGCTTCGGAAAACCACTAATGTGTTTGAAATAAATCTATCTTAAATATTATGATTTTGAAACAATATCCGAAACAAGGTTCATAATACTTCAAATTGGAATTTAAAAGAAAAAATTAGGTTATAGAGTATATTAAGCAATTAAATTTTGTATTTATTTTTTTTTTAAATAAATTAAGAATAAATAAATCAATAACTAGTTATAAATAAGACATAAATATTTTTGTTTTCAAATAAAAATTATAAAATATCAAAACAAAACACATAAAATTTGTTTATTATTAATTTATGCTATGCTCATTGAAATTGAGTTCAATTTTCAAGTTTTTATCGAGTTTGAATATTTTTCAAATATATTGTTGAGACAAATGATTGAAAATCGAAAAATTAAGAAGAAATATATTATTTAAACTGCAGGTGTTAAAAATTTATGCACTATGATCAGAAGAAATTTTGACACTTAAAAAAATGTTTTTTCGGAAATTTACTTTAGAAATTGAAAAGTTTTGACAAATTATGAATAATTATGAAATGAAAATTGAATTTAAAATATGAAATTTATTCAAAATTTCGTATTATTTTCCATTAATATACAAGTAAATTTTCCTATAATAGCTTCGTATACTTACACTAATTTCATTTACAAAATTACATGAAAATCAATGTCATATTCAATAAGAAATGTATTTACAATGATACGATTTTCTTTTTTTAATATAACACGCTCAATAAATCTTGTTCAATTTTTGGTGTGTTTGACAATTATTTTCTTTCATGATGTTGACTTTAATATTATTCAAGTAATAAATAAAGATGTTTTCTATTTTCTTATAATGATTTTTCAATATATACATTATACATTTTCATATTATATTTAATGCAATACTAACATAGTTTATTATTATTAACTGACAAGCATTGAAGCAGTATTATAGATTTGTTTTTTTGGATTAAATTTCGAAAATCTCATTCGCAAGAATATCGTTAGAGCAAACAATTCATTTTAAGTAAAAGCTGCGATGAGTTCATCATTTAAATACCTGCTTAACTTTAGTACTACAATTTAATGTGAGGAGAACTTAATTGAAACATATTCAAGCTATAGTTATTTTTTTTTATTTTATAAAAGAATATGTTTGTTTACCTGTTGTCAAAACTCAGAACAATATAAATATACTTACTGTCAATTATACCAAATTTATTTGTTCGAATCAATAATAATAGTCCCCAAGAAAATAATTTATCTTATATAAAACCTCAGATTGTGTAATCTTTTTGCTTTCTGCAATATAAAATTTAGAAGAACATTTTTCCATAATATTTGAAAAAAGAAAAAAGAAAAAATTATATAAAATTTGCATTTTTAAAAATATAGAAAATTAAACCAGTTCATGTGGATGGAAAATGAAATAAAGAGCTAATTTTGTTTAATACCAGTTCTGATGATCTTTTTTTAGCGAAATAATTGCAGAAAACCAGTATTTTTAATTTTAGTGTTATGTGTTATTTAAATTTTTTTTATTTATTTCATAAAATCATAAAATTTGCCATGTTGATAAGTTTAGTTTTTTTTATATTATTTTTATTTTTTTAAATGAGATCCCTCGCTGAATAAAAGTAATTTTCATTTTTTTTTTTTTTTTATATAAATTATGTTATATACATAATGTTTTTAAATTTTACGGTTAATCAATTTATAAGTATACATATCATCAGTAGACCAACTTATGCTGGCGATGTATAATTATTAATATTGCTAGTTAGATCATTATATATTTTACTTATAAACTTTAAGTTCAAGGCTTGCGAGACAATATATAATTATCTGTCTGATGCTTGGGAAAATTTGGAAAAACTTCTAATTAATTTTTTCTCCATATATTCCGCAAATATTTTTCCTTATTGTAGTATCTTAATCAGAAAATTATCGATAGAATAAAAATTCAAAATTCAATTTTATCGCATAGATGGTCGAACAAGTGACAATTATTAATCTTTCCTTAAAATTTAATTTCATGATTTTTATCCTATTTTAATAAACTTTGAACTTAAGTAATAACAGAGATAATAATTAAAAAATAAAATGGTACGTCTATTTTATTTTATATATATACAGAAGCAATCCATTTTGGTGCATTTATTATTATAGCAATTTCTTTTTTAATGAAATATAAAGCATTGATCAGCATTTTTAAACATTTTAGACATGTTGCTGAGGATTCAAAAGCGACATATCTGTTAATATGCATTGTATATGTGCTGAATGTAGCTCATAAATTATAAAAATATATTTAAACAATTTCGAAAAAATTATAAAAACTAGTACAGAAATGTAGCTTCGAGAAACCGAACTTGCAAGAAAATTTTTCACATAATAATTAGATAAAACATAGGTACATTAAAGTTAAAAGTAAGGAATATTTTTAAATTTACCTTCGAGTCCAAAAATTTTCCCCTACTTCTTATTTCATCGATATTTGAACATTGAAAATCTAATTATAGATAAATTTTGATTAAATAAAATTGTTGTACCTTTCTTTTCTGTTTTGTTATTCTTTTTTGAAAATTAATACTGATTAAATAAGAAATAAAATACGTATATTACGTACATACTGGTCTTTATTTATTACATACCTAGATATAAAATGAAAAACTTGTCCATTTTGCCATATAGTAGAAAGGTAATAATAACAAACATAATTGAAAATAATTATTGATTGTTATGTTGTTTAAGCATAAGCTATGATTTGTTCAAATATACAGTTTTATTTAATTTACTAATCTTAAAGTAAATTAACTTTAATATCTTTAGACAAGTGTTTAAGAACGGTTTTTCGCATTAGAAAATAAGTGTTTTATTGATGAAAAAGTCTTAATAAGCAATTAATTTAAAAAAAAAATGTTATTAATTCTTTTTTCTTTTCTTAATATTCTTCTTATACTGTTCTTGAACATCCTATTCGTGAATAAGTTCATACAGTTGTACATAATAGTATAAGTATTTAAAAAAAAATTTTGTGTTCTCTAAATATCACTTTTTCTTTTAAAGTTCTTTTTACTAGAATAAGATATAATATATTTAGTATTTAAGAGTATCTTTAAGATGTATATATTCCTAAAAATGGAGTTAACGTTTTTGTCTCAGCTTTAGTTTGAAATGTTTGTACTTGGAAGATAATATGAAAGTACATTATTTATGTAAGTCGGGAAAATTTACGAAAATAATGATTTTTTTTTCATTTTGTTTTTAATAATTTTCGAAATATGATCTAAATATATAAAATTGTCTTTTGGACGTAAAATGATAGATTTGACGAAAGCAAATATATTCCTAGTATATTTCCTTCACATTTTATGAAAAGTCCAGAAGCTATATGGTCAAGTATATTTTTATAATAATAATTTTCATAACAAAAAAATTTAATATTAAGATCTTTTATTATATTAATAATAATAATAATAATAAATTATATATTTGAACATACGCATATAAGTATATTCGTGAGATTTGTGGTTCTTTGACCAATATGTGGTCTGTGGCTTTGTGTAAGAAAAATTCAAATATCAAAATAAATTATATTAAATTACATTAAATATTTAATAATAAATAATTCATAGTATAAAAGAAAACAATAAAAAAAAAAAGCTCTTCCTCCTTTGTGGTGAACATCTTCAATAATAATGATAATATCAATGCCATTCTATTAAAAATTGGAGCCGATAATATACATGTATAAATATTTAAGTATTAATAATAATCTTTAGGGAATTAATAAATTCAAAATAAATATATCTTTTTAAAATAAATTTAATTTAATATTGATTATAATGTAGTATAAATAATATTATGCTATTGAATATCTGTGTAAAATAAATAATTATTATGTTCACATCAAAACAATGTTATATTATACATGTAGCCAATAATAAATAATATTAATGTAAATATAAATATAAATATGAATGAATATAAATAAAATAAAAAACATTTAGGGTTTCTTAATAAAAGAAAAATTTCATTAAGAATTATAAAATCCCACATAGACCAAATTTCAAAATGTTAAGGTTGACTTAATAAAATTTCTTTTACATTAAACGAAAAATGTTAAGCAACTAAATTTAATGCGCATAAATGAAACCACATTAGAAAAAAAAAAACTTTAATCCACTGTTTTTATAGTTCACTCACAAAATTACAAGTATGACTGCTAATTAAGACATAATGTTCTTGTTCAAATTTTATTTCATATTAAATCAAAACTACTAATTTCCTGCAATGAAATAAATAAAAAATCAAGAAATTACAATTACAAATTGAACTAAGTATAGTTATTTTGAAAAAAAAGACACTGATTTTGTGGCAATAAAACTTTATTATTTTATTTTGCACACAAAAAAGTTTCGACATTCAGGAAATCCTCCAGTATTCTATATTTACACCGCTCAACAGTCCCGTCTACTATTATATAATTTATAATTAATTAAGCTTAATTAATAAAATTAATAAAATAGCAAATAAAACTGCAGCTACTGTATTCAATTATATGCTTCTTTTCTTGTGCCCTTTCGTCATAATTAAGTTTAAAGCATGATCTAAGACTCTATGTAAATACAAAAATATTTTGTTATATTTGTTATATTTTTATGTTTTCACTGAGTTATAAACAATTAAATTAATATTTTCAAAAATTTAAATAAAATAAAAACTAATATTTTATTATAAATATGTACAGAAATATATTAAGTTTGCTCTTCGTCTTATTTACTTTTTAACTTTTGCTATTCATTTTTAATATTATGCAGAATTTATTCTTTTTCTTTTTTTTTCAAACCTAATTTGATTTTATAATTTTTTTTTTTTTATTAACTTTAAATTTAACTTAATGTTTTAGGTCTTCTTTTAAAAACTATAAATGAAATACAATTACCCCCAGAAACTTCTTTAATTATAAAACAATTATAGATAAAAATTTTCTACTCTATATTGCTTCAACATTTTTCATCCCTAATCAAAAATGCAAAACTTTGCGAAAAAACAAAACTGCACATCAAGAACGTAAAGCTTTATTTACAAAAACAAAAAAAATTAAGTAAAAAACAGAATCTTTATTATAAAACAATAACAACAATAAAGAATAATATCAACGGCGAAAAAAAATTGTTTTTTCCCCGACAGTTGGTTGGTGGTGCTATGTTTACCTAAAACAGAAAATAATTATCTCATTTTATGAATAAAAATTGCACAGAAAATTTATGAAAAAAAAAAAAAAAAATGAAGTGGTGAAGTAAAAATTTTTAATTACTCCTCCTTATGTTGAATTACTAACTAGTGCAGCATACTTTGAAAAACAATCCTTGAAGCATTGCTCATTAAATAAATTCTGATTTTAAATTATAATTTTTTTTTTTTATGATTATGAGCTGACATTCTATACTTGTGCTTGTGGGTAATAAGATTTTTTTTATAGATTTTTTGTTTTTTTTAGTCAAACAATGGTGATCCAGATTATTAAAATTTTTAATCACTAGGTAAAAAATATTATTATTTTTTTTTGTAACATGTCTATGTACAAATTTTATGTTTTCCTTGCAGTTCTTATTGATTAAAATGAAATTCTGAATTTTTTGACCTGATATGAAATAATATTTATATAAAGCTTTGGCAGATAAATTAAAATTTTTTTAAGCATTATATAGTATATGTAGTATGTTTCATTGAGAACAGAAATTATATTGTGTTCTCTTTTAGTAATATGAAGAAAAAAGGATCAAATTCTTTCGTTACATAAATTATTCCTTTATCACGTTTAAGTCCAGAGATTTTATAAAATAATTGTATTGATAGTTTGATTCTATAGTTAATAATTAAGGTATACACAGTGTGCTGAAAAGATAACGATAAAAAGTGTATTTGGTACCCGATTAGTTCTCAGGGCTGGTTGAATAATTAGTACCGTATACCCAAGAATGAATTATAAAATAGCAATAAAAATTAATTTGTGGGTTTTAGATAAAAACAGAACAGTATTGTGGTTATAAGTTATTGTTTAAGTTTTTAGCTTCAATTTCTATAATTTGACTATATATATAGATTAAGTACATCAATATCATTTTCTTTAAACTTCAAAATATTTTTGTCAAATGCCCTTAAAACGGAGGTCATCTTAAAATTATTATAATTATACAAGCAATTGGACTGAAAAAAAATAACCAAAAAATAGCATCATTAAATTAAAATTTTTCTAATTTCAAGAAAATTTTTATATCTCAAGTTTCCGCAAATAGTAAATATTAACCTCTGTATTTACTATTTTTCACCTGCAAATGTAATTTTATGAAAAGTTCTTAATTTCCAAAACTTTTTGATTACATTTCTTTTTTTTTCAAAAAATATTTTAATTATTCTATAATTTTTTTTTTCATATTTCACAAAGAGAAAATATTGTTTAAATTAGAATCTACCCTAAAGCAAAAAAGAAATTACTATATATTTGGAACAAAACAAATTTAGCTTTTTAATGTGTAAAACTAAAACTTAAACAAAAACTAAAATAATAATAATAACACTTAGTACAATATTATTATTATTATATTTTATTATTATATTTATGTTTTGATTTTAGTTGAGTGACAAAAACTAAACTAAAGAAATACTGTGACTACGGCTATAACAAAACTAATGTATGTTTAACCAGCATCACTATCTGTACTTATTCTATTTTCACATAAAATTTTAAATAGATAGAAGTGGTCTCAAAATAATACAAAAAAAAAATAAACATTTTTCTTTAGGTTAGTTTCTTGTAATAATAATAAAATTTACTTTAAACTTTTAAAGGTGCAGATAAACTTAAGGATTTATATTTTTGTGGGGGTTTTTTTTTTAATATTATTGTTCAAATGATACAACTCTGTTAGCAATTAGTTTCACGTGATCAGAATTTAAGTTTTTTTAAATGAATCTAAAAATATCAAAAAAACACTTCTAGTTAGTAATCTTTAACAAAACTTTTAAGTTTCAATTAATATATTTTTTGAACTACTTTTTAGAACCTCGGCTAACACCATTTGGATTTAAAAGTTTTTTAATGTTATTTATACAATTTTGTGTTAACTGATATAAAACAAAAATTATAATTACAAATAAATTATTTTTAAAATAGAATAATATTCTTTAATTTATTTTGCTTTATTACATGTTTATTTTTATCTGAAATATTTTGAAACCATTTATACATATAATATAATAGAAACCAAATTTAGTTTAATTTCATGTTCAAGAAAGTAAATCATCATGTAATGTGAATATAAGAATTATAATTTAGTGTAGCTTAAATCTTATGTATCTAACTATATATTCTTATAAAATTATAAATTTCTAAGAAATAAATTTAAACTTGTAAATTTTCTTTTCAAACATATTATGTATTTTTGTAAATGTAAATAATGTGGAAATTTTTCTCACAAGTTGAAAGCTCCGTAATAGTAGTAAGTAAATTTTCCTATCATTTTTATAAATTATTCATTCGATTATTTTATTTCTTAAGACATTTTAATTATTTTAACTATTACAAAATTAAATTCATTTCACGGGAAATAAAGATTATATACAGCTTTATCGCAGAAATCAACATAAACACAATGTTTTTCATATCTTCTCAGCAGGAAATTTGAAAAAATAAAAATTCAAGAGAAAACAAAAAAAAAAAAGTTTTTTCACAAAAAAAATAAAATAAAATCCAACCTCAATAAATACAATTTTTGTTGTTCACCTGAAGCTAAAAGAAGTTAACAAAATCTCTTAAGGGAAAATGCATTTTCATGAAATTCATAATAAAGAAAGAATCCTTGAAATGACATAAAAATGAAGATAATATAATTTAAAATGGTTACTCTTTTACCATAGCATAGAAGATTGTGTATAACATTCAAGTTAACCTAGTATAATGTAAAATTGTATAATGTATATATTCATATACAATCTAAATATATGTATACCTATACTTTATTTTCTTTAAAAAAAATAAATTCGGAACTGTATAATATTAAAACATATATATTTATGTATATTTTATAAGATCTTAAATAATATACTTTCCGAATGAATGGAAATGAATAAGTAAAGAACTAAATAGTATGAACAAAGGATAACTATATCTATATACTTATATATAAAGGAATATTAATCTAGGGATTAATTAAGCCCGATCAAGGTTTATTTTAAATATTTTTTCCGATTATATTATTATCTTCACTTGGTAGTGCTGACAATTTTTTTTTTTTAAATTAATAAAAATCTCCGAACTAAATTTTGATAACAGAATCAAACAGACTTTAAAAACAAGTACATTTCTAGTGCATCCTACCAAAGTATCTACCACTACTGTATCAAATGAAAAATGAAAACAGAATTTACAATAATTAAAATAGATAATTTTAAATAAAATTTATATTTTAATTCTGGTTACTCATTCGAATAAACATTTGATTTATATATTTTGTATTGTATAATTTACTTTTGTCAAATTTTAACACGATATAAAAAGCTCATTTAACTATGCGCACAGATTTTTTTGATATTAAATGTCCCAATACTGAATGTTTATTATATACAACATTGAATTTCGTCAGCTGTTCTTCAACTTTATTAAAATTTGTCATAAATTAAATTTGATAATTTGGCTCTCCAATTAACTTTAAAGAACACGAAAAAAAAAAATGTTTCTCAAAATGATTCATTATTCTCTGCCCATCAATAAATAATTTATTTTTTTGATTTTATAATAATTTTTTTTTTATAAAATTTCAAAACTTCCTCAATTTAATTTTAATTAAACTTTTAAAGTAATAAAATATAATTTAAAGCTTTCAAATCATTTTCATATTCAGTTTAATATCTTAAATCTCCCCACTATATATATACACCTAGTTACAACTTTAAAAAATATAAAAATCTTTAAGAACCGAAAAATTCCCACGAAAAGGTTAAAAAAACTTTCAAAAAAAAAAAAAAAATAAAAAAATTGTTTATTTTCCTCAAAGAACTAATTTTTTTTGTATTCATTTAAATTTTCCAAAAGGAAAAAAATTTATATATACTTCATTGAAAAAACTTTATACCTTGATATTTAATTTGTAAAAAATTTTCAAGAAATAATAGTAAAATTATATATAGGGGGAAATTAAATATTATAATAAATTTAAATTAATATTTTTTTTTTCTTGCTGGTTTTTTTAAATTTATACAAGACATGCGCGAATAGATTGCGGCATACGTGCAAGTCTTACTTTAATTTAAATGAGAACATAAATGAAATTAAAGAGTTTGAATAAAGCATTTTAAAAAGATTGACATTTGAATTAAGTTGACAAATAGCATGAGTTCTATTCCGAGTGTGGCAATCGAATAGCTAGAAAAAATATAAGTTTTAAGCTCTTAAATTTCATAGTTGAAGAGTTCATTAAATCAATTTTAATTTTAAATGCGATTTCCCACGAATCTCTCGCGAATTAAATCTGAGTGTTAAAGTAACAAAAATATAACAACCTTCGTAAGAAATATTCAAAATTCTTAAACAATACTACATCGTCGATGCTAAACTTTAGATATGAAACGGTATCTATAAATAATTTTCAAAACTCTTCACATAAGAATAGTATTAACTATACATAATTAAAAAGAGAACTTTTAAACAAGTAATTATTGTCGAGATTTAAGAAATTCATAAATTGGAAGAAAATATTTTAAGAAAATTAAAAAAATATATATAAATCTATAGGTACATTTTTTATTATAACAAATCGCATTAAATAATTTTAAATTGCTTTTAGTATGTTTTAATAATTTTGTTTTTATTCTATTTTCAGGTAAGCTGATTAAGTCATTGGTAGCCAAAAAGAAAACAAGAATATTTCCTAGAAATTTGATGCTGTGTAAGAACGTAGAGTGAAAATTATACGTAGGGTGAAAATTATAGGAAAATTTAATTAGTACAATTTATAAAAAAAATATAAATTTTCTTCCAATTATTTTTAATATACCAAATATTCAATTATTTTTATTTTTTTTTTTATCAAAGAACACTTAAAAACTTCAAATAATTAATTGCATTTCTTGGAAATATTGATGTTCATTTTTTTAAGTAGGTATATACTAAATATAAAAATATAGATATTTTAATCTCAATAATTGGCTTTAATTGATTCCTATGTAAAGTTTGCAAAATTCATAAAAAATTCTTAATACTATAATATAACTATATAATTATAATATATTATCGAAATAGTCTCACAAAAATCAAAACTTTATTTTATCATTAACTCAAATAAGTTCAATCAATACAGGAATTAATTTTCGTATCATTTTTCAATTCAGAAGATAGTAAACTTCAAATCTTACTGGAATTCAAACTATTTAATTTATCATCAATTTATTTATAATGTAAATTAGATTAAAAATATTAAATTCGAATGACAGACAGAAATAAAAATAATTTAAAAGATAGTTTCTAAAAATCGTTTTCTGTCATGTCTAATTCAAAGTGTTAAAAAAGTCCGGATGATTTAAATTTAAAGAGAGAAAAAAAAAGAGTCTTTAATTTCATAAAACGATGAATCACATTTAGGTTATTAAAAAAAAAAAAAAACTTAAGACAATTGTGTGAACTTGTTAGTGGGACCCATTGTTAAATATAATTTAAAGAAATACTATTGGTAATATTTTCTGTTTGTTGTTTTTTTTTTAGGTCGATATAATTTTCTGAACCTTTATTTTACATTTAAGTAAATAAAAACATATGTATATGTCTGTTTATTTGGAAACTTATAATTCAAAATATATAAAATTAATATAGAATCAAGATTATATCCTATTCTCTATTCCAAGAAGGACTTTCTATTTTTATATTATTGTATAGAGAGACAAATATGATTGCAATCACATTAAGTTTAAATCCATGTATTTTTAAAATAATTCTTCTTCCTATATCTGATTCGAGCGGGGAGATAGTAACAAAATAAAAAAACTTCTACAGAACTTGAGAAAATAAATCAACCGCAATATAACTTTAAGTCATAAAAAACAAGTAATCTCTTAATTCATATTATCAAATGATCAATATCTTCATGACATTCATTATTATTTCGGCAGTGTTGTAAGTTTATCTGGATTAATTTCTATTTCTTCAAACTATAAAATTTTCATCATAGCTGAAAAAAATAAAATAAACTTTGACATGTTCTTTTCAATGTTAGATTACCATCATTTTAATTTTGTACTTTTTTAATTTAAATATGAAAAACAAAAAAAAAATCTTCTGAAGGCTTCATTTATTCTTTTTACAAGCATTGAATAAAAAATTCAAATTTTCCAAAAAAAAAAAATAAAAAATAAAAAAGTAAAAAGAAAAATTTCAAAAAAAAAATATATGTGCCTGTCAATGTTAAATACAAATAACATTTTCATGATGGTTCATAAAGACTGTAAATATTCAAGAAATTTAAAAAATCAACAAAAAAAATTATGACAAAAAGTATTTATATAATTCTTTCTATAGACATCATGATTCTATGAAGCGCATTTTCCAAAAATTACTTTTTAATTGCGATGATCTCAAAGCTGAAGGAAAATTATATATAAAAAAAAATAAATAAATAAATTTTGCAATTGAAATGTATAATATGAAGAAGTAATTTTATGTGGGTAGAAAAATGAATTGAGCAAAATACGTACTAAATATTTGACTGAAAAATTTTCAATTTAGGAATCTTAATTATGTTGGCTTATTTGACTGTTTTAAAGCTTAATGTTATTTTTGAGCCTTTTTCGACAAATCAATTTAAAACATATTATATTTTTATATTTTTTCAGTTTTTGTTAGAAAATAACAAAAACTACAAGAGCTGGATCTGAAATGTCACAACAAAACTAAAATAATATTTAGTTAAGTATATTATATATTTAAGTTTGGGAATAACAGATTTAACTGCCCGAGGGTTAAAACGTTCACATAATATTTTGTTTTTTCTTCAAAGTTATATACCTAATAAAAAAAAATTTTTTAATGTCTATGTAAATATAAAAAATCGTACTGTAAGCTTTACAGAATTATTTATGTTTCCGATATAACATATTTTTTATTTTATTTTTTTTATAATTTTAATTTTAAATCTGGGAAATCTAAAAATTTAAGCGTATACATAAACTTTAAATCTTATTGTTTTCACTTAAAATAAATATTTATATATGTATAATATAGTTTTTCCATTAAATACACAGTTTTCATTTGTTTTTTATTCTGTTGCCATCATGAATTTAAAAAAAAAAAACAAAAAAAGAATCAGAATAGGAAATTCTATGAAAGAAAAACAAATGAATTTATATTCCGCTTGAAGAAAAAAAACAAGTAAAAGAAAAATAACTTTTTGAAAATGAAACATAAGAGAAATAATATATATAAGAGAAAGATGGAAAGCGGAAATAGAGTGATATTTGAATAGAATGGCAAAAAAAAAAATTATTTTTTTTTTATTTTTTTTACGAAAATGGTTAGTCATTTCCGTATCGAGGAAAAATATGTTTACTTATTCATATTTATATCTAAGAAGAACAAAAAAATATACATAAATATATACATAAATATAAATTTAAGTTTTTGGCTAAAGTCGATTAACTTCAGAAAAACCAAATTTTTAAAGAAAATTATACTTATTGTACTGAAAAAAAAAACCTCTTAAATATGTGTTGAATTAAGTAGTGCCGTTCTTACACAACATTTAAAATACAAATTAAAATTTAAGAATTATTAACGAAGTGTTCTCTCCGTGCATGCCCTATTGCCTTCGAATTATCAAATATTGTTCGAATGAAGAATTTTGTAATTTTGATTTAAAAAACAAAACAACATATGAATCTTTCTATTTTTTGAAAAGAACTATGCAACAAATTTGGAATGTGTTTTATACAAATTTTAAATTAATAATTCCTTTGCGAATCTTAAAAAGTAAGAAAAATATATAGTTCAAAAACTACCAAATTTTGCACTAAAATTCACTTTCTCTGTATGTTATTTTTGGTTGCAATGAAAATCGTAAAAATTATTTATAAAACACCCTAGTAAATAAAATATAATATAAAAATATGAAAATATAAAAAAATGTTACCAAAAAAAAAAAAACCACATAAAAACTTTAAATGGACATTGGATAAAACAAGGACTTATAAATTCAATTTATTATTATAAAAAAAAAATTGGACAGAAAATAGTCATACGGTAGTCATTTCTGATCATTATTATGGTATTTTGTTGAAAGTTCCATTTTTAGGCCACCAAAATATTTTATTTCGATTTTTCTCTAATTCACACTTAGTAATTCAGTTTACTCTTGAAGTTAACATCTTGAAAATCATATATGTATTAGAAGTAATAAAATCATCCAAAAAAAAATTGCCAATCATATGTTAAGCCTTCAAATGAGTGAAAGTAATAAGAAAAATTTGGTCCTTTTTAATAAATATCGTATAACCCTGACGAAAAGGAATATGAATGTGGAATATTGCCGGAAAATTTTTTTTTTTATGGAAAATTCTAGCCTGAAATATTCCGAAAAACAGCGTTAGGCACTTCCACTAATGCGAAATAAATAAGAAGCATTACAAGATCAAAGATTTTTAATAGAAATAAACCTAAAATAATAAACATATACTACTCTTATAACTTAAAATGAATATATTCCCATTTCAATATAAAGTCAATACGTGTCCTTTTGAAATAAAAACTATGTGAAAATTAACTCATATACTGGTCTGCAGAAACTCGTAATCTATAAAAGTTTATTTTATACTTGACGACAAATGAAAGGATTTAAATTGCATACATATTACTATAGAATCTTGCATCGCATAGATTTTTGACGAAGAAATATTGCATTCACGGCATAATTCCATAAGCCTTTTATAGAACATTGTAAAAAAAAGAAAACACAAGAAAAAATCATATTTATCCAATTTTTCCATAATTAAATCACAAATCGGCTTTCAAAAAAAAAACATAAATCCCGATTTAAGGCTTCGAATCTTTTTTTTATTACTTTTTTTTTTTAATACCCATGTTTATTATCACGAAAATATATAGAAAACAAAAAACAAAAAAAAAAACATAAATTTATTACATATAATATTTTTGCTTAGTTAAACATAATTTTTATGTACATATATATGGAATAAAAATAAAATAAAATAAAAAAAAAAAAACTAAATTTTGAAAATGATTAATTGCTTTTGCAAAAATAAACTTAATTTTTTTTCAATATTTGCTTTATTTCATGTATTTTTCTCCAGAATATATGTATTTTTAGTAATGTAACTAAACAATGTGAAATAATTTTCCTTTTTTTTTATTTTTTATATATATTTGTTGTTTAATTTTTTTTATTTTTACTACTACTAAATAAAGAAGGAAAAATGTTCATTTTTCTATTTTTCTTCTTTTTTTTTTTTTTTGTGAAAATAATTGTGTTTCCGCCGTATTGTAATTCCGTTCTAATTTATAGAATGAAAAATAAAATTGATTTTGAAAATTTAATAAAAATAAAATTTAAACAAAAAATAATAAAAGAATTTTCTTTTTTTTTAGCCATAAGTATTATTTGGATAATAAAAAAAAAACTTAATTTACAGATTGAATGAAAATGACAGTTTTGACGGGTTAAATAAATTTAATAGAATTTATTAAAAAAAAAAAATTAAAAAAAAAAATAATTTTCACCATTTTTTTTTTGTTTTTTTTTTTAAGGACAAATGAAAACTATTTATTACAGTAGTTATTCACTAATGACACTGTACTTAGGCAGTAGGGATTAGAATATGAAAAAGAACTTTGTATGCATTCCCTTCAATCATTTATTTAAACACTACACTTTTCATTTAACAAAAAAAAAATACCAGATAGAATGTCAAACCACTATTGTTAGCTTATATATTCATATACCATTTACTTAATAATATCATCTATAGTTAGTATATGAGATTTAGTATTATAGAATTTTTTTTAAAAAAATATTCTATTACTATTCTATTATTGCGCAACATTTTGGTTTTTTTATATAGTATAAATTAAACGAAATGAAATAAATTAGAAGAAAATAACATTCTTTCTGTTTTTTTTTTTTTCTAAACATAATATATTTTATTTCAAATTCAAAGATGTAAACCACAATTTGGCATTACGCTGAAATCATTTGATACATCTCAAGAATAATTAACCACAATCATGCGGATGAACAAAATTTTAAAGTTTAACAATTATATCTATAATAAATGTATTTATTAGAGTATTGTATGTTGTGTAATATTTATTATATGATATTTATGTATGTTTTCGATTTATGCAGAAAAAAAACTTGTTGGAAAATTTAGCTATAAGAATGTAGCTATAAAGTTTAGAACTAAAACTGCAATATTTTCTGATAGTAGATATGTGTTCAAAATCTTGCATTTATTATTAAATACATAATAATTGAGTTCCTGTAGTTAGTTCTCAAGTTTGAAGTGAAAGGAGTGTAACAAAAGAAATATATTGTTTTTATATAGAAAACTTTTCAAAGTGGGGACTTCATATCTCATAAAATAATAATAAATTTTTAATTGCTTTTAAAAATAATACTTAGAAAATGATGAAAATTATTATTATTTGATTTTCCATTTTTGGAAATGAAAATTCTTCAGGTTAATAATATTAGATTACACAACTTTCGAAAAACTAACACATGATTTTCAAACTACACAAACAAGTGGTTTGAATAATTGAATTTTTGAAATTGCATTTAATTGCTATAGTAAAATACTCTTAGTTTATTTCTTTTTTTTTTTTTTATTATGAAAAATATTTCACAACAAAACTATATATGTATAGTATAGGAAATTTTATAAAATTGTAATTTGATTAAAGTTCAAAGAAAACGCAATATTTTTTATTTTGTTTCTAGTATAATAGTAAATATCGTAAATTTTATTGTTACAAATGCAATGAAGAGTTTACAATAATTTAAAATAACATAATGAATAAATGCGTCAATTCAAAGATAAACAATATAGCGTCCAAATTTTGATTATATGTATTCCATTTCATGGTACATTTGATTCTACCTTATATTCAGCGTAATAAAGGTATACATATACAATTCTTCTGGATTACTTGAAAATTTTTCTAGGACATTCGGAAAAACTTAAATCACGCAAAAGAATATATTGTTTCGTACTTGCAAGCACAAATGCATAAATGTACATTTCTTCAAAGTTCAATAAGGTTACTAATTTCTACATCTTAAAATTGCTGTACAAAATAGAAATGTCAAAATTTTTAAACAAAAAAGCTACTCCTATAACATATTAAATTTAACTTTGATAAACATCTCCGTGCAGGTTCAATAATTTACATTATTTTGCATTATTTCTATAGTTTTTTACAATGAAATTCTATCCAGCTTGTTTGACCGAAACATGGAAGTTATTTGTTTTAGTTTTTTTTTACTTTTCGATCTACCTTAGAACGAAGATATTTTTACCATATAACCACATCTTAGAGAGCGGTAACAAAAAGTAAAATTACTAAAAATTGAAATAATGCAAACGAATAAAAAAAAAAAATTAATAAATTAAACATGTCACCTGCAGACTAAACATTGATTAATGTGATAAATTGCAATATAAAAAATAAAGCGAAAAAAGAATTTATTTATTGCGCTAAAAATGAAAAACAATTAAACCACAAGAAAACGTTGAAAAAAAAATCTGAAATAATTAATGTCATTTTTTTTTTTTTTTTTAATCTCACTGTAGTGTCTGTTGCTTCTATTTTGAATTCTAAAAAATAATTTGCTTTCAATTTAAGTTAAATAATTGATTCCATGTCGTTGTACATGTTTTTTGTTTGAACAAAAAAAAACGATATTAGGATTAATAGTATGCAAGTCAGTTTTATGATTTCTCATGATTTAGCTTTCAACAGACATAATCGCTTTAATATCTTAAAAAAGATGTTTAGCATTAAACTTGTATAGCAGCAATCTCAGCTAACATTTTTTTTTAAAATCATAAGGAGAAGAAATTATTTATTTTGATTACGATATACGTCCATATAATAATCAAAAATATCGCAAATTAAGTTATCTTTGACTCCAGCAAATATATCTATCTGCTTTATAAGCAAACTTTATTCCACATCAATATCAATTAGACTTTAAAATACAATTTTTTGAAGTAAAATTTTCGAATTACATTTGGAATTTATAAGCATTCCTTTTGACTATATATACAAATAAAAAAGTTAAAATAGAAAAAGAAATCAATTGAATGAAGAATTTTATAAATTGGAATATATCACTGGGGGGTACCGAACAATTTCTTATGAATTGACCAATCCATCACTTAAAAAAAAAGGAAGTTTTTTATTTAATGAATGTTCTAAATTAAATAATAGCGAAAAAAAAACTAAAAGTTACACAAAATCTTCTATATTTAGATATTTTGTTAAATTATTCTTTTGTTTGCTCTTTAAATTTCTGCCAATTGTCTGGCCAATTCTGTATTGCTAAATTCTGTATTGCCACCCCACAGAAGTAAATCTACGAAAATTTTCCCTTAATATTTTTTTTTTACTATTTTTACAAATTAAGATTGGTGGAATTAAAAATTTTACTATGTGTTTTTATATAAATCGAACAGGCGCCACGCCAGTACTTAGAATAGAAAATTTTCTTGTTAATGTCCCAATCAGAATATTCATTAGAAAACATTAGCATTTGATATTATAAAAAAAAAAAACCTTAAAAAAAATAATAATAATAATTACAAGATTAAAATCAGGGCGCCATTACAAACAAACGCATTTTGTCGCACTTTTAAACAGCAGCAGCAGGTCAATGTAATCTAAAATTATTGTGATTATTATCTTCTTTTATTTTGTTTTTGCAATAATTGTCAAAGATTTACATTCTTTTATAAAATTAACTCAAATCACGTTTAATCAGAATGCATAAATTAAATACTTGAAACATTAATAACATATCAGATACAAAATATAAATTTTTAATTCTTTCATTTTCTTTCATAGTTCTTTTTTTTTTTTTTTACTTATTAGAAAATATTATAATTTTGTTTAGCTTGGTGATAAATCGCAATACACCTAACAGAAATCAGTTCTAACAATTTATAAATCGCATATCTTCTTAAAATTATACTTAAGATATATATTTTTAATATTAAATCATTCAAATTATTTGTTTCCTAAAAACAAGAAGCATCAGTAAATATTTCTTAAATTTTTAGTACCTAGTATCACCCAGCAGAGAAATTTTTATTAGGAAATTATTATGATGAAAATTTTCAATAAATTTTAGCGATTAAACAATTTTTAATAAATTTTCTGTAATATAAAAAAAAACTTAAATATAAATTATGATATTTGACATTTATGTGAAATGGAAAATATCTCACAAAATACTTTTATAAATTGTGTTTTTCTTTTTTATTTTTTTTTTTGCAATGGAAAACTTAAGATGGAAAATATATTTTTTTTTATGTGTAACACGAAAATAAAACGAAAAAGGATTTCTAACAACTTTGAACTGACATGTTTCCTTTTTTTTTCTAAGCAAAAACCCAATGCGAATTATTTCTTTATGTCATAACCATGTTTTATGACATTTATATATAACTTTTTTTTTTTCTTTAATTCATCCAGAATAACACGTGTCATGAATCTACAATTAATTTGATTTAATTCTAAGTTTTTTTTTTTCGATTTTCTTCTGTCACAGTTGCATTTCCATTTATTAAAATTCTATCTTATGAACTCGTTCTGAAAATTAATTTTATACAAAAAAAAAAGGAAATTTATTCATCTTCGTTGGTAGCTGCGTTTTTTTTAACCGAAAAACAATAATGTTAAAGAATTCTGTTAAAGAATAAATATTGAAGTAAAATTTTCTGTTTTCCATACAACACTATCTCCAATAGCCAATTTCTATTTACTTTTCCCGAAATGAAAGAATTTCTTTCAAGATTGTTGATAATTTTGCCTACTGAACACAGAATTGGGAATCCGAACTCAAAAAACAATTATAAATTATTTTCATATTACGAAAAACTTTCTTACTTAAATCTATTATAGATACAATTTGAGTGCAGATTTCAAAAATTAAATACTTATTTTACAACAAAATCAACTTAAAATCACTAATATTGTTTGACGGGATTTCATATATGTATTATTAAAATCTCCTTAAGTTAAAAAAAAAAAAAAAACTTATCAAAAATCTTGTCACCTACGTTAAATCTAGTTTTAGTCTCAATAAGTTGTTTTTTGTTTTTTTTTATTGCATTTTACCGTGAGTTCTTTGTCTCAATGATTTTTCAAGTATTTTTTTATTTTATTTGTCTTCAAGAAAAGTATATAATGCCACCACTACGCATTTTCTGTCTGTATTTACTTTAAAGTTATTAGAATTTCAATATTACTAATACTTATATATATATATTTAATATGAACATTTAGTTTTTGTTATATAGAAATAGTATTAAAAGTGTTTATTTATGCAAACACAGTAATCGTAAAGATTAAAAAAAAAAAAAAAAAAACTTGTGTAATGTGCTTATGCTTGTCTCGAAAAAAGGTATTCATTAAGAAATTGAAATTGAGCGTAGGAAGAACAGACTTATATGTGTACACATAAAATGAAGTTTATTTTTGCGCTTTTAAAGCTTTTTTTTTTGTCAGCCTAAAAAAACATCTAAAACTTAGGCTAAACATTTAAGAGTTGAACTTATGAAGTTTACCGGAACTATAATCCATATTGATTATAGTTTGTTTATAGACTATCTTACTTAGTAAAAATAAATTATTTTTAAAATAAAAAATAAGAAAACAATCATCAAATATAAATAGAATAGATCTACTATTCTAAAGTATGAGATTTTTAGCCTCCGAAACAAATGTCATTGTTTTAACTTAAAAATAGGTTTCCTAATGCAAATCGAAATTTGCAAAAATTTTACGCTGTTGCCTATGAAAAAGAAAACAAACAAAACCTATTTAAAAAAAACAAAAATACATATTACCTATATTTTTTTAATTTATTGAAAATTACTTTATTCCCATTTTATGTTAATCTATTTTATGTTACCCGCCCAATTTTATATAACGTATTTTTAACATTAAAATAAAATTAAAATAATAAAATCACTTATGACTCGTGGACCCGTGTAGGTTGTTTACCCAGTTTTTTTTTATTATTATTATTTTTTCTTTACAAAAAAATATAAAAAAATAAAAAATAAAATAAACCATTATTAAGTTAAAATAAGGTTTTAAAAAAGTCAGGAAAAAAAATCTGAAAATGATTTATTTTGCTTTTTCCTAAATTGAACATAATTAAAAACTTAACAAAAATAAGAATAATTATTTTTATACAAAAAAAAAAAAATGTCAATAAAATGATGACTTTTGAAATTTCATTTCACTCATTTTGTTACTATTATTATTATTATAAATTTTTCTTATTTAGAATCGTTTTATTGGTTATTTACTCGGATTTAAAAATACATAAGAAAAAAAAAAAAAAGGTTTAATTAAAGTCTTTTGACCATCTGGTGATGTTAAATTGTGCGTTGGTTGGGTGTTTAAAATTAATGATTAATAAAAAAAAGCCGCTTTTATACAAAAAAATAACAAAATAAATATATTTAAATAAACCTTTTTTTTTTTTTGAGGAAAAAGCTTTGTGCTCTCAGAATATTAAGTACAAAAACTAAGTTTATCAAACGTTTTGTAAAATTCGCATTAAAATGATTATTCACTCAGAAAAAAAAAACCATGATTTCAAAATAATTTTTTTAAAAAATTATTTGCTTTCAATAAACTTATTTATATTATCAATTTATGGTGACAGTCGAAGTTACTTTTTTACTTGCAGTAAAGAATATACTACCATTACTTGTCTACGGAACTTCGATGTGCACAGTCAATCTATATAGTAATAGATGTTATACTTTTAGTTTATTTATTAAAACTCTGTCAATCGGTTTTAACATTAGGTATATCACAAATATATTTATGATTTTAAGTCAAGCGAATTTATTAATTTTTATTAATGTCACCGTAGATCGTTGAGCAAACAATTTTATAATAATAAGTATAATTTTTATTATACACTTAATTACTATCAAATAAATTTTTCTCAGTGTTCTAATAAGTAACAAAAAATTTATGCTCAGTATAAATTTAGATCGAAGCCCATAATTTCACCGTTTATAAATTTTGCATAGAATAAATTAAAATAATGACTACAATGTCGGAGTAGAGCACAAAACACAAATAAAAAAAATAAAAAATAAAAGAAAAAAGTAGATGAAAAATATTTATGATTTGCCCGAATTAAAATATGATGATGTTATGATTAAAAATTATTTTAGTCTTGTAAAGAGATTTATAATTTTAATGTTTTTTTTTTTTATATTGTTTAATTTATGCTAATATATATAAAAAAAAAATTTATTAAGGAAAAAAGATATTTTTATGATTAAGGCAGTCATTTTTCATATTTTTTTTTCCACATAATTTTGAAGAAGAAAAAAAAAAGTTTTTTATTGGAAAGAAATTTTGTTTTATTTTTTTTTCTTAAATACTTACTAAATTAGTCCAAACTAATGATATGAATAACAATTAGAATATTTATTTATATATTTAACAAATTTGGAATAATAAAATTCGAAAATTAATTGGCGAAATGAAAATATTTCAAAGTATTTATATGATTTAATTGGATTTATATTCATAAAATTTAGATGTTAAAAGAAATTCAAAATCAAAAAACAAAATTATTTCTCCCACTGAAATTGGCATTTAAAATGAGCTCATCGCGTTGAACGAAAATAATCGAAATAACTTTTATTGCTGGACAGCAGTCACACCCACAAATAAGTTATTTGATTTTATAAAGTGAGAGTAAGATTAACCAAAAAAGAGTTAAATTTTCACTATTTTCTGGTAAAAGTTATCCATTTTTCGTTTTTCGTTCCAAAATTTGACAAATATAATTAAAAACTAGTATATACTTAAAAACTTAATCGACTGCCGTTTTGTTAGTATACACTTTGCCTACCGTTTGATATCTTGTAACACCCTTTTCAAGTAACACCATGTGTGCATCACAAAACGAACTGACATCATCTTACATTTTGCAATTTATATTTTTTCTTGGCCTGCCGTATCTTCATTCGTTCATTTATTGCATTTTTGAAGCTTATGTGTGTAATAAAGTTTTTTTTATAAAATTTAGAGTAAATCAATTTCTAAAACCATTAGAATCAGTCTTATAACTAGTACAAAATAATATAATTTTCCCAACTTCTTTCAAAATTTTGATGTTCACAACGCATTGTACAAGAATGTTATAAGATTCTAAATAATAAAATTCTAAAAGTTAGTTATGCATAACTTCATTGCGGCAAATTTTTTATTTTTTTTTTTGTTTCGAAAATTATTTAGCTATAAGGTACATAATACCATTTTATATATTAACAAAGACAATAATAAATAAACTCAACACCTGTCAGAAAGTTGTATATATGCTATGACTGTATGTGGGCATATGCTTTTTCGTCTTACAAAAAAAAAAAAAGATAAAAACTTTTATAATTTTATTTTGATTATTTCATTTAGCAAAACTATTAAGTAATTTCCTCTTTTCTACAATATTATTATTAAATTACTTTTTTTTTTATTTTATTCTATTTTATTTTCTGTACCTACACCTATGTACGTATAATAAGGAAAAAAAAAGTTTCTAAAAACTTTCTAAAAGTTTCTTAGGTTTTAATATTAAACATGTTTTATTATACAAAAAAAAAAAAAATGTATATAAAAAATAAGCGATCATGTACCATCAAATCATTTAAAGAAAATTCATACATAATTCAATGTTTTCAATTAAATTTTTGTTTTTCTGTAAGAATTTTGCACAAAATATTGTAATTAGCTTAAACTAGATTGTTTTTGTTGAAGATTCGAACTTTTTATTATTGACTATTTTAAGAATTATTTATGCTATTGAATTTTCTGGATTCAAAGAAATTCTAAACATTGTTACGAGTTTTTAAGTTTTACGAAGTTGTGTATCCATTACGGTTTGTTTTCTACTTTTTCTACTTCTATAATTTAATATTTAAGACGATAATAAGTTATATTTGAAAATGAAAGTTTGATGTTCCATAATTCTTCGCCGCCAATAATGCTGATGTTAAGTCTTGCACATCCTAATGTTAAGTATTGCACATCCTAATACTAGACATAATATTATTTAATACTTTTGGACTAGAAATATTAAGTATAAAATAAAATTTCTAAAATTCCTTAAGAACATCGAACTTTTCTTAGTTATCGAAATTGAGATTGTTCACGATATTGTACGATATTGTGGTTTCATGAAATTGAACTTAAATCATTTTGTTTGAGACCTTCAAGAATTGCTAAAAACTTAGATAACCACAATTTTTTTTTCCTAACAGAAAGCTTAAACAATAGACATGGTATTTCGTTCATTCTTATTTAATTTATCACATAGAATTTAATAGGATTTTAGCTTCTATGAATTTATTAAGTTAAGTTTGAATTAATTTATGAATTGCATTAATTATATACATATATATATATATATATATATATATATAAATAAAAGATTATTCGAGTTATCGCTTAAAATATGTTTATCCACTTCATATACATAAATCGAACAAAAGTTAGTTTTTAGAAGAAAAAAAAAACATATATACAAAAAAGAAACAAATAAAAGTTTGTTTAAAAAACTTTTTAACGGAAACTTTATTTATATTCACATGTCGAAATAAAACCTCTATAATCTTATAAAAAACAAAAAAAAAAAAATTATTATTCGAATTACAAGGAAAAAAATAAATAATCTTAAAAAATATTATTATTATTAGGTATTAAGAATCTTGTGGAGAAATTCCACACACGAAAAAAAACAACACAGAAACTTTTTTTTTATGATTTAGAATTGTTATTAATAGAGAATCCGTGATGCCTCTGTGTTTAACATTTCTTTTATCTTTTACCCAAAATAATCATATTAAAAATTATTATTTGAAAAGTATGTATTTAACAATTTTCATTTATAGAAGTGGAATTTATATTTAATAAATTGAAGAGACGAATTCTTTAGAAAAATGTTAAATTTTTTATGTTATATTTATAAGCTTAATTTCAATGTTGGCCATATATAGCCAATGTCTTTCCGATCGAATGAACGGTCAAGGAAATTTTGAATATCTTTAAGTGAAAACGAGTTGTTAGACAACATAATACTTTTTAGCCATTTATGACAAAGAGAACTTATCTTTTATGCTGTTCGTGTTTACTACTTCACCAAAGTAAGCGCCATGAATATTGACAGAAATATCATGAGTATTGAAAAATTATGAAAAACAAAATATTACACATAGTAACACTCATAAAATAATTTCATTTAAAATGAAGATAATATGAATTACCTTATCTTCATGGATCACATAAACCTATTAAATTTTTTTCAGTGTTATTTCCTTCAAAATAAAAAAGTAGAAATAGAAATCAAAAATTATTATTTTTTTTTGGGAAAATTGTTGTTTTTTTTTTTATTTTGCCTTTTTGAAAAAGAAAACGATTAAATTTATGTAAAAAGTAAAATATAAAAAAAATCTAGATAAGAACTGGTCTTCAAAATAACTTTATTCATTTTTCTGGGATTGATTATGATGATTTTTAATTTTTTATTTGGTTTTTTTATTTTTCAAAGGGTCATATTAGAAACATATTATTTTTTTTTTAAGAAGCAAGCACAACACAAAACCAGAATTTCGTAGGGCATAACTTAATTTGTGTTTTAAAAAAGAAAAGAAGAAAAATAATCTACAAAATAAAAAGAAAATTAAAAGGCCTCTGTTTTTTTTATTGTGTTTCGTTCTGAAGAAGTTTTGAATTCGTTTTTAATTCAAAATATTATTTTTAAAACTTTTTTGTTCAAAGAAATGAAATCATAATTTTATTACCTATTTTTATAATTTTTGATTTTTGGTGATTTTTTATGAATACTTAAGGATATAATCCGATATTGAAATAAATAAATAAAAAAATGACAAAATCATAATAAGCATATTTTGCAACCTCAAAATTTTCTCACATTGAATTTTTTTTTATTTCTTACCAAAACTGGGTAAATTTCATATAATAGTTGAAGAGTGTGGAAATAAAAATAAAATTTTCCTATTTAAACACGCTAACTTAAATTTAATTCTATTAATTCAACATTTTGTTTTTATTTCTTTATTTGTTTTCTATGTTATAAAAACATGCAATCTATTTTGAATTAATTAACAATAATTAATTAAATATAATAATCAATTCATTTTTTTCCTCAAATTTTGTTTTTTTATTTCCACTATAGAATTTAACATTTCTAAATATATATATGTATACACTAAAAAAACAAACAAACACAGCAAAATTAGCAAAATTTGCTATTCGTCAAAACAAAGCAAATAGCTTGTACTTTTAATTTTGAATATAATATCTGTTCATATGTTTATAGCAATCAGAAACTCATTTTGTACAGAAATTCATTTTGTACAGAAAATAAGACAGTTTTAGCTATAGACATCTAGCATCTATTGAATTTATATATGTAATAGATATAGAGTTTTTTTAGTTCACAACAATTTATTTTTATAGATTTTCAATTCAATTTTCAAGAAATTTCTATATTATTTTAACAATCAAAATTCTCATCTCGTTCTATAACTAAGGTAAGATTATTCTTAATTCAAAGCAAATATCTAAAGTTAATCAAATGAAACTTTTTTGTGTCAGAAAAAATTATTAAACAATATTTAATAGTTAATTTTTTTATTTGAACTTCAAATCACAAATCCATGATTCCTTGTAATTAATCCAATGTTATTAAAATGATTTTGAACAAAATTTACAATAATTTTATTTATCTTTTAAACATTCAGAAATTAACTTATTACAACTAAAAATCAAAAACTTCACGATGTGTTTCTACTATATATATACAATTTTTTATTTATTTATTTTAGTTATTTATTTTTTTTCCCCAAATAAAAATCTTTATCAAGAATTAAAATAAAAGTTAAAAAATAAAAGTCATAAACAAAAGTTTCTTCTTGAAATTTAATAGTTTTTCTTTTTCAATACAATCGAACGAAAAAAATATATATATGTAAAAAAATTTTTGTTTCGGAAATAATTTTTTTTTTATCATTATTTAAAGTTATTTTATGTAATTTTGACTCACTGCTGTGAATAATTTTAATTTTTTTTCTTTTTTTTTTATTCTTTATTTATTTATTTTTTTATCGCAGCAACTTATATTTTCTTTGTTTACCAACATTGTTTTCTTTTTCAGCTTTTTTTTCGTTATTAATAATTTTATTTTAAATATAATAATACTGCAAAAAAACTTCTATATACTTCAGGGCATTAATATCAAAATAAAAAATAAATAAAAAAAATAAATAAAATTCACAACTATATTTTTGTATAAATTGTGAATAAAATTTTATACCATTAAATTGATATTAAGAAATTAAAATCTATTTTTAATATTGTGGCAAAATAAACGTTGATTTGGTATTCTTGTATAACTAAAGACTGTTATTCAGTCTTAGAAGAGTCTTTTGAAAAAGTTGCTTACAGTTACACTGTACATAGTAAACGGTCTTGTAACTTGTGCAGATCTATTTTATTTCCGGTACTGTCAAAATCAAAGAACTTTCTACTTATTTTGACAGAAAAAATGTTAATTAATTTTTTTTTATATTTTTGACAGATTTAGTGTTACGAACAAGAAATCTGTGAAAATAATCAAAAAAAAAAATATATATTACTAAGTATTACCAAAGAAAATATAAGGATTAAGAAGTGAAACGATCTTTGGTATTACTCATGATAAGCTTTCTTTCGGATTATGAAACTTTATTTTGTATGGGAAAAAACTAACTTAAGATCAAAGAAAGACTTTTCAATTAAGTCGAAATATGTAGATAGTATTATGAATTAAATTTACCTAGACCTTAACATTACTGTATTAATGTTGTTTTAATGTTGTGATTAAATAGTTTTACTCAATCAATTTTTTTCAAATACCGCATTGTTTTCTCTAAAATAATATGGAATTGCTATTTTACGCAACCATAAACTACATAAAGTATTTTTGAAGGATATCCGATAAGGATAAATATTTTATAATATTTTATTTCAAATATCCACAGGCCACAGCACTTAATCTTTTAATACTAAAATGTTTAATGCATTTGGGTTCTTTAAATTTTTATTCAAATGTTTGCACAAAATTTCTATAACTTTGTAAAACATTAAAATTCACAAACATAAAAAAAAATTTTTTATATTCAACCGTCCATCTTACATACCAAGTGATAATATCTTCTTTTTTAAAACCTTGTCGCTAATATTAAAAAATTTTAATATCGACGACGCCAATTTTAAAAATGCCATTCATCTTTTTTTATTCTTTTTTTTTTTTTAAATGAGTGACATTTTTCATACGAATAAAAATAATAATTGGAATTCCAAAAAATCATTGAAATATTTTTTATTCCAGTTTTGAATTAAAAATATTTATTTTCTTAGTAGAGTTTATGTTAATAATAATATATATTGTATATATAAAAAAAAAAACAATAATTGCAATAATAAGCAACAAAATTATAGAGACTTTAAGGGGACAAAAATTAAGTTTGTTATTTCAAATTATATTTTATTTGTATAAAAAGACTTTATTATATTTAGAATAATTTTATTTATTTCCCGTTTAGCTTAGCTGGTAAATATAGTACTACTACTGATAGATACCTGATTGAAACCTCGTTTTAATAATTTTGAATAAATTTTTTTCTTTTACTCCGAATAAAATTCTGAACTCAAAGAGAGCTGGAGCAAAATTCAACAAAAAATATTTTTAGATATTATTTCAAGATAAATATAAATATTGGGTTGAAATTTGATCTGTCAATTCCAAAAAAAAAAAAAAAAAATTATATTTAAAAGCAAAGCCTCAGATATCATTTTTTAACCTTTCTGTCAGCCTCTATCTTTTTTTTATTGTGATAATAACTTATTTTAAATAAAAAAAAAACAGGACGACCCGTGTTGAATAACTTCATTCGAACATTAATTTTATGGTCGTTTTTGATTTCTTATGTTGATTTCATAAATAATTTTCATAAATAAATCATAAAAAAAAAATTAAGTTAATGTTACTATGTATTCAGAAAGTAATAATTAATTAAGATATTTTCAACCGTGTCATTATACTAATTGCAATTATAATAAATTTCATGCGAATGCTTTATTTTAAACTATATACAAATATAAATTTATATACTTTAGTTATATCGTAAACAATGGCATATAATCAATATATGTAAACAATGTTTGTGTCCATTGGTTATATTATGTTTTTTTTTTTATCTACGGTGAGTTTTTTATTTTATTTGATTTTTTTCATTTTATTTTATACAATTATTCATTTGTTAAAATTTATTTAATTTTTTTTATTCTGCAGATAAAAAATCTTAATGATTTTAATGATTTTTCAAACGAAATTTAATAAAACAAAAAAATAAAAAATAAAACCTCTTTCAATATTTTTATTGAAGTTTTTTTTTTTTTTATTTTTTGTAGGTATTTTTATTTTTAATTTATTTCCTCATACATAATTATCGATTGTACTGTTTTAAATATCGGTATACACTTTTTTCATTTTTTTTTTATGTGAAAATATGTGTATAACTGTGATTCACTTGTGCTTTTTTTTTGTCCTGCCAAATTAATTTATGGCTCAGGGAATATTGCAATGAAATTCATATTAAACTAGTTTCTGTGTACATAGTAATGTACATTTTAATATCGATCAGAAATTTTATTTTTTTTTTTTAATTTTATTTTATTACACAAAATGCGTATCAAAATTGAGATTTTATTATAAAAGTTTTGAGGCAATAAAAAAAAAGTAGGTATAACTATGTAGTTCAATGGTTGTTCTAAATAATTATCAACCATAAAATGTATGTTACAATATTCACTATATACAAAAACATGTATATATAGTTGTTGGATAGTGAAATTTCGACGAAATAATTAACATAAATTTCAATGACATATCTTTCAGCAACGAATTGAAACAAATTATATAATTAATTTGGAATTACAAACTTATTGAATATAATTAGGTCCTAATTTTAAATGTCAAGATTATACTGAAAATAGGAATGGAATCAAATTGTCAGATCAAATCCTACTTTTTTTGCGCTTTAAAGTTTGCTAAGTTTGATAATAGTTTGATAATAGAAGAATAAAATGAAGCTCTTCGGAATTATTTGCTTAGAAGGAAATTATTAATATTTAACTGAAATAGTGTTAACAAAATTTGAGTCAGCCTTCTAGCCATTTAATAAACAAAATCAACAATATTTTACTTAAATGTAAAAAAATATAGGAAGGCAATGTTTTACTATAAAGTCCAAATCCAAACGGCGTAGTAAAATTAGGAAAAGTCTCAGAAAATTTTAGATTACTTAATATGATTATTATCACTTATTTTTAACCAATTTAAATCTCAACATTCTGGAGTTAAATTTTTTTTATAATTATTATGTAAACTTCATGGATACTTATTTATAAGAAAATTTGGGTGGGAAAATCTGAAAATTAAAAGAATAAAATATTACCAAATAGTTTTTAATTTTAGTTAAATGAATTTAATAAAAAAAAAAATGTAACAAAAGGAACGTTATGTACAAATGTGAATTAGAAACATTAAATTTATTTATTATTGAAAGTAATATGTATGTAATAGGTACAATAAAAATAATAATAATATCAATAAAACCAAAATTATTGTTATGCTTTTTTTTTGTAAGCAGGTTGCAAGAGATTTTTCACAAACACCTGAAACATTAAAAAAAAAAAAATGTATTAATGCTTTTTTCTGCATGTAAAAAACGTTTATTATACGATATACCATTTTGTGGCACTGGAAATTCTACTTTTCTGTTGTTATATATATATTTTTTTTTATTTTTTTTTTAATAATGTAGATATGAACCAGATTTTCCAAAAGTAAAAACAAAAAACAAAAGCAAATTAATACATCTGTGTATATAATTTGGTTTTTTTTATCGCTTTGAAAAATTGCTATAGTATCAAAGTGCATTTAACTATAATGTATAATAAAACGGTTTGAAATAAAAAATAAAAAAAAAATATTACATTAAATTACATTCATCTATATAATAATATTTTAAATTAGTCTAAAACTGAACCAACTGTAATGATGAAAGTATATAGTGATACTTAACGCGAAATATTTATGATTTCTTTTCATTCCCGGAAAATTTAAGAGTATCTGATGAATATATCACGCATTTATATTTGCTGCATTATTGTCTTATATGAAACTGCAACGCAAAAATGTCGGAAACATAAAAATTTGTCACACATCAGGACCCAAAAATCAACATTTTAATATTTAAACTTAATCCATTACTGAAATAAATTTTTTCCTCATAACACTATATAGTCGGAATAATATTATGAATAATGTCATCAAAAAATTTATTGAAAGAAAACCAATAAGTTGAGAAATCGATTTTTAATAAAAAAAAAAACCAAATTATTTTCCCATCACTTTGATTTCTATTCAAATATACATATTTCATTTCAATTCACTTTTTCGTGGGATATGACTTTTTAATTTTTTTTTTTTTTTTCACTTTTCAAATATCTTTTTTGAAATTTAACCACCCATCTGGCATCCCTACGCTAATGAAACTCGTGAAAATTTCTTATGGCTCTAATATTAAAAGATTTTTCTTTCCACTCGGCTATTTCAATGATAATATTCATCCCAGTTTATATAAAATTAAATTATTATTTATAATTACGAATATGTATGTTAAAAAAATGTGCAACGGATAATTCTTTTATTTTACAGACATTTTTTTATAATAAATTTGTAATGGTCAATTTTTTATGGCACACTTTTAATGCAGAAATTATTGCAGTTAAAAATGCAAAGAAAAAAAGTGAAACTCAATTTTTGATCATTATCATGATGAAAATAAAAATAAATTTTATAATGTATTACAATGTATTACGATTATGTATAATAAAAAATTATAATTTATATATAAAAATAAAATAATTTCATGCTAATATAACGATAAAATTATGATAAAACTGTATTGATTAAATTTAAAACTTAAACAAAATATTTATTACATTGCAATTGCGATAATCTAATTTGGAAAATAAAATTACCAATAAGAAACAACTTAAGATTAAAACGATATTTAAACGCTACAGAGAGAAAATTATTAATAATAATTAACTATATATACGGTTCCAAATCAATTTAGTTTCATACGACCTCCAGCACTATTTTTGTAGTTGAGTTGGGGGTGTATCTTAACACCACTGCACTTCAAGGCAATAAATTGCCATGAAAACTTTACCATCACTCTCACATACATGCTAATATGAGAGGAGAGGGCTCGGTAAGAATCATGCAATGGAAAATTAGTATAACTACCAATCGATGCTTAAATCAAGCATCAGAAAAAAAAAGGCTTATATAAAAAAAAACATTAAACACTAGAAACAAGTCTCGTTTCTGATAACTAATGAAATCACTAGTGACATAACACATAACACAAAGAATAGTTTCCCTAGTAAAAAATTTTATCTCCCGATACTTTAATAGCTTTGAAACTTTTAACTGCGTAAAGTACGATCTTATTTTAAAAAAGTTAAAAACAGTAATTTTATTAAATTATTAAAATTATTTTGTATAAATTAGCAAATTCACATTTCCATTGTCTACCCTCGATTATATGAGCTAAAATTTTGAAAACCTATTTTATTAGTATTAAAATTAAACTAATTATTTCATAATATTTAATAATTTCTGTTTAATATCAGAATTTTATAAAAGCAATTTTTCACAAAAAATAAAATATAACAAAGTTCTAACTTTCCACGGCTTTGTTAATTCATATCACTGTCGTTTCATTTAATTTGATTTTTATAATTAAAAATTTAAATATAATTACCAGAAATTTTGAAAATAATGTAAATATTATACTGAAAGTTTTGAAAACCAATCATATTTTTTGTGGCCAGTCGATTTATTAGTGGACACCATAATTATATTTTTGTTGCACTGTGAATGCATTTTCATTAAAAATAAAAATAAAACACAAATCATTGATATTACAAAAACAGTTTTCGAAAATAAATTAGATTGTGAGCATAATACAAAAGATTGTTACCTTGTAGGTATGCTTGTACAGAAAAAATGGACCCCTACCTTTTTTTTTTATTTCAAATTCAATAAAATCAAACTTAATTACTAATTTCCTTTCTTAATATTGTATTTTTAATGATCAAAAATAAACCAAAAAATATAAAAATTATTTTATGTTATATGAAAAAGTATCTGTAATTACCTATCGTGTATTTTTTTTTGTGGAAACATTATGTTTCAACAAAATCCAAATTGGATAGGTATTATAGAAAACAAAAAAAACTTTTTACCTACATAAGAAATTCTCATCTTTTTTTTATCATTGTTTACTATTTTATGCCCATTTATTATTTTATTTCACTTTTATTAATAAAATTTAGAGATTTATTTATAAATTATTCGAAAAAAAAACCAAGACTAGATTCATAAGGTTCAATTAAACTTAGAATGGAAGAATTTAATATTATAATATTATAATTATAATCAGTATAATAGATTCAAAATGACGATAATGAAAATATATTATATTTTTAACGGCGAGTGCAATAAATTTTATATATTTTTTTTATGGACTAGAGCCATAAGTTAACATTAGTGTATTTTCAAAATTTTTAATCAAAGATGAAAAATAATACAATAATCCCATTGCAGGTAAAACTACATTCGATTAATCATAATATTGGTATTACAGCGAAAAGTTCAAAAAAATTTCAACAAAAACAAGTCAGAATTACTCAAATTAAGCTTTAATTAATCTTTCCTTTTAAATTATATTCTTATTTTTAAAATAACATCTCAAACTGTTAAAAAATTACATTTTTTTATTTATAACAAAATTTTATTAAAAATTCTTCCATTAGTTGGATGTGATAACTTTATAAACTTGAAATTAGATAATAATACCCATGGCATTAATGACCAACTAATAGATGTAGTAAAATTGAATTCATTCATAAATTTTCAAAAAAAAAAACAAACTTTAAAAAAAATTAATTTACAAACAAGTTTTAGTGAGTGAATAAATAAGCGGTCTCAAATTTGAGTAGGTGAACTTTATTTTATAGTGACAGTTTTTATCTTCAAATTTCATAGGTTTTGAGATAAAAAAAAAAAATAAAAAAAAGAAACGATAATGTAATCTGAAAGCTGAGAATTATTTTCAAGGCATTACAATATTTCATTATTTATTATACATACTACGCAAAACTTTAATATCTTTGTAATCTTTTACTATATAACATAGTTATTATCAGGTTGTTAACCTAATTTCAAAATTTGTATTTTCATAAATTTAACATAAAAAAAATTAATTGCTATTTGTGAATATTATAATATTATTATAAAAACATAATGTCTAACTCCTTAATATTATAATACACCTATTTCATGTGAATTATGTTTGGGGCATAGTGTTTTGAAAACAATTTAATAAAAAATTTAAACTTATGATATTCCAAAAACTCTATCCTAAAAACTCAACTCATCGCATTTATAAACACATCTTTAGAATAGATTGGGCAGAGAATACAAAGAGGACTTAATAATAATTTGGCAAAGATATTATAAGAAATTTATATTAACTTTATAATTTATAATGATTATAATAAAAACAATAGTTAAAGGGAAAAATTGTCCTCTATTATACTGTGTTTTTCAGGACGAGAACTAAGGAAGCTTTTCATTTTGTCATTGTAACTTAAAATATTTGTTAATATTTAGAAAAATACCAAAAAAAACTTTCATAAGTTATGTTAAGTGGATAAGTCCCAAAGTATGAACTTGGTTTAATAATTTATTTAACCAGGTATTGCAATATTTTCCTACAGATGTGGTGTATCGATGATTTTTCATATCAATGTTGTTTTTAAAACTTTCTTCTGCTTCCAAATTATTAAACCAAGAACCCTATTATTATTCGCAAGCAATTACAAACAACATATTTTATACGTATTCACCTTCTGTTCAAATTTTTAAATTTAAAAAAAAATTATAAAAGATATTGTTAATTCAGTGCATTGCATTGCGTTGGAAGTTTATATTTTTATTTTATTTTTTATATGGCAAGAATATAAAAAAAAATAAAAACTTCGTATCAAATAAATCTTTGCTTATTATTTCTTTTGGTAATATCATATTACCAAAAAAAGTTTTAAATTAATGAGATACGAGTAATGAATGAAATAATTTCTATTCAGCACTGAAAAAAAAGTATTATCCGAATTGGAAAATTTTACAATGTAATTTTGAAATTCTGTTATTTGACGTGATATTTAAATTTACGATTTTTAATATATGAACAGAATAATTTTTTTTTACGCACTCGATAATAACGTTCGAACCTAAATTTTCAGCTATTAAAACTGTTTTTAGTTATTCACAATTTCTTGTGTAGCAGTAAAAAACAGTACATATATGTTCTTGATTCTGCAAGATATGTGTCCTAAATTTGGAACACAATTTTTCAGTTTATTTTAATAATAAATTACATAAATATTCAATGAATAATAATTTTCTACTTTAAATATTGTAACAAACGTAACATCAACATTTTTACAATTGATGGCGAAAATAGCCTTTTATGTGAACTCAACTGGTATATTTTTTTCAGTCTTATTATGTGTTCAATTTTAGTGTAAAATATTTATACAGAATAAAAAAAAAATGTGGGTTGTTTCGGAAATAAATGCTTTAACAACCGGTTGTTTGACAATCTAATTATTTATAAGGAAAGTAGAGTTTATAATAATTTTTTAACATTTTTGGAAATCATTTTTTTTTTTTTTTCTTAAACTAAAAATGAATATAAAAAATTAACTGATTATGCAGAGATTGAAAAAATTGTATAATGAAATCTCTTTTCACATAAACATTAGGTAGTCATTAACTTTTTTAACACATTACGAAATATATTTTTTGCATTATCAAAAAAAAAAATGGTAATTTATTCCAAATTGATTTCATCAAATTAAATTTAGTTATAATTAGTTTCCCCATAGGAAAAATATCTTATTAAAACATAATTATTGGCCCAAAATATTATGTAGGTGAAAAATCTATTTCTCAGTATAGTTGTATATTGTTATGTTTAGTTATAAAAAATTTCAAATATAATAATATATACCATTTTTAGATCTTGTCAGAAACACTTACGAACCTAGGTTTGATTACTGTTGGACTCTAATCTTAAACATAATAAAAACAATGAAACAGATTGAAAAGGGATATATTTAGGAAGTTAAAACAACTTAGTGAAATTTTTTTTTTTAAATGAATGAGCGGTTATAACATTTCTTATACATTTTGTTTGATTTGTTATTTCATATTTATATTTTTTATTTTGTATTAAAATCTCTATCCACATTGACATAATTATATAGTTGAATAAAAAGTTGCAATGGAATATTGAAGTGGCTTATTAAAATTATAATATATATATTAAATATAAAAGTGTTTTAGAAACTTTATAAAAATTTTATAATTATACATAATATACAGAATTGAATTATAGAAATTTGTTGAAAACAATTTTTTTTTTTTATTTTATTCAATTACAGTACTTATCACAATATTCATATCAACGTGCCTAGCGCAGCAGCAGAAATTTCGGACAACACCAACAGATGCAACAGTTTTGGAAGGTTCTGAAGCAACGCTGCGTTGTGAGATAACGAATTTAGCGGGCATGGTGCAATGGACGAAAGATGGTTTTGCATTAGGTTTTCAAAATGTGATACCCGGATTTCCTAGATATTCAGTTTTAGGTGATAGATCACAAGGCATTTACAATTTAAGAATATCAAATGCATCTATAGAAGATGATGCTGAATATCAATGCCAAGTGGGACCTGGCAGATTAAATTCACCAATTAGGGCAAATGCAAAGTTAACAATAATATGTAAGTTGAATAATAATTTTTTAAATATACGTTATAGTATTCATAAATCATATTATGCTCGTAAATATATAGGGTATAATATATAATCCAGCATTACTATATTATAGGGCGTTTCATATTTACAGAACTACTCTGTTTTCACCATTTTTGTTCCAAATATTTACACTTATCCTATAAGTAATTGTTTAATTAGAAGGACCTCTGGCACTTTTTTTCGGTGTTGAGTATAAAAAAAATTTCAATTTAAGTTATTTGAGAATATAATGATTACTCAAAAATGTACATTTTCAACTTTTTGGTAGAAATTTAAAAGTGATGGTGTAATTTTGGCTGGTTTTAATGTAATTTTGGCTGGCTGGATAGTGTAATTTTGGCTGAATTATTATTTTATTCAAATATGGAATTTAAATACCAAATATATTTAAATCTTGCGTTCTTTAATATAATTTTTTTCGTATATACATTTTATAATTTATTCTAATGAGCGAACCTTCAGTAAAGCTTAATCGTGAAAAGTTTATTTTTATGTATTTCCTATTATTTGCAATAATACATTAAAAAAAATAGGATAAAGAACTTTTTCTGTTCATTCATAAAACTTTTTAATAATAAATTCATAAATATATAACTAATATTATATAAATACTTTAATGTATAATATATTAGCTGGCAATATTATGTATAATAATATGTTTATATAATACGCATAAAAAATTACCTAACTTTTTTATATCGACTTTTTTTTATTTTTTTTTTGTTTCAAATAATCAAAATAAAAAAAACTTTCATAAATAAACTTTTCTTAAACTATATTATGAAAACATTCAGTATATATACTTGGGTTCATTGATACATGTCTGAACTTTTTATTGACTGACTGCGCTGTTGTAACTAAAATACCTTAATTTATTTTTATGTATGTACGTACATATATATAAAAATCTTGAAAATTGCTTAAAGCTTAAATTTTACACTTAACTTTTTATTTTTATCTGCCTTAAAGATTTCTAAATTGCATCAAAATGTTCTTTTTTATAAGTAAGTACATAATCCTTTTTTTATACATATATATATCTTTATACAATATGTTATTTTACATAAAAAGAATGAAAAAAAAAGTTGAATAGAGCTGGAAAAAAAAGGAGGGAAAATTTTTTGAACTCCTTACATTAAGCTATACACAATATTCCTTAAGGCTTTGCTTAATTCCTATGCACAAAAAAAAATTTTATATAAAAAGAAAATAACATAACATTTTCAATTTCTTTTTTTCTTCTTTTTTTTTTTATATTATGTTTAAATAGAAAAATCTCTCTTATCCACGTTTTGCATTCAAGTTCATAATTTATAATCTAAATATATGTTCGGGTATATAAAATACATAAAGTGCACATATAAATCAAGCTAAAAATTATACATAAAAAAAAGGAAAGAATAAAAAAAAAAAATCCTAGAAAGAAATGAAACGTAAAAATTAAATAAATCTATTCACCTGAAAATATATATATAAAAAAAACATTTTATGGTTGTCGTACAATATTTTTATATTTTAGTGTTATTCTATAGGTACATACTTTATACTGCATAAGCACAAAATAATATTAGGAAAATGTTTTTCCCAAATAATGATTTGCTTGAACGCAATAGGAGGTCAGCCAAATACTTATTTTCTTGTAATAATTACTCAAATATTGCTTTATTTCATTACAGTGTATATTTAAATTAGTTTTCTTCACTTATGATTTTTAAGTTGCATTCGTCAAATAAGAATTTAGTATACTGTTCCAACACTTGATCTATTTATGGTTTGAAGTCATAACCTATGTACTTTGTAAAGTACATAGCTTTTTCGTACAGCCAGAAAAATAATCAAGTCAATGAAAATTTCCCACCAGAATTAAGATTATAAAATTATTATATTAAACTTTACTGAATTGAAATTTCAAAAACAACATCTCCATCAAGCATGAAGCTAATATATAAAATAAAATTTATTCGCGTATTTTATTTCAGGAAAATGCAATTTGCTTATTTGAGTATATGAATTAAATTTTTCCATTTTTCCTTTTTTTTTTTTTATTGCAATAGCATTTAAGAATGAAAACAAAAAGAAAATTATTTTTCTTTTTTAATTTTTTTTTTGAGTTTTCTTTTTTTTTGGGGTGAATGGCTTTTCATTTTAACAAAGCCAAATTTGTATGAATTGAAAATAAGAAGAAAATATATATAAAAAAAAAAAACGAGTTCTATTGCTTTTCAGATTTCATTTTGAATTTTTCTTCTTAACCAAGCGAAGAAATTATAAATAATTTCAAATTTTTCAAGCGAAAGCATATATTTTAAGTATAAAAAAAAAATAAATAAAAAAATAGAAAGCTCATTATCCTTGTCCGTCGTCAATGATTCCTGTTTTTATATTTATGTTTTTATATTTTCTGTATTTTTATTTTTTTTTTCTTATATACCTATGTAGAAATGTGTACATAGAAAAATGTAATATTTTTGTTATGTCTGAAGAGTTTTTGAGAAAAAAAAAAAAAGAAGTAAAATATGCAATTTTCCACAAATAATAATAATAAGAATAACAACTAGGAAAAATGCATTTTTTGAGAACATAATGAATAGGATTAATTGTTTTTTTTTTTTATTTTTATTTTACGCCATTTTTAAAGAATTTTCAAGTAGAATTTTTTTCAACTTCAAATTTTTGACGGCGAAAACATAATGTGTGAAATTTTAATTTTGTGATTGTTTTGAAAATATACCTACATACATGCATAAATGTTTCTTTTAACTATGCCTAAACATTATTCTTATAATTTTGGAAAATTTTTGCACAAACTAAAATTTGCATTATTTTGGCGATGTTTCGGCCTTTTACCATTGTTTCAATTTTCCCAATTTTCAATACAAGGAAAGTTAAGTTCACTATGCTCTTGTCATAAATCAAACGTATGACTATACTTCTGAAATCAACACCAGTATTGTTAGGTAAAATGTTTATATAAATTTATTAATATTAGGCTAAAATTCTAAGGAATTAGCAATTAACAAAATTTTTACTTTCAAGTAAAAACAGAATACTAAATAACTCATTTCATACTAAAATGTTTAAATGTTCGACTTAAGCATTAATTTTATGGGTTAAATATAGATGATAAATCAGCATTTATAAGTATTGAAGAAAAATATCAAAGTATAGTATGAAAACATTTGTTCATCAATAACATATTAAGGAACAAACTATTTTATTTCATGAATTTGTTAGAAATGGTTAGAAAAAATAAATTAGGTAAAAATTCAAAACCCAACAAAAGCCAGAAAACCACGAAAGAAAACAAAAAAGGTAAAAAGAAAATAAGTTTAAAAACTTCTATTTTTATTCAGTTTTTGTATTTGATGATTTTTTTTCTGAGTTAACTTTTTACCTTTAAAAGGTGGGGATTTTTTTTCCATTTTTTGCTTATTTTGTTAAACTTTGTTTATGTTTTTTCTTTAAATGGTAAATTAAAGGTACATTTAAGGATACCATTAGATACTTTTCTTGATTTTTTTCTGTTTTTTTTTTGCCTCCCAAGTTTTTTTGTTAGGTTTTTTTTTTTTTTGTTTATTTGTAAATAAAATTGCATTTTAAGTGTTGTATTTACACACAAACTAAACAACACATTAAGACACAGAATTTGTAAAATTCTTTATTTCTATATATGTAATAATGGTTTTTATTAATGCATTTTCTTGTTAAAATTTTTTTTTTTTTTTATAAAATATTTTTATTATTCATTTTATATTTTAACTCCCTTTTGATGGTGAACGGTATATGTACTATTTCCATTCTTGTATAGCATCATTTTCATGCTGAGTATTAAATAACAGTTTGATTCTTCAAAATGTACACATGTATAGTATATGGTTCAAGTAAAAGTAAATGAAAAAAGTGGAAAAAATTTGCACCCAAGTAAAATGAAATTTTCCACTTAAAAAACATTGATCTCTTGAGGCGTTCAAAATTTTACAAAGTCAAGAGTTATGATTTTGAATTCGATTATCTCAAATGTTGATTAGGAATTTATTTCATGCGATTCTCTTTTTGAACTGGATATTTTTGCAAATAGAAAATTTTATTATCAAATCACAAAATAAATAGAAAGAATCCTTTTAAATAAGTTTAGTTTGAGATATTGTTGAAAATGCACATAATTGGTTTTACAATTTGCAACATAAAATGTTATTACAACTTCGTTTGGTAACAAAATTACCATTGCTTTTCAGTTGCATGTTCGGCCAACAGTTCGATTATCACTTAACTACTGTGTATTTGTTGTATTCATTATTTTTTCGAATATCCTTAATTTATAATTGAATTTCATCATTATATTGAAACAACATATCGACTTGGCATATCGATATTAAAGACTTACTAACGTTAATGACTGACAATATTATTTAATTTGTATTATTCATTCTTCGATTTAATTGGAATTATACATTCTTCAAGAAAACTTAATGTGAGAAAGTTTGAATTTGTGTATTTTTTTAAAATATTTTTGTAATTACTTTTCTAAGAATATCAGACACATTTTAAAGACAAATAAATTAAAATTAAATTCCTTTAAGTAAAATGTTTATCTATCTACAAATAACTAGAAATAGGTCGCAAAATTTTCTTCGTAGTGTTTTTTTCTATTAAAATATTTAAAATAAAAATAATTTTATTAAAAGAAAATTATGTTTTTAGTGCGAAAACTACTTCAACCAGTTGCTAAGTTTTTGAAAGCTTTGAATAAAAAAAAAATATTTTTTTTTTTTTTTTATAATAAAACTTTATACTGTATTGGATTTTTTTTTTAAATTTTCCCTTTTATATTTAAAGAAAAACAATATGAACATAATATTTCGTGTTACATAACATATTATTTAGTATTAAATTTCAAAGGAAAAAAAATAAAAAAAACTGAAGACCACATCAAAGAAAATTCTTTAATTTTAATTTTTGAATGTTTTAAACAGTTTTGAAAAAAAAATAAAAATTTCACATGTAAATTTATTTAAAACAAAATTTAAAGCTGGTTGGTTTTTTCATATCTTTTGTGATTAAAAATTGGATCAATTTTTAGTTTGTTTTCAGATAATTTTAGGTAATTACTTACTTTTGGATATTCTTTTAAAAAGAAGGACAACAAACTAATTTTACACACCTACTTTTTTTTTGCAAAATATATAATTTACATGTCTATACCTTTTAGTTAAACTTTCTTAATACATTTCATAAGAAAAACAGATATTCAACTTGGAAGCAAGCCTGGTCTTAAAACTAAAAATATTTAGTTTTAGCTAAACTGTTCACACCATACTAAAACAGATCAATTTAGTGAAATACTTAGAACAATATTTTTTTATCAATTTTTCATTTGGGAATGATATATTGTATACCCAGAAACTTTAAAAAAGGAATTTAAAACATTTTTGAATTATTTTATGAGTTTTTTTTTTTTTTTTTTCAAATAAAGTTTTTCATGATATCTTTATGTGTTTTTTCCTTGGGAACATTTTAAATTAAATTAAATATTTAATTTTCATTTTCATGAGTGAAAAATTTATAATGTATCTTAAATATTCATTTTAAAATGAATATAATATATATGTTAGTGAGTATATTATGTACCTTTGCCAAAAGAATATGAACAAAAAGAAAAATAACTGAAAACTTTTTTTTCTTATTTTTAATTCTTAAAAATAGGATGAATTAATTTTTTTTTTGGAAATTCAAAACTTTTAGCAATTAAAAACTTGAAGAATTAAATTTGTATATTATATCAACAGTTTGTATATTTTCCATGAATAGTTTATTTAAACATTTAAAAAAAAAAATCTTAAAGATTAAAATGATCATAGGTTGCGGCCATTCAGTCTTTAATACTCCTTCATAAAATTAATTCATATTGTTAGTCCCATGGTTATCCTTAAGGGTCCTTCAGTTTTTTTTTTTCTTTCAATAGCAATATTTAAAATCAGAACTCAGCAATTTTACGTTCTTGTATAATCAGAATAAACCCTCAAATATAATAGTTTCTTTTTGTTGATATTTTCTGTATACTATAACCATACAGCAAACGAATGAACAATATTAAATAATTTGTGACATCTATACATAAAATTTATATATTTTTATTTTTTGACATGATTTTAATCAAAAATATTCAACTGATAATAATTGCTAAATTGCTTAAAATATTACGTAATTTTAAATATATTGTGACTACAGTCAAATATTAATTATTAAATTGTAAACGAAACTCTTAATAATGATAAATTATAAAGCAAATAATATAAATATGTCTATGTGATATTTCCAACCTAAAAAAAAAAAAAAATTGTAAAACTTTTCCATTACCAATAGTTTTTTGGAAAATAATGAAAGCTTATAACAATTTTTTTATTTTTTTTTTATTTTAATTTGAAAGGTTTTACATATTCATTTGGGTAAAGTACAAAAGTTTTCTATTTCAATAAAAGTTTAAAAAATATTAAAGAAAAAAAATTAAAATAAAAAAAACTTCCTTTTTTATTTTTTTTTTTGAAATAATCTCTTTGGCAAAAAAAAAAAAAGAAGTGATTTATCCGGTTACCTAGATACCTGAAGAAGTTTTATATATTTTCAGCTCAATTATGCAGGAATATTTTTATATTTTATTTTTTAATTTTTTTTTTTCTCATAGGAATATTATATTTACTTTGAATCCTTACAATTTGTTGAAGTGGTGGTAAAATGTATTTTTAAATTAAAATAGTTTTTTATTATTTTGTTTTTAAAATTAAATTAAGACTTCAAAATTAATAATGAAAAATAAAAAAAAATTGTTTAATTTAATTTATTCGCAAAGTAATAATTAAAAACCTTGGGAATCTTTGATTGTGCTTTAAGGCAACTAAATAATAATATTTCACCTTACCTTCATTTAAAATATAAACATATATATACCATAAATATAATCTACTGCTTTCGACAGATTTAAATATTTGAATTTGTTTTTTTTTTTTTTTGAATATTGAAAATTAATTGATTTTAAATTTCTTGGAATCAGTAACAAAATTGAGATTTCGTTTAAAAAATTCAATAGAATTTCGTTTATAAACATATAAACTATAATTTAAATTTTTGGCTTAACTTCAATAACTAAGCGTAAATCAATTTATGCTCTATCATATTTTCTTTTTATATATATATTTTTAATAGATAATATGAAAAACATTTTCAGTTTACTGCGATATAATAAGAATATAATGAAAAAAAAAATAAATTTCTCTTTGAGATATATAAAAATATTTTAATTAATTGCAGGGAATAAAATGATTATTTACTCAATAGGATACTGCAAACCATGGGGTATTTTTTTTTTTGTATTAAATATAAAAAATAGAAAGCTTACAAATAATTATGGAAATTATTATTTTACTTGAAATATATAAAAACAAATTACTACGATTAAATTGAAAATGAAAATTTTGTAAAAATATTATGAAAACGGAATTTCAAAAACTATTATATTTTATACGAGGAGATTCTTTTGGCCTGTCAAAACAAATTTAATAAATGATAAAAAAAATATTTAAAAAAAAAATATTATTTCTTCAAACATAAAGAAAATCTAAAACAATTGCTCACCATAATTTGTGGTGGAAAACAGCAAGCAAGGATAGATTCTGCAAAATTTACGACACTCTTCTTACTGCTAATAATGCAATTTTAATTGAAAAACCAAAAAAATATTTAACAATTTACGGGAATTCACCAAAAATACAAACTTTTCAACATCGACGAAAGGGTAAATATATAAATTAATATACCTGTGCTATAAAATGAAAAACTTTTGCATATTTCTTCTAAATTCAAGGATTTTAATCAAATTCCAAAAAATTGATTAAAAATAATAAATATAAAAATGTACTAGATTTGAAAGTGGAAAAATGGGTAAATATTATTGATCTACGTGGAAGTATAACTAAAATTTTCCAATTGAATATTATAACAAAAAGAAAATTAATTTTATTGCCTTTATATTTTAGGTTATTATTTTTATTTTTTTTTTGTGATGCGATGACAAAAATCTCCGCCATTCTATATTCTAATCCTATGACTTTCATGGATTCTCGTTAATCCTTAAATAATGATTCCTTATTAAAACACGATTTTCATTAATTTAGCGAAAGGAAGAAAAAAAATTTTCATTTTTTTTTTCTGGCACTTGGATATACAATTTATTTGAAATAAAATATGTATTTTATGTTTTTTTTTTTTTTTTGCTATATAAATGTATATAAGAATTTTTCTAAAGTACATAAATTATAAATGATTTAGTTTGACTAAGTCTCTTTTAAAAAGCAGAATATTAATTACTCAAGAATTTATCCTTTACGCTAATTAATTAGTATGTGCTTAAACTTTAGGAAAATATCTTCTTTTCTTTTTTAGAAAATTTATTTATTTTTTTTTTTTTTTTGTTCTGTAAGAAAGTTTTTCAAGAAAATTTATTCTTTTGCAGGAAAATAAGAAAAAAAAAATTATTATTATATAGTGTTTTTTTTTTAAGGTTTTTCATTTTTGAATAAAGTAAAATGAAATTAGTAAAGCCATGACTTTTTCTTTTTATTACTTTTTTTTTTTAGTATTCAGATTTTTCTTTTTTATACACGTATCAAATAGTTTTTCTATGCAGAATAGTGTGTTCATCTTAAGGCACTATTTTTTGATAATATTATGAAGGATTTATTAAGTAATACAAACAGTTTGGAGTTGAATAAGGGATTTACGAAAATTTCATAATACTTCAAAATTAAAGCTAAAACATTGGAACTGAAAATTTCGTTAATTATGTTGTTTTTTTTTTCATCAAAAACTCTTCTTGATTAATTATTGTTTTATAATCGTATGGAAAAACAAGAGATTGCTTATAACAGTTTATGTCCAAAAAATTGTTCATTTTCATCAAATGATGTCATGCTGTTTAAATTTTCCTTTTTATAACAAATTCAAAATTGTATTTCAAGTGTTAAAAAAAAAGTGTTGGTATCTCTTGTATTTTGATTGAAAATTGAAAAATTGAAAAAAAAAAATTAAGAGAAAAAGAAGTAGAGTATACTTTGATTCAAAAATGAAAATCCAAATATAAAATGACGTCACCAATTCGCTGCCTTTATTGTTTTTGATGCCAAATATTTATTTAATTTGAAGATAGTTAATTTGTGATTACGAGCGAAATTTTAATAATTTTTAAGCTTCTTTTGACTTTTTTTTTAGAAATTATTTCATTCATATACAAAAAATAAATCTACTTGGTTTTTTTAATCCCCTTGTTTTTGGTTTGTTCATAATTTGTTTGCAATTATTTTCTCAATTTTAAGGAAAACTGAATCGGAATCATTATCATTAAATAGTAAATTATTTTATTTTTGCAGTATAGATAAATTATTTTAATGTTAATGATAAAGTTGTATAAATATTATTTGAAAAAAAAAAAAAAATTTATTCTTGATTTATATTTTCGACATGAAGTGTGTTTCATTTGCTATATAAAACATAGCATAATTAAATTACATACATTGTAGGTAAAACAATTTTACCGTTGAGAGTATATTATGTATATTGTAAACATTACATTGTAGTGTACATATTCAAAGAACAAAATAATCATCAACTTTATTCAGGTTAAAAAATAATTAGATTACTTAGTATTCAGATTAAAAAAAGAAAATTTCCACTTTTAGAGCAGCTCCTTATCTCATAAAAAAAAAAAAAATGCAATAAAAATTACACTATTTGCGAATTCATTTTGCAATAGTTTTTTTTTACTTGTTTTTATTTTTTCAAACAATGCATTTTCATACAAGAAATGGACGTAGGAAATATATGATGAGAATGCATTAAAAAAAAAATTGATGGTTAAATAATGTTAAATAATGAATATCCGTACCAATATATTGGTAGGTATACCATGGCCGACAATTGATATTAAAATAAGGTCATATTTGTTAAAACTAGTTTCTGATAATAATTATTACTATATTATTAGTATTTCTAATCGCATTATCAATTTCTGTTAAACTTTTCGTTACCTTAAACATTAGGTGCGGTGTCTTAAGGTAAAGGGACATAAAGTAAATTTACTTTATGTCGCTTTCACGTGGACATAAAATAAATTGTACGAAACTTAAAAAAAAAAAGATCTTTGAACAACATCCTTTTGGAAAAGGCCTAAAATCAACGAAGAAATTTTGAATAAAAAAAAATGAAATTCCTTTTAATTTTGATAAACAATCTTTAATTAATTATGATTATTATAATTATGTACATGTGAATTTTTTTCTCTACAATCAAAGTACCTTATGTCACCATTAGTATAAACCAAAAGATTTTTGCTGACATTATAACTATAATATTTATAGGACTTCTTTGGATTCTGCAGCATTTCGTATAGTTGGATTATTTTAATTCTGTCAGTACCTTTCAAAGGCTTCCACTTCACGAGATTGAAAATTTGATCAACTGACAACCCGTTAGTGAAACCAAATGTGGCAACTAGGAGCCTAGTTTTATACGTGCCTTCTATAAAAAAGGCATTCACTATGTGTTCTGGAACATCATTAAAATTAATTACATCATGGTTATTTAATAACCCAAGAAACAAAATAGCTTTGTAAGGGATTACGAAGTCATTACTAGAATGATTATTCATTCTAATAGATGACTTGTTAATGTTGCAAAAGCACTTACAAACCCAAAAAAGGCGAAAATTACTAGACTAAATTGGATGAATAAGAAGGTAGAAATGGTAATGTAAGGGGCTCTTAACAGACTCAAAAGGCTTTACTAAGCCGAATTGTCGCTGGTATAACAGATTTTTTTTCTGTATACTATGTTTTTGTATGTGGTGGTACATGTTTTCATATTTTAGGTTAGGTTAGGTTAGGTTGTAGCGGGTCGGAAATACCTAGATCTCCTTGCACCTAGGTAATTTACCCGTTGTACTGCCCTACCCGATGGGCCTATAATTCCCCATCGAGCCAACTCACCCCCTTCACAAACCTAATTAAGTCCCTTGGCTTATGTCCTTGCAGGTCCTCAAGGTCCTGCAAAAAATAATCCCCCAACATCCTTGCTCTCCTAGTCCGAATCGTTGGACATTGGCAGAGCACGTGAGGTGTAGTTTCGGGTTCTTCTCCACAATCCCTGCATATTCCCGTATCGGCCCTTCCTATTCGGAACTCGTGGTTCCTGAAGAAGTGCCCTGTACATATACCAGTGAAAAGTCGCAGATTATTCCTATCAAGGTTTAAAATCTGCTTAGACTTTTCTCTGTCCAAATCTCCCAAACCTTTTTGGTGGTTTTGTTTCCCTCCGTTTGCCGCCAGATTTCTCTGTGTTTTTCCCAGCCCTCACTGTCTATTCTGGCTTTTAGTCCCGAGGAGCCCCTGAAAGATTGTACTCTTTCCAGAGTGCCCCCGTTTCCAAACCTCGCAAGACTGTCGGCTCTCATATTTCCCTCTACGTCCGAGTGGCCTTTAATCCATATAATGGCCACTCGATTTTCAAGACGTATATCTTCAAGTGCCCTCAGACATTCCACAACTGTCCTAGACCTTACCTCTGTTTTGGTAAGGGTACTTAGGGCGTTTTTGCTATCTGAGTAAATCCTAATCTCTCTTCCTTTTATCTCCTTATCCTTCAATATCCCAGCTGCCTTCATTATGGCCATGGTCTCGGTTTGAACAACCGAGGCGCAGCCATCAATGCTGGCAGCATAAGATATGTCAAGTTCCTCACAGTAAACCCCCAGTCCACAGTGTCCCTCTCTCTTGGACCCGTCTGTGAATATTTCTAGGGTTCCCTCTGGGATCTCTTGTCGCGTTTGGTTCACCACAACCCTGAATAGTTTATTCACGTTGAGTGTTCCTGCAATCTTATCCCAAGGGATTTCCGCAAATAGCTCATTTCTTATGCCCTCGGAGAAGTCTCCCACCCTTTCATGCGGTGTGAGATTTTCCCCTGCTCTCCATTGCCCTATCATGCATAGCCATAACATAAAAACACATCCCGGCTCACAAACCAACATATACTAGTAATATCCTAAAATTATGCATTTAATAATCCAAATACATACATATAGCATTAATAATGTTCTTTTTCGAACCTCTAACAAAGCTAAATGTTCTAATTTATTAAACCAACACAAACAAACAAACACATCCCAGCTCACAAACCAACACATATACTAGTGATATCTTAAATTTATGATTTTAATAATCCAAGTAGATGTTTAATGCCGGTTTCGGATACAATTTAGTTTAATAATTTTTTTTTTCATGATTTTGTTATACGTTCTTATAACATCATTAATTTCGACATTTAATAAGCAAAACTTGTTTGATAAAAATTCTAGTAAGGATCTAATAGTGGCAGAAAAAGATCCTTCTTTGGCCGAACCCACTATTATTCCATTAAAAAAACTGAGACTAAAATGTTACTTGGGAAGCTTTTCCTAGCATTTAAACGGTTTTTGTCTATCATCAATTTGATATTTTTATCCATAATATTGCTACTGCAACGTTGTCTTATAAAATGTTTATCAATTGTTAATTAGGGTATGATTTTATACAATAGAAAAATATTTTTTTATATGAAGAATAAATACCGATTATTTTGTATGATTTTTAATCGATTTATTATTTAAAGCAATTTCAATATTTTAAAACGTGGTTTTTTTCTTAATATTCTTTTTTATAATAAAATATATCTTCTGATAATTTAGAAAAAATGGAAATCAAGTAAGTAATTTAACCTTTTCCAAAAAAATTACGGCAGCCGTCTCCCGTTTTCACATTCAGAAGAGAAATAAAAGTTAATTAAAAAAATCTACGAATTAGGCTTTTATGTGAAATAAAACCTATTAGGTCTTCTTTCGTTAGGGTTTATAACATGGCAACGAATAAAATTTATTTTTTGGAAAATGTTAGTTTATTTATGTTATGTCACTTTTCGTTTGAAATAAAAGGGACTTAAAATAAAGAACAAAAACGACTTAAAGTAAATTTTTTTTATGTCACTTTTCAATAAAGACATAAGATAAATTTACTTTATGTCGCTTTCATGTGGACATAAAGTAAATTTACGTTATGTCCCTTTACCTTAAGACACCGCACCACATTAGGTGCGGTGTCTTAAGGTAAAGGGACATAAAGTAAATTTACTTTATGTCCACATGAAAGCGACATAAAGTAAATTTATCTTATGTCTTTATTAAAAAGTGACATAAAGTAAAGAATTAAAAGGACGCAAGATAAATTTACTTTATGTCGCTTTCACGTGGACATAAAATAAATTGTACGAAACTTAAAAAAAAAAAGATCTTTGAACAACATCCTTTTGGAAAAGGCCTAAAATCAACGAAGAAATTTTGAATAAAAAAAAATGAAATTCCTTTTAATTTTGATAAACAATCTTTAATTAATTATGATTATTATAATTATGTACATGTGAATTTTTTTCTCTACAATCAAAGTACCTTATGTCACCATTAGTATAAACCAAAAGATTTTTGCTGACATTATAACTATAATATTTATAGGACTTCTTTGGATTCTGCAGCATTTCGTATAGTTGGATTATTTTAATTCTGTCAGTACCTTTCAAAGGCTTCCACTTCACGAGATTGAAAATTTGATCAACTGACAACCCGTTAGTGAAACCAAATGTGGCAACTAGGAGCCTAGTTTTATACGTGCCTTCTATAAAAAAGGCATTCACTATGTGTTCTGGAACATCATTAAAATTAATTACATCATGGTTATTTAATAACCCAAGAAACAAAATAGCTTTGTAAGGGATTACGAAGTCATTACTAGAATGATTATTCATTCTAATAGATGACTTGTTAATGTTGCAAAAGCACTTACAAACCCAAAAAAGGCGAAAATTACTAGACTAAATTGGATGAATAAGAAGGTAGAAATGGTAATGTAAGGGGCTCTTAACAGACTCAAAAGGCTTTACTAAGCCGAATTGTCGCTGGTATAACAGATTTTTTTTCTGTATACTATGTTTTTGTATGTGGTGGTACATGTTTTCATATTTTAGGTTAGGTTAGGTTAGGTTGTAGCGGGTCGGAAATACCTAGATCTCCTTGCACCTAGGTAATTTACCCGTTGTACTGCCCTACCCGATGGGCCTATAATTCCCCATCGAGCCAACTCACCCCCTTCACAAACCTAATTAAGTCCCTTGGCTTATGTCCTTGCAGGTCCTCAAGGTCCTGCAAAAAATAATCCCCCAACATCCTTGCTCTCCTAGTCCGAATCGTTGGACATTGGCAGAGCACGTGAGGTGTAGTTTCGGGTTCTTCTCCACAATCCCTGCATATTCCCGTATCGGCCCTTCCTATTCGGAACTCGTGGTTCCTGAAGAAGTGCCCTGTACATATACCAGTGAAAAGTCGCAGATTATTCCTATCAAGGTTTAAAATCTGCTTAGACTTTTCTCTGTCCAAATCTCCCAAACCTTTTTGGTGGTTTTGTTTCCCTCCGTTTGCCGCCAGATTTCTCTGTGTTTTTCCCAGCCCTCACTGTCTATTCTGGCTTTTAGTCCCGAGGAGCCCCTGAAAGATTGTACTCTTTCCAGAGTGCCCCCGTTTCCAAACCTCGCAAGACTGTCGGCTCTCATATTTCCCTCTACGTCCGAGTGGCCTTTAATCCATATAATGGCCACTCGATTTTCAAGACGTATATCTTCAAGTGCCCTCAGACATTCCACAACTGTCCTAGACCTTACCTCTGTTTTGGTAAGGGTACTTAGGGCGTTTTTGCTATCTGAGTAAATCCTAATCTCTCTTCCTTTTATCTCCTTATCCTTCAATATCCCAGCTGCCTTCATTATGGCCATGGTCTCGGTTTGAACAACCGAGGCGCAGCCATCAATGCTGGCAGCATAAGATATGTCAAGTTCCTCACAGTAAACCCCCAGTCCACAGTGTCCCTCTCTCTTGGACCCGTCTGTGAATATTTCTAGGGTTCCCTCTGGGATCTCTTGTCGCGTTTGGTTCACCACAACCCTGAATAGTTTATTCACGTTGAGTGTTCCTGCAATCTTATCCCAAGGGATTTCCGCAAATAGCTCATTTCTTATGCCCTCGGAGAAGTCTCCCACCCTTTCATGCGGTGTGAGATTTTCCCCTGCTCTCCATTGCCCTATCATGCATAGCCATAACATAAAAACACATCCCGGCTCACAAACCAACATATACTAGTAATATCCTAAAATTATGCATTTAATAATCCAAATACATACATATAGCATTAATAATGTTCTTTTTCGAACCTCTAACAAAGCTAAATGTTCTAATTTATTAAACCAACACAAACAAACAAACACATCCCAGCTCACAAACCAACACATATACTAGTGATATCTTAAATTTATGATTTTAATAATCCAAGTAGATGTTTAATGCCGGTTTCGGATACAATTTAGTTTAATAATTTTTTTTTTCATGATTTTGTTATACGTTCTTATAACATCATTAATTTCGACATTTAATAAGCAAAACTTGTTTGATAAAAATTCTAGTAAGGATCTAATAGTGGCAGAAAAAGATCCTTCTTTGGCCGAACCCACTATTATTCCATTAAAAAAACTGAGACTAAAATGTTACTTGGGAAGCTTTTCCTAGCATTTAAACGGTTTTTGTCTATCATCAATTTGATATTTTTATCCATAATATTGCTACTGCAACGTTGTCTTATAAAATGTTTATCAATTGTTAATTAGGGTATGATTTTATACAATAGAAAAATATTTTTTTATATGAAGAATAAATACCGATTATTTTGTATGATTTTTAATCGATTTATTATTTAAAGCAATTTCAATATTTTAAAACGTGGTTTTTTTCTTAATATTCTTTTTTATAATAAAATATATCTTCTGATAATTTAGAAAAAATGGAAATCAAGTAAGTAATTTAACCTTTTCCAAAAAAATTACGGCAGCCGTCTCCCGTTTTCACATTCAGAAGAGAAATAAAAGTTAATTAAAAAAATCTACGAATTAGGCTTTTATGTGAAATAAAACCTATTAGGTCTTCTTTCGTTAGGGTTTATAACATGGCAACGAATAAAATTTATTTTTTGGAAAATGTTAGTTTATTTATGTTATGTCACTTTTCGTTTGAAATAAAAGGGACTTAAAATAAAGAACAAAAACGACTTAAAGTAAATTTTTTTTATGTCACTTTTCAATAAAGACATAAGATAAATTTACTTTATGTCGCTTTCACGTGGACATAAAATAAATTGTACGAAACTTAAAAAAAAAAAGATCTTTGAACAACATCCTTTTGGAAAAGGCCTAAAATCAACGAAGAAATTTTGAATAAAAAAAAATGAAATTCCTTTTAATTTTGATAAACAATCTTTAATTAATTATGATTATTATAATTATGTACATGTGAATTTTTTTCTCTACAATCAAAGTACCTTATGTCACCATTAGTATAAACCAAAAGATTTTTGCTGACATTATAACTATAATATTTATAGGACTTCTTTGGATTCTGCAGCATTTCGTATAGTTGGATTATTTTAATTCTGTCAGTACCTTTCAAAGGCTTCCACTTCACGAGATTGAAAATTTGATCAACTGACAACCCGTTAGTGAAACCAAATGTGGCAACTAGGAGCCTAGTTTTATACGTGCCTTCTATAAAAAAGGCATTCACTATGTGTTCTGGAACATCATTAAAATTAATTACATCATGGTTATTTAATAACCCAAGAAACAAAATAGCTTTGTAAGGGATTACGAAGTCATTACTAGAATGATTATTCATTCTAATAGATGACTTGTTAATGTTGCAAAAGCACTTACAAACCCAAAAAAGGCGAAAATTACTAGACTAAATTGGATGAATAAGAAGGTAGAAATGGTAATGTAAGGGGCTCTTAACAGACTCAAAAGGCTTTACTAAGCCGAATTGTCGCTGGTATAACAGATTTTTTTTCTGTATACTATGTTTTTGTATGTGGTGGTACATGTTTTCATATTTTAGGTTAGGTTAGGTTAGGTTGTAGCGGGTCGGAAATACCTAGATCTCCTTGCACCTAGGTAATTTACCCGTTGTACTGCCCTACCCGATGGGCCTATAATTCCCCATCGAGCCAACTCACCCCCTTCACAAACCTAATTAAGTCCCTTGGCTTATGTCCTTGCAGGTCCTCAAGGTCCTGCAAAAAATAATCCCCCAACATCCTTGCTCTCCTAGTCCGAATCGTTGGACATTGGCAGAGCACGTGAGGTGTAGTTTCGGGTTCTTCTCCACAATCCCTGCATATTCCCGTATCGGCCCTTCCTATTCGGAACTCGTGGTTCCTGAAGAAGTGCCCTGTACATATACCAGTGAAAAGTCGCAGATTATTCCTATCAAGGTTTAAAATCTGCTTAGACTTTTCTCTGTCCAAATCTCCCAAACCTTTTTGGTGGTTTTGTTTCCCTCCGTTTGCCGCCAGATTTCTCTGTGTTTTTCCCAGCCCTCACTGTCTATTCTGGCTTTTAGTCCCGAGGAGCCCCTGAAAGATTGTACTCTTTCCAGAGTGCCCCCGTTTCCAAACCTCGCAAGACTGTCGGCTCTCATATTTCCCTCTACGTCCGAGTGGCCTTTAATCCATATAATGGCCACTCGATTTTCAAGACGTATATCTTCAAGTGCCCTCAGACATTCCACAACTGTCCTAGACCTTACCTCTGTTTTGGTAAGGGTACTTAGGGCGTTTTTGCTATCTGAGTAAATCCTAATCTCTCTTCCTTTTATCTCCTTATCCTTCAATATCCCAGCTGCCTTCATTATGGCCATGGTCTCGGTTTGAACAACCGAGGCGCAGCCATCAATGCTGGCAGCATAAGATATGTCAAGTTCCTCACAGTAAACCCCCAGTCCACAGTGTCCCTCTCTCTTGGACCCGTCTGTGAATATTTCTAGGGTTCCCTCTGGGATCTCTTGTCGCGTTTGGTTCACCACAACCCTGAATAGTTTATTCACGTTGAGTGTTCCTGCAATCTTATCCCAAGGGATTTCCGCAAATAGCTCATTTCTTATGCCCTCGGAGAAGTCTCCCACCCTTTCATGCGGTGTGAGATTTTCCCCTGCTCTCCATTGCCCTATCATGCATAGCCATAACATAAAAACACATCCCGGCTCACAAACCAACATATACTAGTAATATCCTAAAATTATGCATTTAATAATCCAAATACATACATATAGCATTAATAATGTTCTTTTTCGAACCTCTAACAAAGCTAAATGTTCTAATTTATTAAACCAACACAAACAAACAAACACATCCCAGCTCACAAACCAACACATATACTAGTGATATCTTAAATTTATGATTTTAATAATCCAAGTAGATGTTTAATGCCGGTTTCGGATACAATTTAGTTTAATAATTTTTTTTTTCATGATTTTGTTATACGTTCTTATAACATCATTAATTTCGACATTTAATAAGCAAAACTTGTTTGATAAAAATTCTAGTAAGGATCTAATAGTGGCAGAAAAAGATCCTTCTTTGGCCGAACCCACTATTATTCCATTAAAAAAACTGAGACTAAAATGTTACTTGGGAAGCTTTTCCTAGCATTTAAACGGTTTTTGTCTATCATCAATTTGATATTTTTATCCATAATATTGCTACTGCAACGTTGTCTTATAAAATGTTTATCAATTGTTAATTAGGGTATGATTTTATACAATAGAAAAATATTTTTTTATATGAAGAATAAATACCGATTATTTTGTATGATTTTTAATCGATTTATTATTTAAAGCAATTTCAATATTTTAAAACGTGGTTTTTTTCTTAATATTCTTTTTTATAATAAAATATATCTTCTGATAATTTAGAAAAAATGGAAATCAAGTAAGTAATTTAACCTTTTCCAAAAAAATTACGGCAGCCGTCTCCCGTTTTCACATTCAGAAGAGAAATAAAAGTTAATTAAAAAAATCTACGAATTAGGCTTTTATGTGAAATAAAACCTATTAGGTCTTCTTTCGTTAGGGTTTATAACATGGCAACGAATAAAATTTATTTTTTGGAAAATGTTAGTTTATTTATGTTATGTCACTTTTCGTTTGAAATAAAAGGGACTTAAAATAAAGAACAAAAACGACTTAAAGTAAATTTTTTTTATGTCACTTTTCAATAAAGACATAAGATAAATTTACTTTATGTCGCTTTCATGTGGACATAAAGTAAATTTACGTTATGTCCCTTTACCTTAAGACACCGCACCTAAACATTAACTTACACATTTAATTGAAATAGTATATGCTAATTAAAAATATTCAACTTTTCGTATATTTTGCTTATGGTTTTCTAATCACTTTGATGTTGCTTCTGTATTCTTACTAACTACTTAGTATTTTATAATTCTTCTTTTTATAATTCTACTTACAATTTTATAATTCCTCTTCCTACACAGTGTGCAAAATCTTTTTTTGACTCACACCAATATTTGTTTTTTTTTTTTTTATTATTCTTGATTTCCAGAATGAATACTATCAGAGGTTTTTGAAAATAAAGATACAAAATATAAATTTTCAAAAAAAAAAATATGTAAATTGCTAGAACTTTCATTATATAATTTGTATAAGAGAATATCTTTTTCACATGCCAAAAAAAAAAAAAAGGATAATAGTAGAAATTAGGTTAAAATAAACGCTTCAATTCTATATAAAAAAAAATTTCTTAGCATGTACACATCTTTTAAATTGTGTAGAGAAAATTTCTGCTTCATAAAAGTTTTTTAGAATCCTATATACCTACCAGGTGATTTTTTGTTTGAATTTTTTTTTTTTTTTATTACTTTATCTTAATTTGCAAAATAAAAATAACTTTTTTTTTTTTACGAATACAAATTGTTTATCCTTTTTTATTATTTTATTTTTATTATTTTTTTTTTTGAATTTTTTATTTTGGATGATTTTACAAAATAAAATTATTATAAGATATTTTATAAATCAATAAAATTTGTTAAAAAAAAATTAAATAAAGGCTTTTTGCAAATAATTAAATTTCTAAAGTCTTACGATTGTATAGAGGCTTAAAGCAGTTTTACAGAAATCTGATAGGAGAAAGTATGTGATCTTTAAAGGAGAATATAATCCGCTTTTTGACATCATTCATTAACAAAATTCTTTTCTTCGCCGTCTCTCATAAGAAGATTTTTTAAGTTTAGACAAAAATGTACTATTAAAGGATATGCTTTCAATTCCTATCAAATTTTGCAGAATCCTTTTTAAAATATTAATTCCCTTAAAGATTTTTTTTTTGTTTCAAAAATATTTCCCAAAGCTAATTTTTTTATACTCCTTTAATTTCTATAACCACAAGAAATATTTATAACGTTTTGAAGCAATTATTTTTTATTTGCGGAATATTTTGAAATTTCAATGATATGAAGAAATATCAAAACCAAATTATCAAAAGAAAAATTAAAATCATCCCAATTTTATTTAGGTACAGAAAACATGTTAAGAAAAAACATAAAATACTTTAATGGAGGTTTCATTAAATGTAATTTCAAATAAAAAACTATGTCAAGAGGCTGTTAAGAAAACAAAAAAATAAAATAAAAATAAAAAATCTTAATTAGTGTTAAGAAAAAGAATAAAAACAAATAAATTTTTCTGTTCCTTTTTTTTTTTTTTTGTACAAAATTTTATAAATTTTTTTTTTTTTTAATTTTGTCATATTTTCATTTTCTATAAATACCGAAAAATATCTTGAAATAAGTAGCTTCGACCTCTGAAAATTATCAAAACAACAGAATTATAAATAAAAACAGAGGCCTTTTGAGCAAAAGTTTGCCGTCTGTAGGAAGCTCAAATAAATACTTTATAATATGTCAAAAAATAATTTATATTTCTATTGTGAGCACCGAGCGAAATTTTCTTGTCAATTTTATTTTAATGTTTTTCGAGTAATTTTATTTTTCATAACTTAATGTTTCAATTGGGAAAAAATTTTTGAAAAAGTTACAATAAGTTCAACTGAAGTTGAAAAGTTTAAATTTTCATATTTTGTAGTAATAACATCTTATTATTTTCTCATTCATAGTATTAAAAAAATGTATAATATTTTTTGAGAAGATGGAAAATGAAATTAAGTGATGTGATGACACAAAAATTAAATAAAAAAAAAAAAAATTAATTTTGCTCTAGTTAGCAACAGGATAATTATTATTCTTGTTTTACATTTTGAAAAATTTTCTTGTACAATTTCTTTCTTTTTTTTTCTAATTTTGTTTTTTATTTTATTTTTTTTTTCATTTTAATGTAAGGGCAAAACAAATAATACTAGCAGTTATTTTAATAAAAATATTAACAAATAAAATAGCTATGCAAATATATGTATCTGATTCCTTTTTGAGTTTATCTCTTAGCATAAAAAATAAATAAATAAATAGTTAGGTATATCTTATTCCTGAAAACAATGCGATGAAAAAAAAAATGTCCTTTTGTCTTTTAGTCTCTAGGATAATTTTTTTTTTTTTGTTGTTTTTTTTTTTTGTTTTCATTTCAGATGTATTTTTAACTATAACTACCTGAGCTTTCCTCTTTTGCACAATTATTTTTGTTTATTCACCGTAAAAGTATGTCCTTGTATGTAAACAAAATTGTTTTTTAATTTTTCTTTTCCCTCCTTAAAAAAAATATATATAAATATTAACAGAGGTATGTTAATATTATGCTTACAAAATAGCGATTAAGCATATACCGATACCGATAGGTCTAAAAACTTAATTTTGGTGGTATATTAACGAAATAGTTTTCCTCGAACAGCTTGAAACAAAATATAATTTAAAAATTTATTGTTAAACAATTAAACATAATAAAACTATGGCATACAAAACAATCAAAAAAAACATTATTATTAATCATAATTTCTATATTTATTCAAAAATCAGAATTTATATGAATGAAAACCAATAATACTATTACTCTAAATTATAAATCATTCAAACTTGCAGTTACTTGTGTAAGCAACTACTGTAGTTTTTTAATAATTTCTATATATTAAAATAAAAATCTACTCTCTAAACCAAAATTGGCTAGAACTTAGTATATAAAACTAGAGTTAGCAACTAGATTTGTAGCCACTGTAATCTAGTTCAACAAAACAACTGTGGTATCAATGATTTGAGATAGATTCTATTTTCGATAAACAATTTGTAAATTTTTACCTAGAAATCTAGATTTTGAGAACTCGATTTTTACGTAAACTAACTTTTGAAACTATAAAACTATTTTCAATAATTGAATTTCCCAGCTAAAAACATTTAACTAGGAAATAACTAGGAATTCTAGCCAATTTTTGTTTAAAGAGTAAAGTAAAATACTAAACCATTTGTGATCTTCGTAATTAAGAATCAACAATTTTTTACCATCAACTTTTCATTGTCTATATGAACAGCATCACTTTCGATCCAAAAATTATATACAAAATGTCACTTAAAAATCATCTTGTCTATCTTTTCACCTTTTTTTTTTTTTTTTTTTTGATAACTAAAAATATTCCAGAAATTATTTCTCTAGAGATGTTAAAAAATATATATTTTCTAACGAAAATAATTTCTACTAGAAAAGCTATGAAAACAAGAACATTAAATACCTAAAGGGCAATAAATAAAATGAAATAAAATATAACAAAAAAAAAATAATAATAATAATAAAAGAAAATAAAATAACAACTATAAGTAAAAATAAAAATAAAATATTTAATTTTTTTTATTTTTTCGTTATCTCAGGAAAGATACCTTGATGTATGGTGTACTTTTTATTTTTTTTCATTATTTCGAATAATAAATAAATAAAAAAAAAATGAAAATAAAATAATAAAACTAAATGTTTACTTTTTTATGGAAGATAATTGTTTTTATTTTTATTTTCATTTTCATTTTTTTTTTTTCTATTCTAGTCACAGAGAAAAATTGTTCCAATTTTTTTTTTTTTTTTTTATGTTTCAAAATGCTGAAAAATTAATCAAATAAAATGTTATTTTAGTAGTTTATGTCCTTTACTCTCAACAAAAATGTCAATAGAAGTATATTTTTTTTTGTTTTGTTTTTAAGGGCAAAATTTCTCTTAAAAAAAAAAAAAATACAAAAATAAAAATAAATAGAAAATTTTATAAAATTTAATTGGAAATGTGAAAAAGCAATATTTAGTTTATTTTTGCAAAAAAAAAAAAAAGAGAAACATAAACGAAAAAAGACTAAAATTAAAAAAAAAAAAATATGAAAATCAGAACATAGTTTATATATATTTGCGTCATCAGCTAGATATTTTTTGTGAATGAAAATCACAAAACCATATTACAAAAAAATAAAATAAATTATATACATATTTTTTTTATATATAAAAAGTTAAATTTTTCATCACAAGCTTATATTATTGATTGAAAATTTTATTTTAACAAATATTTATACAAAGTCTGTTTTATTATTTTCAAATATGGATATTAATATATAAAATGTTAAGAAAATATAATTTTTTTTTTAATATTTTTACATTCAAGTATAAATTTAAACAATAATTTTGATTATTACACCTATTTCGAGAATTTATTATTATTTTTATATGAGAATTATGTTTCCTTAGTGTACATTACGCAATCGATAGCATATAACCCTAATATTATCCCATAAATTTAGTAAATTGTCTCAATTCTATACTTGATTGAAGTTCAACACGAACATTTTGATTATAAATTCAAATTTCAATCAAAATAATTTATTAAATGATTTTTTTTTTCTTATAAACATACAGCTCTCTATAAAGCTCTCTACAGTTTTGCTTATTTTTCTGTAAATATTCAAATATCTTTTTAATTAAAATTACTTAAAAGTCATCATAGAACACTTATATGTAATTCTACATAATACTAAAAGTATATATACTATATTTAATATATAAGAGAAAAAAATCTTAAAATACATAAGGAAACATTGGGATATTTTATGCAATTTCATGTTCTTAAATATTTATTTAACCCACTTGTTCTTCAATGCTTTTGTTCTATTAAAAAAAAAAAGAAAATAAGAAAAAAATAAAAAAAAAAATTGCAGAATGCAACTATCCCAATAGAAGACAAAGTATAATAAAGTCATGTACAATAATTGACTATAAGATCCTTCAGTCGAACAACCTAACATCATTTTAATTGAATTTTAATTAAAGTAAAACTTTCAAGAGACTTAATTGTTGTAAAACAATTTATTTTAAAACAAAAATTTATTGTATATACATATTTTTTTTATATATATATAAATACATCTACCATATCTATATACTATTACAATCTATAGAAAGAGAGACATCATAATATATAGCTTATGTAATATGATAGCCAAAGTAACATGTTGATCTATTAAAATTTAACTTTAGCAACTTATTCGAAAGAGTAATTTTTCCAATATAAAGTATTTTAAAAGTTTCTTTTTTCTTAGCATAGTTTGAAAAAAAGAATGTAATGTAATGTAAGTAACATGTATTCTCTAAGTTAACTTTATTGAATATACATTTAACATTCTCTTCTATATGACGTGTATTAGTTAAATATCAATAACAATGTCTTCGGAATATTGTTTTTCAAAGTTACATAATAAAGTTTACAAACATATTTCTTATGTATTTAAAAAATTTATACGAACATATTATGAATTCATTTAATGTGAATTATTCATTATTATTGCATATTTATTCAATCCTGATCCTTTGATTGATTTTGTTTGTTACAGGTTCTCGAGAGATAATTATGTCCAAGAATAACATGAACAGAAAGTACATGGAAAAATTAATACTCGTTTTTATTCTTTAAGATAACATATATAAGACTGACCGATAACTGAGAAACAATTTTATTTTTGTTTAATTAAATTTGTTTACGTTTATAATTGAAGTCTAAGTTGTTTTCTGTATTTTTCTTATACGAGCCCTGCATCATAAGACCTCGTACGGGTTTTTTTTTTTGAGTTTGTTCTACTTTTTTCCAGTTTTCTCCAGTTTTGTATTTTTTTCGTTTAAACCAACATTTTTATGAAGTTTTTGGTCTTTATAAAAAAAAATTTTTTTTAAGTTAAATTTTGAGAAAAAAATTATTTTCTAAAAGTCTACTTTTTCAACTTTTTTTATGGGCATCGCAGAAATTTTCTAAAGATGCATTTTGAAGGGCATTTGGGAGTAGTTAATTTTAGCTTTTTAGGTTTTGGCGATAAAATAAAGGAGATAGCCAAAAAACGCCTTTGAAATCCCAAAAAACAGGCCAAAATTGCTATTTTTCGCGTTTTTGACCTGTTTTTTGGATTTTCAAAGGCGTTTTTTGACTCTCTCCTTTAATTTATCGACAAAACCCAAAAAGCTAAAATTAACTACTCCCAAATGCCCTTCAAAATGCATCTTTCGAAAATTTCTGCGATGCCCATAAAAAAAGTTGAAAAAGTAGACTTTTAGAAAATAATTCTTTTCTCAAAATTTAACTTAAAAAAATTTTTTTTTTATAAGGACCAAAAACTCCTAAAAAAGGTTGGTTTAAACGAAAAAAATACAAAACTGGAGAAAACTGGAAAAAAGTAGAACAAACTCAAAAAAAAAAACCCGTACGAGGTCTTATGATGCAGGGCTCGTACTAAAAGATTATAATCTGTTTTGGCCAATATTTGACAACTGATACTAACTAGAGTAGAAAAAAATGAAAAATCCTTGTAGAAGGCACACTTTTGTCATTGTCAATATAATAAGTTAAACGAAATATTTTTTTGTTTAAAAAAAAATAATACCTGACTAAATTCCTAAATAAATACTAGTAAGTATGTACAATTGTATACATATTTATGTTCAAAAATATTTTTAACGAATCTCAACTATAAAATTCATCATCGATTTGTAAAAATAACTACGGAAAAAAAATAAATTAAATATGCATCACAATACTTCAAAAAAAAAAAATAAGAAATGTAATTACTTTTCTTCTTATATACCATCTACTTTATTTATATGCATACAATTATAATTTATTGAACCAAAAATTTATATATCTGTAAAAGGTTACTGTTTCATTTTTTTTTTTTTTTGCCTTTTAAAATATTCGCGTGAATGAAATTTATAAAAATAAAACTCCTACAAGTTCATGAAATATTTAAAAACTGCGACATTATAAAATATTCATAAATTTAAAATATATATGATGAAAATTTTAACTGAGAAATGAAAGAAATCTGCACAATAAAAAAAAATGTATGTGTACTCGATATAGAAGTTTATAAATTTACAACGCTAATTGGTAGTTCATTTGAACGAAATTAATTCGAGGTTCTTGGTTTTATAAAATCTAAACAGCCAATTTTTTTTGTGGGCCTTAAAACCATTTTCAAGAATGAAACTTCATGCTAGTGATGTTAAATAAAATAAGAGCACATGCAATTTGGAATAATAAATTAAAATAATATGTTCGACAAAAGCATTGAACATGTTTATGTTAATTTTGAATGTGAAAAAGAGGTATAAAATTAATTACTATATTTTTGAACAAATTATTTGAACAGTTTCTTTTTTTGTTAGAAAATAGAAAATTGAATAATTGTGTTGTGTTAATGAATTTGAGTCCTTGAGCTTCGCAATAATCACAAATCAATTTCGTGTTTAAATTGTTAAATGGAACAATTTCAAATATTTTTTTGTTAGTCTTGATAAAAAGAAATAATTTTCTAATTTTTCCGCTAACATATCCTAGATATATTAAAAAATCTATATGTATTTATAAATTTTTAATTTATTGGTCATTTTATTTAACCCATTTAGTAATTATGATTTAACTTAATATTTATGTTTTGCTGTTTCAAAAATAAAACAAACTATCTTTTCAGCAAATTTTTTGTCTTTAATTCGATACATATCTTAACTAAACGGGAAGAAAATATTTACAGCACACAAAACGAGAGATGATGTGAGATGTGATCCTTTTAGTAAATAAAAAAAATAAAAAAATTAGAAAAATCTATATGCAAAAAAGATATATTTCATTCGTTTTTATCAAATAAATATTCCACTTTTTAATGAAATTCAAGTGAAAAAAAGCTCACTTCTTGTCTTATTCATAAAAAAATTATTTTATTTTTTTTTTTTCATTTTTATTTGTAAAAAGATGAAAAAAAAAAAAAATAGATGGAGAGAAAATAAAAATGTTGAATGCATGTTTTTAGGTGAAAGATATTCTTGATGGAAAATATACAATTTTCCATTTTTTTTTTTTTTTTAATACTACATTATATCAAATATTTATATCCTTTCAACATCATGAAAATTCCTATAATATATTATAAATATCTTACATCATATAATATGTACAATACATTTTACAAGTATATTTAGGTACACATTACATATCTTTATGTATGTAATATGAAATACGGCAAATGTGTATTATAAAACATAAATTCTTCAATTTTTTTTTTATTTTTTTACAATGTAAAAAAACAATATTAAACAATGTTAGGGAAAATTATCAAATGAATAGCATATTCCAATTCAAAAAATATCAGTTTTATTAATAATGAAGTACATACTTGTTGCCGATTCGAGCTATTTATCATGTTTCGATCGTACAAGAGTATAATATTTTTATCCAAATAGAATTATTTTTTGATAACTTACGGATACTTATAATAGTTTTAATTTAAATTTCTAATAAAATATTGTATCAATTACCTTATAATAATACCAAATAAAATATATTCATTCTTGCATTAAGTTCAGTTTTGAATTCAAATCCATTTCCGTTGGCAGAACTAAGGAAACAAAAAGATATTTCGAGATGCATATAACATAGAAAACTGAAAATTGCTTAATATTGCAGAATATTCTGTATATATATACATAGTTTAACAAAATAAATGATTTTGTATTATTTTGTCTTCATATTTTCTACTTTGAATTGTTAGGTATTATAAACTTATTTTCTCTATTTAAAAATAAAATAGGATTTCAGGAGATACATGTTTTCCAAATTAATTCAGTAGTGGCTTATGGAAAGAAAACCAATATACATTTTTTTTTTTTTATAAAAGAAGAATAATTTTTGATTTTCAAAAACTCGAAACAATCCATATGATTATATGTACATTGTACATAAAATGTTTATAGTATATTACACAAATATAAAGATATTTTACTAGGTTTTAAAAATATAATTAATAATTAACTTTTTTTTTGTTTTGTAATTTCAGCACCACCGTCTTCTATCGAAATCAAAGGTTATCAACATAATTCCAAAGTTGAAGTTAGGGAAAATCAAGATTTACAATTGACATGTACTGTATCTAATGCGAAACCAGCAGCCACAATAGTATGGTATAGGGGGAATATAGAATATAAACCAGGTAATTACATTAATTTATTTGTTATTGCTCAATTTAGCTTACAGAATAGTGCTAAACTACATTCACATTAATTTTATTCCAAACATGATCACTTTTGTGCAGTTTTTGAAGCTCTCCATTATATTCTTTAAAATGCTAGAGCAGGTTGCACCACGATTGTTTACAGTCATTCAGATAATCTTTTTTCGAATGAATTAATGATTACTCATTATTAATGAAATCATACCAAGTCAATATTGCATAAAAAAAAATTAATAAATTGAATTACTGTTTTTCACAGCGCAAATAAATTTATAAAAAAAAAAACAGAAAATATTAATCCTAGAGGAATCATTCAAAAATTATATTTTACTATTCAATTATTTATTTATTTATTTTTTTTTTAATAAAAATGATTTTTTAAGATTTTTAATTAAATATCTTCTTTTTTTTCATTATAATTAAATTGAATATGCATTCATTTATGTATAAATAACTCAATTTGACAAATGTAAATTTTCTAGTGAAAATAATAATAATAAAAAAAACAAACAACCAAAAAAACCAATATTTCTACCTAAAGAGCTCATACAATGAAATTAAATTCTACCCACATTTTAAAAGGATTTTCCAAATGAAAACATTGTCAATAAACTACCAACTTTTATATTTAAGTATCTTAATGCAGTATTTTTGAATTTCATTACACAACAGAAAAAGAAAATACAAAAAAAAAAAAATAAAGAAAAAAAAAACAAGCTGAAAATTTATTTACAAAATAAATATTTTGAGAAAGACACAAATTTCCAAATTGTGGTTGGCATTTAACTCTTATCTGTCAAAAACCACTCTGTTTAGAAATCCTTTCACTTAAAAGAAACAAATTTTCCTAAATTTTAAATGTAAATTTGCTACAAACAACATTTTTAATGAAATTTGAATAAAAAAGGATTGCAAATGTCATTAATTCATTTAAATTATAAATAATATTAATAAAATAAAGCAATATAGGTTTGAGGGCATTAGTTTTTGCTAATTTATTATATTTTACACTTTTTAGGACAATAAATTTAATTATCTAGACTAGAGAACCTATTTCTTTAATCACTTACATGGTTTTTTTGGGACGGGTTAGATAGAGACGAGTTTGGATAATTTCTGCTTGAAACTTTAAGCAAAAAACTTTAAGTCATAAAAAACTTACTCTATACCTTAGTAAATGCTTTTAAATCGGATTCTAGGTGATAATGTATTAATTTTAAGTTAATGCTTTTCTTGGAGAATTAGCTCTGTGTGTACCTTTCACAAAATTTGCATTATTTATACAAGGAAAAACTCCTGAGTCATCTTCGAAGCACGATGTTTTTTTTGTGGTTAATATTTTTTTTTTACTATATGTAATGTGAAATGTTTGCTCCCCAATATACTCTATCACTACAGATAACTAAAAATATTTTCTCCTAAATCATACTGTTACCTACATACACACATTATGTACATATAAGTTTAACGTTAATGACACAAACAATGAAATTTTGCATATGACAGAATTTTTGTGACACATTAAAATATTTTAAGTATACAAATTTTATCTTGACTATATTTTTTAAAGAGTGTAAGAATAAAAGGATAATTCCCAAATGTAACCCTTGATATTGAGTTTACTTTAAACAAACATTAGACTTTTAAAAAATTACTTTTTTTTTTCGTCTCAAGCTAAAAATTTGTCAGTATTAAAAAATGAAAAGATAAAAAAAAAATTTCTCGGAATATCATGTCAGAAAAGGATGGTTTTTTTCTTCCATTACACAAAAAGTGATAAAACCTGAAAGACTGTTAAAACCAATTTACCTTTTTAAGTTATGCAATTTTGTTTCTATTTTAATAAGCACAAAAAAAGGTGAATTAAAAATTACAAGAATGAGTAGGAAATAATTGTTTCGATATAAAATTTATCTTTGGATTTAATCAAACTTCAAAGAATTTGTTTTTTTAATTTTGCTTGCTTTTAGGTACTTTTCATTTCTTTTTTATTTTTTGTTATTATTATTATTTATTTTTGTTGGAAATTTTTGTTTGTTAAAATATTCAACAAAAATTTTTATGAAATTATGTTTTTGCTTAGAGGTAAAAATAAATTTTTTTTTTGCGCCAATAACAGATACGTTGAATAATGTCTTGATTCTGAATTTTGAAATTTGTTTAAATTTTCATAAAATTGTATTCATATAAAGGACAAACAATTTATTAAATCTCTTTATTTAAAAAAAAAAAGAGTATTTAATTAACTTGTCATGAAAATGAAGGAATCCTCAAACCCAGTAATATATAGGTAGTAGGTCAGTTATAAGAGTATATGAATATAATAATCTATAGCTTAAAGGCTTTAATATTTTCAACCACACGCCGTTGTGCAAATAATTAGCTAATTTATTTGATTTCGAAAATTATGTTCCACAACGATTATAGTTCAGAAATATATCTTAAAAGGTATATCTTCATTATTATATTTTACTAATAACCATTAAATGTTTACTTGGAGTCAGCTATAGTAGTTCCATTATACAGCTACTCATGTCATTTCGTTAGTATTAATTTTATTGGGATCAAAAGTTTTTGTACCTTGTGAACACTAAATTTAATATAATATTTAATATGATAATTTTCAAATTTAACTGAATTTTTTTATACAATTGTGTTTTTTTTTTAATCTCAATGAGGATTTTTGAAATAAAAAAAAAATTGTCATAGTATTTTCCATAATTCTTCAAAATCCCAAATAAACATTGCAAAGTTCTTATAATGCTTTTAAATTGTTCTATTTTAAATTAATTTAAAACTTGTCTGTACAATATAGATGTATATGTATATGTACACATAAATTATAAAAAACAAAATTTTTTAATCGGAAATTCCGATATTTAAATATAGAATCTCTTTTTATATCTAAGTGGAAAATTCCCATGAAAAATTCTCTGAATATGTACAATATTATTTATATACAATACACTTAGATACTTAAATTATTTAAATTTTATTATTTTGTGTGAGTATATATGTACATGTATTATAATAGTTTTTAGAAAATATTTAAAATATTTTTACACATATTTATAAATTAAAATTTGTTATAAAAATTTTTTTTAACATAAAAAAATATAACCAAAAATATTATAATTAAACATAAATTATTACATTTATTTTATAAATTATACTATTCTAGTATTGGATTTGTTGTGAAAATCTTACCATCGTTCAAATGTATATTTTGATACTTATGGTATTATGGTTTTTGATAGTGTTGATCCATTATTCGTTGTTATAATATATTGTCATTTTATAATGGAAAATCAAAAAACATCCTGATTGTCTAATTTTACAATATATTTTACTGTGACTTAAAGCACATATCTGAGGATCACTAAATATTCATTTTTGCAGGATGAAATTTATTTGATTATGTCGTACAAGTATTGATTCGGAATTTTAACTAAAAAAAGATACAAAAAAAGATATAAATGCATTATCTATAGATTTGTTAGAGCTACAAATATATATATGTTTTATTTATGGTTGAATGAGACGGCAGAAACTTTATCTCATTTAGGAAAATAAATATTTTTTTTTATTTAATATTTAAAAATTTTATAGAATTTTTGGAATTACAAATAAATATTTTATTTAATATATCTTAGAGTTAATTTATTTTTTGAAACATATTGTTGAAATATCATTCAAATAAAAAAAAATTATTAAAAAATAGGCTGAACATTTATAATTAATTTAAATCTTCTTATATCTGTAGATAGATAAAAACCAATTCTGAACTAGTATATTTAGTAACAATGACAAAGAGTAATATTGAAATGTATTTAGATTTTATAAGTTCTTGCAATATTTTATTCTCATTCTCAAATGATTTTGCAAACATCATCATCACATATGTGACTAACTCAAACATAATTTAATTTTATTTAAGTTTTTGAATATCATGAAATAACAAAATTGAAAAAAAAAAACTAATATTTCACTTTACAGTGATGAAGCAATTATCCAACTCAAGTATCTGTCGTTACTGCTTCGTACGTTTTTTATTTATCAGCAAAGTATTTTTTATTCAGTAATAGGTATAGTTGGAACAAATCAAGATAGTAATAAATACATTTTAAAGTTTACTCTAATTTTTGGTCAAACTAACACCAAATTTTGCACTTGGAATGAAGGTTTCGTCTAAATCAAAGAAGGGATAACGAAAATTTTAATAATTTATTATTTTGGGTTTATGAATTAAAAAAGATCCATTATTTTTTTTTTTTGTTTAATCTAATAATACATTTGAAGTTTTCAAAATATAGAATTTTTCTAAATATTATTGTGTTTTATATAATTCTTATAAATGCCTCTTGTATCCTGCAGATATTTGATCAATATTGAAATTCACTTAAAAATGGTTGCATGGGTTGTCAGTAAAATAACAAAAGCAGATACAAAAGAAACACGAAATCTTTGTTGACATTAAGGTTGTTCAATGTACCATTACGTTTCAAAAAAATATTGAATTCGAAAAAATGCATTTTTCTATCATAGACATAATCTGGATGTTATGTTTTTTGCAACACTCATAGAATTTGAAAAAAAAAATCATAAATAAATACATTAAAATTAAAATAAATAATAATCATCAAAATGTATTTCTTTTGATTTAAATTTCAAAATCCTATTATTTCCTCTTTTTTACTCTACACGGATCCCGCAGTTATAAAAAGGGACTTTGCTTAATGCTTTTTGCAACAACTTATTAAACAAAAAATGTTATATTTAAAAAAAAAAAAAGAAGAAAAAAAAAAAATCTGAATAAAAAAAAAAATATTCCAAATCGGCTTTTAAATATGCAAATTTTTCTTAGAGTTTTCCCGGTTTTTTTTTTTTTTTTTTCCTTCATTAAAAAAGCAAAAATATTTGCATTTTTTGAAACATTAAAAAAATTCAATAAACAACAAAAAGAAAAAGAATAATAATTTTTATGTACATAATACAATTTTTAATGAAAAAAAAACAAGAATAAAGAAAAAAGTTTTCAAAATCCTTTTTCAAGAAGAAAAAAAAGTAAAATGACAAAAATGTAAAAATCCTTAATTTTATATACATATATATATTATGTATATACTTTTTTAGGCCTAAAAATTATTTCATTTTTTTGTTCTATTTTTCTTTTCTCTAATTAATTTAATCAAGGATATTGCTAAATTTCCCGTCTCTGGTCTAAAAATATTTTTTTGTTTATGAATGATGGTCATAATTAAGACAAAAGTAAATTGACATAAAAAAAAGTGTTGTGTCAATTGAAGATATGTATGTCAAAAAAAAAAAAAATTAATGATATTATCGTTGAAATAATTGCACGAAATGCGATTCTAGCTTACCTTTAAATTTTTAATTTTTTTTTGTTCTAATCAGATTCCTTTTATAAGCTTCAAATAAACTCAATGTCAAAAATGTAAGGAGTATAAAAAAATAATTTCTTTGCATTCCCATAATCAATATATCTGCAGTGGTACTTATAAGTTTGGTGAAAATAAAAAAAGTTATGGAATAAAATGTATTTAGTTCTTTCAAAGATGTTGTAAAATTTGTTTTTTTTTTTTTTTACCAAAGGGCCATATTAAAATAAAAGTTTCAACTATTATTTTCCCAATAATTTTCCTATAGAAGAAGAAGGGTCTATTAAAAATTAATAAAATATTTTGAAATGGAGATTATAATAATACTTTATAATCAAATTAATAATTTTCTACCTTCATATTATCTGAAAACCTACTATCAAATTGTTAAAAGAAAAATTTGCATTGTGGGAAGTACCTTTTTTTCTTATTTTATTTTTAATTTTTATTTTTATTTTTTTTTATTATTCCCTGTTGAGTTTTTCAAAGTCAATTTTAAAAAATAAATTCGTTATACATTTTCATTATAAATTCAATCTGTATGTATATACTACTGATGATGAACAGCAACAAAAAAAACAAACACGATATACCTAAATGTTATCATTTTACGTAAATTGAAACTTAGAGTAAAAAAAAAAAACTTTTCACTAAACTTGACCTCAAAGGACTATTTCTCTTTTCCAAGAAAAAATAAAAAATAACAAGAAAAAAAAATCCGCAGAAGACAATGAAAATCATTTGAAAAATACTTTACTGTGGAAATTGGTCTTTTAACTTTTTGTAAGAAATTGTTCTTATGGTAAAGTGGAATTGACTTGAAAACCATAAAAAATTAAAATAATGAAAAATATCTTTATTTTTATGGAGTCCTTGTGTAAGAGTTTTACTTCATTTCGGTATTGGTTTGGTGTCTTAATTTTCATATGGTACCTCTAAGTTTCACACTTTAGTCTTAAATTTCATAAAAAAACATGTGAAAAATAATATCTATCGCCGAATGCATATTATGATTTTTATTTACATTATTGGTATATTGTAATTGTGTGATATTATGTAATAATTATTTACACTCACATTATAAACATAATGGAACATGTTATTTATTCAAAAACATCAATACGGTCAATTTAATATTAATTAGTGATTAATATTTAAATTATCATGATTTTTTTTTTATTTACAATTATTTAATAATTTTAATTAATATTATTTTTACTTTAATTAAATTTCAAATAAAAAACTTATGTGAAAGCCCCTCACAAAAGTAAAGCAATTAAATATTAAAATTGTATTTGTTGCTGACTAATCCATGATATACACGAATGTTGAATGTTTTTTCAACATGTTTTCCAACATAAAATGAAAATGATTTTAAGATTGAAAGACTTGTTGAAAAATGCTGTCAGCCAAAGACAAAACTGAAGAGAAGTAAATTTAGAGTTGGCCAAAACTCAAGTTGAATAAACATTAAACTCATCGTGCTACACCTATTTCTGTCTTATTAAATTTCAACGACGATAAACAATTACAATTAACCACAAACTAAATAGTTAAACAATTTTTTTTCGGTTCGAATAAAATTTAATTTTCATTCTAAAAGATTTCTACTTCTATATGGTTAGAATTTAAACAATTTCCTATCAGTTTTTCTTTTTTTTTATTTTTTCATGAAAAATTGAAATGAAAGCATTGGTGCGCAAGATAACATTACATTTAATTTTCTTTTCTTTTTTTTTTGTTAACTTTTTGTAATTTTTTCTTCTTTCTTTTATTATTATTTTTTTATTTTATTTTATTTTTTTTTTTTTACATTTTTGATAAAATAGAAAAATATAAAGAAGAAAATTGAAAAATCTTATTTATTAACCATAATTTGTCTTATTTTTCGCATAAAATTTTATTAAAAAGTTTTGTTTTCTTCTAAAACCAGATAATTTTCATAAATAAAATGAAAATAATAAAAAGAAAATTTAATAGAAATTAATAAAGTTAGGTTAGAATAAAGGATTATTTATTTAAAGGAAAACAAAAAAAAAAAAAAATTCGTGAAATCTCTTAAGGGTAAATTTAATAATAAATTAAAAACTTTTATAGAGTAAATAAATTTCTATAATAAAATAATAAATGTATTTTATGAAATTTTTAAGTGGATTTAGTTCGCTATGTTTTTCAAAAAAAAAAAAAATAAAATTATATATATTATTTATTTAATTTTTTTTATTTTTCTACATTTCCTTAAGTGTTGAAATAAAGTAGCAATTTAAAATAATAATTTCTATTTTATTTATTTACACTTATTTATTGTTTTTAATGTTTAGTTATATTTACATATATAATTAAAGTTATAGATATTTTGATTTAATTTATTATTAATAACTTATTATCATTTGAGAAATATACCATCAGATAGCGAGATCAAATGAATAATACTTTATATTATTTTCATATGTTGAAACCATTTTGTAACAATTTCGTGACAATAAGTTTTTTCTCTGAATTATTATCAAATTATTAAATTCTAAATCCTCACTAAGATTCATAACAAGATATTTTCATTTTCTTTTAAAAAGTGAGCCAAACTAAGAAGGCGACTGAGGTGGCAACTAAAGCACGAAGCGATTAATATCTCGCTTCTATCACTGATTTTGGCATAATGTTGAAAAAACTAAAAAATAATGAATAATATTATTTATTTTTATTATATAATACATACTAATTAGAAGAATAAAATCAATTTATTATTTCAACGATATTTATTTGAATTTTATTTTAAGTATGAAGGTTTTTCTTCAGCACATACCTATATATTGTCACTCAAAAATCAATAAAACACAACGACAACAAAGTAACATGAAAATTTTATTTAATTAATTGACTTGGAAATGATGATATAACACTAAATTACTGATTTTCATTTACAAAAATAATATAACAAGAAAAAAATAAATAAATAAATAAATCAATCATTTTTACATTTAATGTGTTGCCTAATTAATAAATTTATTTGCGATTCATCAGTAATGTTTTTACTGATTATAAAAATAATTTATTAAATATTGGAAACATAAGCATTTATGTTTGTTTAATAATTTTTAATAAAACATATAAATTGATGAAAAAATAATTTATTTTTGTTTTTCTTTTTAATACTCTTAGGAGTTATTATATTATATAATTTTATATGAAAAGAACAAGTCACTTGAATTGAAATGAATTATATTATTAAATATAGAATAACAAAATGAGATTTTATTATTTATAATAACATATAAATACATAATTGTTATTATCTTTTGTAAATTAACTTCTCTTTTCATGAAATAAATATAGTAAAAAAAATTTACATAACTAAAAAGTATTTATATAGTAAAATTTGAAGTGTGTATTTGTTTGTTATTGTCAGATATATAGTTGTTCTTAAAACAAAACAAATAATTAGTTTAGAATAAAAGAAAAACCTGAAACTTAAGAATTTTGTAGGTAGTTTTTTTTGGAATGAAAACTTTATTCATTAGAAAGTTAAAATTAATAAACATGTTTAGTTAATATAATGCTGAAATGGCATTTATAATAAATTGATATTCTTAAAATTTTCATTTTCCCTATTTTTTTTTTTTTTTTTTTTTTTGGCGTTCATAAATATTTTATTATATTTTAAAATAATTCTGTTAGAACGATATTATATATAGTACATATATATTTATATATGTATAATTTATTTATGATTCATCGAATGAATTATTTGTTATATTAGGAAATTTTTCAATCGATAAATTTTGATTTATTTATTTATTTATATTTCTAACAAATAAATATTTTTGTTTGTGAATTTTCTAATCTTTGTTTTTCTTCATGATTGCGAAAAAGAAAGAAGGCAAAATTTTTATTGCAAACAAAAATATATCAAAATTCATATTATAATTTTTTATTTTTATTTTGGCCTTTTACTTTCCTTCTTATTTGAAAGAAAATAAAATGACATCACATTTTAATGAAAGAATTTATAAATCAATATTGGTTACATTACACTATAAAATTTTATAATTATATAAAATAAAGATAGTGAAATCTCTTAAGATTAATAACGAATAAAAAGTATATTATTTTATATATTTATTAACATATTTAAATTAAAAGCACGTAGAACATAAAACATCATGAAGAGAGGGGCGAAATAGTTTTGAATCTTCTCTTTTTTAAATGTGTTATGACTTTAATGTCTACTTTAAAAGGAATTCCCATTCAATAACGTTAAAAAACAATAGGTAGAAGTACCGGATCTAGATTTTTGGTTATGTCAACCTATTTGTCCACAATAATATAGCAAAAAGACAAATTTCAACAATGTTAAATTCAAACAATAAACCAAAAAAGATTAATTTAAAAATTCGTAAACAAAACGGAGCCATTTAAGATTCGGCTTTTAAATAAACTCACTTATCAATATTATACAGGTATCTATACTGAATCTTAATATTTAGCAACAAAAGGGGTCAACCAATTTTTTTTTTCTACCGAATAGTATAAAAAGGGTATTTGGAAGGATATCTGTTTTATTTTACGTTTTGTTTTTTTTTTTTTTGCTTTTATCAATTAAGATTTTCAATATAGAACGTTTTTTCAAAATAAAAAAAAATAAAAAAAGGTCAGATCCCTTTTTTTTTCTTTCCATAGCAATTCGCAAAAAAAAATATTTTTTTTTTTGTAATAATATATGCATGTTTTATGTCAACTTAGTAAAACTGACATAAAAAAAAAAAGAAGAAAAACATAACATTCTCTTCCCTTTTAGAAAAAAAAAATAAACAAAATAATAATAATAATAATAATGATAACATAACAAAAAGGGAAATAAATTTAACTATTAAAATTTCAAGAGAGTTAAAAAAAAAAAAAATCTACTTGTAGCAAACAAAAAAAATTACTTAAATGACAATTCTGACATTTGCGCCCATTAATAACAAACGAAATGGTGTGAAATACTCAAATGACATTTATTTGTGTTTTATATATTACGAAAAAAAAAAGTATTGTTAAATAAAAAAATAAAAATAAATAAAAACAAAAAGAACTTTGATATCTGCCTGTTTTTCATTTGAAACAATTTTTCTTATTTTTTTTTTGTTTTATGTTATTCGTTTATTTCTCTTTTTTTCCCATGTTCTTTGAATTTGTTTTTCAATTTAATTCATATTGGTTTTGTTCCCTTTTTTCGGTAGCAATTACAAGTAACAAGTGATGGAAAATTCTAATACTTGTTGGATATGAAACTACAAATTTCGGTCTTCACTTTGATATTAAAAAAAAAAAAATTTGATTTCAAAGTTTTATTTTCCAATAACGAAGATATCCGTCAGGCATTTCGGATAATTAAACAAAACAAAAAAAAAAGATTTAAAATTAGAAATTTAGATTTATAAACAAAAAATTCTTTTTATATTTAATCCTTTATAACAAAAAGTGGAAAAATATTGCGCAAAATCAGTTCTAATTACAAATTTATTTTTATAATGAATGTTGCCAATTGAAATGTCGGGTTTATCTCCTTTCAAATTTTTCGTAAACAATTAAAAATAACTGATATTTTGAAAAATTTATTATAAGGAAAGAGACCTAAACTATACGTTAATGTATATTTATTAAATCAAAAACCTCCTGTTCATTAAATTAAACGAATCAAGATCTATATATTCTAGTTGAAACTTATTTTGATAATGGCGGGACATTTATACACTTCTTATACCTATTTCTTTCTGATTCTCAATGAATGAACTAAGTATATTTTAAAAGAGAAGTACTGCATTACGATTGGACTGTTATTTCTAGTGTTAGACTGTATACATTTTTTTTTTTCGAATTTTGTGCAAGATTTTCAAAACAAAAATATTAGTGAAATTCTGTATTAAAATTTACTTTGAAAAAAATTTCCTTGTTCCACTTTTTAATCGGAACTTTACGTTGTTGAGGCGGTATACTGTTGATAATATGTCAAATAATTTTTCATATATTAAAATTAAAAAATTTAATTAAATTTTCTGATTTGAAATTATACTAAAAAAAAACTAATTTTATAATAACAAATATTGCTTTTTAGTAAAACGGTTATTCGTGTGTCAAATTCGCTATTAGAAACGAAAAAAAAAAGTTTCCACATATTAATGTTATATAAATGAAGTGAAATCCCATTTAAAATTTATCTTCCCAAAAAACAAAAATTTGTTTTTCTAAAGATTACAAACTTCAAAAAAAAAAAAAAATTCTTTGCTTTCATTTATTTTTATGCTTATATTTATATTTTATATAGTGTACATAACTAAATAGATAATAAATATTATAAATAAATTATCTAATTTTCTCATCTTCGTATGAGTGTTTTTCTTCTTTTTATTTATTTTTTTTTTTGCGAATAACATCCTCTGATACTGCTGAAAAGTACTATGGAAAACAAAACAGGGGAAAAAAAATTAGACAGAAAATTTATCGTTTCATTTGCAGAAAAAAAATTAATGTGAATTGAAGAAAGAAAAAAAAAACATTTATATTAACACAAATTTTTATTTTTATTTTCTAGCAAAAATAAATTTTTATTTATTTATATATTTTTTTTTAAATAAAAACAAAACAATTGTTTTTTTTTTGTCTGTGTTAAAATGGTCTGTAAAAATTAAGATTGATTTTAAATGAACAAAAATTTAATATTAAAATTACAAGTTTGCTATTTTTTAATATTCTTAAAATTAATCAAAATTCTTTTACTTTTTATTTCAGAAAATCGTAAGGACACTACAGATGAAGTGAGTAGTAAAAGATTTACAACAACATCTCGTCTAACATTAAAACCAACATCGAATGATGATTATACTGAGTACACTTGTCAAGCAAAACATAAAGCATTGCCACCAGATATGCCAATGAGATCAACTGTTCAACTTTCTGTACTATGTAAGTTTATTCTTAGTTAAAAATTATTAGGGTGTGTTTTCATTTAAATAATTGAGAATTCAATTAATATTGCATATTTTTAGGCATTCATAGAAAATCTTAAGTGAATAATAAAAGATAATATAAATAGAAAAAATGGTAGAAAGAAATTTAAAATTCGTATTAAGTCTTTTTCTTCAAAAAATAATACAAATCACTTTTTATAGTACATAATGTTTTTAATTCAAGTTAACATTCCAATTTGATTGTTTCAATATAATATTGTAGCAGTAGAACCAGCAAAAATTTAAATCTACGACTATCCTGGGGACTATAAATTAAAATCTATTTTAAAATAAACAAAACTCTTAGATTTTAAATGTTTCATAGTATTTAAAATTTAATACACAAAATTAGGATTATTGGTATTTTATATTCTCAAATAACATAAAAACATATAAAATTTGTATATAAATTTATATTTTTCAAAGGTATGATATTATTGAAATTTTATCTTCGAATTCCAATTTAATTAGTATTTATTTTGGGGTTAGATAATTTTTTGAACTATTGAGATTTATCACATTGAAAAATCTCAAATTTATGATATTCTATAATACGCACCATATTAATCGAAATACATAATCATATAATATTATATTTGTTATATAGAAAAACGTATTCATTTATTTTCTATTTGTAGGTATTAATAAAAACATATATTTTTTCATTAATCCTACTTAAATTATGTTGTACCCTTAAATAATAAATAGGAATTTTTCAATCGCTTATGCAATTTATTATAAACAATATTATATACTTATCCATGCATAAATATTATTATCTTGAAGTTTGAAAGAATTAACTATATGTTGTTTTTTTTCAAAATCTAATATTTTATCATTTCATTTCAATCAAATTCAATAGTCATTGAATAATATCATATCATATATAAATTTTGAACAAAAAATAGATTTTCCAATATAGTTTTCTTCAGGCACCATTAAATTAATACACTGAATTGTCTATTAAATTTGAAGAAAAAACTACTATACATAATTTGTGTATAATATAGTGTCAATAAAAGTTAACATCTTGTCGTGGGGCTACAATTTTTGACTTATACATGTAATATGCATGTATATATGCATCATCACTATTTGATGAAAAAAAAAGACCCAAATCAAATTATATATAAATTATAGTGTTTATACAAATATACAACATATCAATTTATTCTAAGAATAAAGATATTTTAATTAAAATTATTGTTTGCCTAATTCTTCTCGAATAAATAGAAGAATTTATAATATTGATTCTCTAAGGCTTTTGATATATTTAATTATAATTTTAATAAATTCTATTCAAAAACATATAGGTACGAAATAATAATAATAATTTAATATATAATGAGCACGCATCATATATAGAAATGTTATGTATTGTATAAGCAAACATTATATGTATCCTCAAATTTATATTTGAAAATATATAACATTTTTTAATAATGTTAAACCATTTACCATTAATTTAAATGGAACATTTAATACTATTATATTTTTCTTTTTTTTTCTATTTCCATATATTTTTATATTTACTTTATTTATATGTATTTATGGTAAATTTTGGTGAGATAACAAAAACACACCAATGAAAGTCAAAGCTTAATACTATTTAAGCAAGCAACTTCCTATTTAAGTATGCAACTTCCTTTATTCTTTATGTTTAAAATATCTCTTGCCATCGAAGAATAATTCTATAGAATATAACGCTTCTAAACCAAAATTTCAAATATATTTCGAAATCTTAATTCAATAAGAAATAAGTGTACTATTTTATTATTCTTGCTTGATACACTATCAAGAACTGGTCAGAAAACTAAGAAAAACAGAATAATACCTTTGTTTTGTACGTGTTTATTGTAAGATAATTTCATAAAAAATATTATGTAACTTAAGTAGATGTCTGTTTTGGCGAAAGAAATTTATTAGAATGAGAAACTTTTCATTATTATAATATAATAGTTGGAAAATATTATGTAAAAAATTTATTTGTTTACTAAATAAATGTTGTTTTTACAAAATCTCTACGAAAAATTAAACTGCCTGTATTATGTACATATATACATAATTTTAATTATATTTTCTATAATATATTATTAATGTAAATATGTATATGTATAATTATTTTTTAACGTGAGAAATTTTGTACAAAATTTTCTAACTTAAAAAGGCTTTAACAAACCATGTGTTTAAAGCTCCATATTGCGATATTATTTCATATCGCCCACAATATGAAATTATAATTATATTGTACCTACATATATACCTAAATACTACATAGGATTTTGTACAACGAAATATTTTGGAATTAAAATATAATTATTTTTAGACCGTTTTTGAAAATGAAAAGAATGGACTATACTTTTTCATTAAACGTTCTTCCGTCTGTCCGTCCATTACTAATTACAACATTTTCAACTAATAAGCTCAAGAATAGAATTCTAAGATTCTCGAAAAGTGAATATTTAAACGGAGTGTTGAAGAAAACTCTATTTGTAATGTTTAAATTCTTTTCATCCCAACTATTATTTTGATATTCACTTCATACATGCGAAAAGGAACATAAAATTGAATGTGAAATAAACGGACCTATGCTCTCCATTTATGACGTACTTTATATTCTACATATACATTTTTTTTTTAACTAACAATCTTTTTCAACATGAAATGCAAAATTTTTTGTATTCATATGAGTACATACTTTTAGATACATAAATAATTGATAAAAAATTAATGAACATTAAAATAAATAAATGAATGGACTTTTTATATGAATTTTAAAATAATCACTAAAAACATATATATTTATTTATATTTATTTTAATTTTTGTATTTTTATATATATAATATTTCAGATCCCCCTGGAACACCGTACATTGAAGGTTATACACAAGGTGAAACATTGAGACGTGGACAATTAGTTGAATTAGTTTGTCGAAGTCGTGGTGGCAATCCACCTGCACAATTAATTTGGTATAAAAATGGTGCACAAGTTCGTATGACCTACAGGTAAATTTAAAATTCATATTTTATCCATTACACATCATATAAACAAAAAAAGAAAAAAGTTTAATTAAAAAAGTTCTTTATTTTTTATTTATTTTTTTCATCTACATTTTGACTACAAACGTTTCATATTTATGTATGCAATAATAATTATATATTTTTCTTTAATGAAAAAATATAAGTTTGCACACAACATATTAAATGAAGTTTGTTTTAACCTTTTCCATTATCAAGTCTGGTAGGTTTTTTTTTTTTGCTAAGAACTAAGTTTTTTTTTTTATTTAGCCTTTATTTGGTTTCCATATTATCATATCCTATAATTATTATTTCTTTTGGTTCGATCAAATTAATTATTTAGGTCTAAGATAGAATATGAAATCTGTTCAAAGAAATATTTAAACTCTACTATTATGAATATAAATGTTTTTACCAGGTTTGGAACATTTTGACCATTGTACCGAATTGACAAAACAAAATCGTAATTAATTAGATAAATTTTTCTTTTTTGACCACTTTCATATGAAAAATGTGTGGATTTCCAACAATTTTCATTTGCACAGAGATCCATTTGGAATTTCTAACTGAAATAATCAATTGTGTTCTGATTCCCAAAAATATGATATTTTAGTTTCTAATGGAATTTTGTTTAAAGAAAAAATATATATATATATAGTTATCAAAATCGATTTTTTTATGAAATATATACTTATTTTCATTTCTTAATTTTCGAACCTCAATTAATACTAAAGTATATTGGATTTTAAAAGAGATACAAATTATGTAATATACTCTAGACAGCTTAAGTTTCTTCTATTTTTTTTTTTTTTTTAATATACAAAAATTTTTCATCATAAGTTTTAGAAAAAAAAATTTTATTACTTCTACGTCGTAGTTTATTCAAATTTCACTTGAAGAAAAAAAAAAAAAATAATTTTTCTACTTATTTGAAAGGAAATCTTCTTCTTTTTAATAAATTTATGTAAGTGATTTTTTAATGAGGAAAAAAAAAAAAAAAGTATTCGAACATTTTTGATGTTTAAAAAGTTATTAAAAATCCTTTCCTGAATGATAAAAAAAAAAAAAAAATTAATTTGGAGCGACTATTTTCAACTCGAAAAATATTTTCTTTTCTTACTAATTATATTTTATATTTTTGAAAATATTTTTTTTTTACCAAATGAATTTTCTTTTTACACCTTTTCTAGTGAAATTATCTTTTTTTTTTTTTTCTCTCTTGCTTTAGAATTCATAAAGTACCCCTTGAAACATATTTTTCAAAGAAACTAATTGAATCATGTACAAACAATCTCGTTGCATTTTCTTCATTTTTAGAGACAAAAAAATCCTACTAAAATTTTATATTTTAGTTTTGAAAGTAAAAAGCAATTATATAATAAAATAAAAGAAAAACCTTTTCATTTATTAACAAAAAATTATTTAAATCTGAAAGCAAAGCATGAAATTCAAAATTATATAATACCTATCGAACCAACAAAATTGTGCCAAAGAATTACGTAATAGAGCAAATTTCATATATCTTTATTTTCTATTTTTGAGGACACAATTCTTATTAACTCGTACAGGAATTTGTCTGTATATTTCTTTACTATTTTCGACACTCTCGTAGACCCACTTTTCGTCATCACAGCGAGCTGAAATTTGGCACACAGGTTCATGTCGCGTGACAATTGAAGCTATCAAAATTTGAAGCGGAAATTTCCATGGAAAACCCGGAAAATCATTTGAAAATTTGGTAAAAATTTGAGTAGTGATATATCCGTTTTAGGAAAAATGCAAAGTTTTCTGATTTTTCTGAAAAAAATTTCCGGAATTTTCCGACTTTTCCGGAAAATTTTCCGGTAGAAAAGTTTTCTAAATTATGCAGGATCAAGTTCCCTATCAACTGGCATCATTACTTTCTCTCCGACAATGGTGAAAACTTGCAGAAAAAATCGAAGAAAATTAATGAAAAACGCTTTTCCGGAGTTTTTCCGACCAAGGAAGCGTTTGAGCGTTTTGCAACCTGACACAAAGTTGTAGAGCGAAATGAATTGTATAAAGTTGCTTTTGCAGAAAACTCCACGGAAAACCCGAAAAAGCGGAAAAATCATCGGAAAAATTTTCATCGATATGATTAGTCATAAAATTGTTTTCAAACATCTCCAGCACATAATAACAATTTAGTTAACGTGAAAAAGGCAGAAAATAAAAATAAGTTAAAAACGAGTTTTCCAAAAAATCTGAGTCCACCTCTGTGTGTGAAGAAAAAGTTATTATCTACTTTTTCATACGGCCTGGCCTCAGTTTTTTGGAAAACTCGTTTTTAACTTATTTTTAATTTCTGGCTTTTTTTGTGTATTATATACAAACGAAATTATTTTCTAAGAATTTCAAATAATCATTTCAGATACATTTTTATAAATCTCAAAACTATTAATTAGACTTGAATAAATAAAAAAGTAAGTTTAAAAATGTGTACAATTATTGTGTGTAAGCAATATAATTGTATAATATAATTATATTTGGTAGTGTATAGTTTTTATAGCCTTTTAACATTGAAATATGCATTATATGCGTAATGCACAACTATATCAATGGAGATCTAGGATTTAGAGTCGAATGAGCTTTTCATTTCGATTTTTTATCAAATTTTATGAAATTTCTCTTACAATTTAAATTTAACTTGTAATGTGTTCGATTAAAAAATTTGATAAGTAAAATAGTTTTTCCAAGATTTAATTAAAATGTAAAAAAAAAAAAATTAACTAGAAAGGTAACTTTACTTTAATAAAACTACGTATTTTTAGTTTTTATATTTTTTTTATAATACTATTATTATCATTTGGGTCTTCTGATTTTACAATTTCTCCCGAAGAGATACAAAATTTAATAATATAATTTTTTTTTTCAAGTTTTTTAATTTTATTTTTCTTTTTAATTTCAATTTCATGTCCACATCCTTTTACTTTTTTTTCCAACTTTTTATTTTTTTGCAATTTCACGATATTTTTTATTTTTTATTTCCTGATAAAAACTTTTTTAATAAAAATATGGACAAATTTCAAATCGTTGAAATTTCTAAATGTGAGATGAAAAAAAAAAAAACAAATTTTCTTTAATTTCAATATTTTTTTTCTGAGAAATCTTATTTGATAATAAAAGCGTCAAAACGATAAAAAAAAATAAGAAAGTTTTATCAAGTATGGTAATCTAATAGCGCTATTTGAGTCATTTTTAACTCTTAAAATTTTCTTAAGTAGACTACAAAATAAAATGTTTGTATTTTTGTGAATTTGTTACATTAATAGAATAATTATTAGTATCTGTATGTAATTATTTAGATATTAGTTATACTTTCTATGGTCGAAATATAAAACATGAATCGAGAGAGAGAGTGATAAAGAATCTCAAAGATAGTTCTGATAGTCCTAAATGAAACGAAATACTTGCCTTAACTGGTAAATATAAGACGAAATTATCTGAAAACTATCTAACATATTGCAAGATATTTATGTTTTTCTAAGCTCCATATGAAAAAGAGTAGTTATGAAATTAACTCGATGGAAATTTTTGTTTCTAATTTAAATAAAAAAAAATCATGATGCAAGCAGTTATTTTTTTTATTGTATAGCATAGTACGTATCTCAAATTTTTTTAAGTTGCAGAATAAAATATGAAAATTGGCAAGATTTTCCTTTTGTGGGAAAAATATAATATTTAAAAAAAGAGAATTTTATGAAAAACTTTACATCAAATTCAAGAAATTGAAAAGTTGATATGAAAATTATGTTTTAAGGGAAAATTAATATATCCAAGAAGATTAAAATAAAGAAAATATGTTTTTTCTTAGCGTTTATTTAAATTTCCTAAATTTATTTTTATTTCCCTTGGTTGGTTGGTTAAGATGGCGAAAACCCTGCTGAACCAACAGGGGTTTCCAATTAGCGCTTTCGCACCGTTTTGCTACCATTAACACTCATAACCAAGGCCTAGCGGCGATAATAGAGCTAAATCCAAAATTTGATCACCTCCCTGGGTTTTGCTAAGGCTAACACATCTACGTCCTCGAGAAGGTAGTTTCCTAATGTGTTGTTTCTAGATCTTGCAAGCGCCGGGCATTTGCAAATAAAATGGACTAAAGTCTCTTTTTCGTTCTCAAGACCGCAACTGCGGTACTTCTGGTTATAAGGAATACCCAGTCTTGCAGCATGTTCACCAACTGCCCAGTGACCCGTGTAAATTGCAGTGATTCTAGAGATGTCTTTCCGAGACATTTTAAGAATCTCTTTTGTTATTTCTTGTCGTATAACGGCCAAGTTTTCCTAGTCGTTCTACATGTAGATAGCGCCCTCCATCTACTGTTAGCTAGAGATAAGAAGTTTATTTCCCTTAAAAAAATACTTATTTTATGATTCGCTACTATATCTTCAACTCTATAGAATGTTGATATGATTATTACTCATTGTTTTTATTTTTTATTTTCAGAACGAGCGGCAGATTATCCGAAAATCTTTATACATTCACTGCTGAAGCAAGTGACAATAAAGCTAGATTCCGTTGCGAAGCGACTAATGTAATGTCTCCAAGTCCATTGAAGACTGAAGTTGAGCTAACTGTGCTGTGTAAGTATTTTTTTTATTATTTTGTTCACAATTTATATATTAATGAGGTTATTATTCTTAATATAAACTCATCAATCCTGTTTGTCGAAAATAAAATTGCATACTATCTGATCTACGATGCAGAAACTACAATCATTGTAAATAGTAGTATAAAATGCATATTATATATATAGACTATATTCGTTGTTGGTCGCTATAGTGACCGATATAGAAGAGAAAGGTTTAATTGAACTTTTATTTAATTTTTGTTTTTTTTTTGTTCACTTCAAAATTCTTTTAAAAAAATATTATATTTTGATCAAAGAATTTTTTTTTCTCATGATGTAATCAAAAATTTTTAAAAATTTATAAAAACAATCCAAAAAAAAAAAAAAAGAAGAAAATTAGATGGTTTCTCTAAGACAATCTGCTTTTTTAAAAACAAGGGGATTAAAATTTCGTTCTTTTGAAAAAAAAAATAAATAAATTTAATCTTCATTTTTTCTAAACTTCAATTTGTAAGATGGTTTTATTTTTTCCAAAAAAAAAAAAAAAAAACAAATTTAATGCACAATCTTGTTATTAAGAAAAAAAAAATTTTCTCATGTAAACAATTTTCTCCCTTTAATTTTTAATAATGACAAAAAAAAATTGATGTGTAATTTACCCCAAAAAAATAAAATAAAAATGCTGATATAACGAGAACAAAAAAATGTCATATTTCGCAAATTGTTGTTTTATCACCGCTTCCTTGTTTACAAAAGAAAATTTGTTGTAAATATGTTTTTTCCTTTTATTCTCATTTTGTTTTGAAAATTTCGAGAAAAAAAAAACATACCTATTTATGTAGTATGTATATAAAAATTACATAAATATGTACTCACATAAATTTCTCGATTAAACCCTAAAGAAAATTACTTTACGGAAAATTACTTTCCTCCAAAATTTAAATTTTTCATTACACAGTTTGTTCAAAAATTACTAAATACAAGCTTAACGCCATAAATTTAATTTTTATACATTTCCGCAAAGCCAACACTGGGTAGTCTTAATTTTATGTCAAAAACAAAATTCAATCTTTTCAGCTCTACTACCTTAAGCTTTAACCCATTCAACCCATGATATTATTAACACTTCACGCTGACTTCTAATTACTATCTCTAATTACACGTATCTAAGTTTATATTTTATAGAATTATTTAATTACAGAGTTATCCTTAAATCTAATTCTTATTACAGTTGCACCGACTCATGTGTCAATAACAGGAGCATCTGAGGCTCGTGTTGGTGAAACTGTACCATTGACTTGTGTAACAGCTCCATCAAATCCGCCTGCTGAAATTAAATGGTTAGTTGGTGGAAGACAAATACGTAATGCAACATCAAGGACAGTTGTCAGTCCAGAAGGTGAAATTTTGAATTCTTTTTAGTTAAAAATTTATTCATTATGGATGGAATTTATTCATTACATATTTATTTAAAATTATAATAAAAATATTTTTTTTTAAATATTTTATGACGGAATTAAAAGTTAATAAATCAGAATTTTATTAAAAGAATTCCATAAATATTTTCTGCCTTCACAGAATTTGTATGTGATTATTTGTTTTTGTTCAAAATAATTAAATTTTATTATATTTTTCTAATGAAAAAATTATTTATTCTAGTATGAATTAAATTCTCTTAAATTTAACTTTTATTATTATTATTGTTATTATTATTAAAAATTATTTTTTTTTTCTCATTAGGTGGATGGATAACAACATCAAATATAACAGCTGTTGTTGAACCAAATAAACGATCCTTAGTTGCAATTTGTCATGGTTTAAATATGCAACTGACAGAAAATGTTGTATCAACTCATACAGTTAATGTTTTATGTAAGTTATAACAGTATTTTAATTAAATATTATCAAGAATTATGAAAAAAAAAAGAAGATATTCTTCATATGTGAACTTAATTTGATTAAAGTTGAATAGTAAAATATTGAAAATTTTTATAAATTATTAAAATTCTTTAAAATATAGTATCATAGATATATGTTGAAATTTTTTTTAAATTTGTAGTATGAACCTACTATCAAGAAATGAAGAATCCAAAATTTTGTGAGACCCCAGAAGAAAATTAATAAAATAATACGACAAACAAGAAAAATAATTAAAATTAAGTAAAACAATCAATTACATATATTACAATCAGCAGTAATTATTATTATTATTATTTATATTGAATGAGTAATTTTGTTTTGTAGATTTTAAAAACAAGAACTGAAAAAAATTTTCAATATTAATTTTGTTAAACTCGTGAATGTTTAGGGCGTTGACGTAAAATAATCTGTAATTCAATGAAATATTTGGAGATAAACATTTCATCGATCTTTCAATGGATTTTTCCTCTTTACTTTATTTTTAATTTGAAAAATACCTATTATTTTAACATATGGTTCTGATAGTTATGACAGTCACATATCAGATAGTTACAATTTACCACATCGTAATATAAATGATGTACAGCGTTGTATAGTATAATATTTTATGCATAATTAACCAAGTCAAAAAAATTCATTATGAATAAGTATGACAGCAAAAGAACATACAAAATATTAATTTTTTGATTGTTGTTATCAAATAGCCTCAGTATTACATACTTACATTCATATTATGTTCAGTTCTTACCTGAGGGTATTTTATATACAGGAAAAATAATAATATATTTAGCTTACAAAAATATTTTTTTGTACACAAATACCACATATAGTATAAAAATTTCATTCAATTTAATTTAATAAAAAAAAAACAAAAAATAATTCCTCTAATATTTTTATCCTTGAATCGAAGAATTTTTCAACATAAGTTGACATTATTCGTGCGAGAAAAAAATGTAATAAATTTGACACCACAGTGGCATATGACAGATAATTTTCCAAGAAAAACCTTATTCGTTTTTTATTTTGTGTATTTTCTTCTTGTCTTGAACGAATTTTAAGAGAATATTTACCAAAAAATGATTATATACGTGCAAGCTATCAAGTTAAAAGGATTTCTTTACTTAGTATACAGAGGGTTTCTACATTTGGGAGTTAAGAAGACATGAATTACTCAAAAACAAAAAAACAAAATTATATTTTATTTATTTATTTTCTACTTAGTATTTCATATTTTAAATAAAATGTGCGCAATTGAGTGTCTTAGGAATTTATTTTTATTCACAAATTAACAAATATAATAATAAATTTTTATTTTTTGCCATTGAGAATTTTTTTTTTTTTTTTTTCAAATAAATATTTAAATTTTAATTCACTTGTGTTTTAACATCATCGCATGAAATTGAAAACATATGCATTGTTGGTTGCATCTAAGTTTTTTTAATTTGAAGAAAAAAATTTATTTATTGTATTATGCAAAAATAATATTTAAATTTTGATATTTAATATATAACAAAATTCTTTCACTTAATATACAAAATAATATTTTATATACCTATCATATAAAATTCAAATTAAATATTTATACATTTTACACCGACAATACATGAGTTGGGTATATTTGATGATATCGTTATTAATATAACAAATAGTCCTGTTATATATTGGTATTATCACAATACAAAAATCTGAGAATCGAACGCAAAAAAGAATAGATAAAAAAGTGATATTAAAATCTTGTTTATAAAATTATATTAGTGTCATCTTCATTGAACTATTACAAATTAAATTTATATCATTTTATTGTAGATGCAAAAGTGAATGAATATAATATTTCGTTGCAAAAGGGGCATGTTTTAGTTAATAATAATTTGTAATAGAAGTTTGAACATACAAGTCAAGGAATAAAATGTGTTGTCTCGAACAAATACATTGTGGTTACTTATAAAATTCATCCAATTTTCTTAACGACAATTTTCCTGAACTAAATTTTATAACGTTTTGTCACACCTAATTTTTATTGGTTCACAGTGAAAATGCAATTTCCGATTCCAGTCACAAATTATTATTATTTTTTTTTTAGAATTTTCCAATACCTAAGAATATTTTTTTTTTGACAACTTCTTCTTTAATAATTTTTATAATTTATTTAAGAAAAAAATTCTCAGCACATTTTCCTTCATTAACAGAAATATTTTATTAAAAAAAAAAAAAATAAAAATATTAATTTATTATTCTATAACTGAAAAATCAATTAAAAATTTATGAAAAATTGCATAATTTCCTATTGAATATTAATTGATAACATAATTGACCTAAATGTTCAATAGAAAAACAATTTTCCAAACGTATATATTAAGTAGAAGAAATAGTATATAGAATAAAAATAAACCCCCTCTTTAGTAAGTACACTACCTATCTTATGTTAATTATGCAAAAAGCGAAGAAAAACTTTTTTATTTTATGTTTTTTTTTTTTACCTAACTTCTTTCTTCTTAATTAATTTCAGATATGAATTAGAAGATTTTCAAAATGTAATTTAATATTTTTTATTCTACATTCAGGTATAAGAAATTATTTATAGAACCCTTTCTGAATATAATATTTGCATAAATTTTTTTTACCTTATTTGTTAATGTAATGTGGTATATAAGAAACTAAATTAAAAATTCATCAAGAATAGAATAACTATAATAATGTTGTGTAATAGTTTGAAGAGTATGCTTTTAAGTTTAATTGAAAACGCAGTATAGTTTGCAATACAAGGATATTTTATTGAAAGCAAATCTTATTTAGGGCCAGTTTATCTTATGTTAAGTCAATGTTTATATAGGATAAATATTATAAAAGTAAAATAACACAACAGCTAAAACTTATTTTCGATCAATGCTAATAAGACCCAAGCATGTTTAATTTTTTTTGATTCCCGGCTGTATTTTATTCATTATATTGCAATTTAATAAATTTCTAAATATTTTCTTTAATTTATAAATTTAAATAAAAGTATATGAAATTTTCTGTTAGCTTTATAATAAAGAATAAATTCCGTTTAATTTATTGCGTAAAATACATAAAGCTCTAATATATATTTTCTTGTTATTTTTTTTTTTTAAGAAAAATCAAATAACATTATATTTTTATATTATATAAAGAAAAAGAAAATTAATTAAGCAAATAGCACAATTTTCTTAATTTAGTGTTTTTTAATTTTGTAGACTAGAAACTAAGCAGTTAACTTTAAGTTTTGGTTCTAAGAATATACAAATTCAAATGAATGTAATATAAATTTTAATTAAAATAAAAATGGGAAAAATATGAACAAAATGTATTCAATATCAACCTCAAAATTTTAAAAGTAGTATTTTATATTTTACACAAAACTATACTATAAATTCTAATTATTATGTTTTAGGTAACCAATTTTATAATTTAATAACATAATGTAGAAACTTAGTGTATTAAAATTCTATCCTTTAAGTATAGGCTCCATCAAAAACTAAAAATCGATCTGTTTTAATTATCAAAATCTATCTTAATTATGACGAAACAGTAAAAATAAGATTAATATGTGATATTTAAAATGAAGTTATTCACTACTTGCTTCTGATTATAATATTTGAATTCGTCTTCGTGAATCTATATTAGCGCCCGCCTGCCTCGAAGAAAAAAATTAACTACTACAATATTATGTTTAAGAATTTTCATTTGCTTTTTGACTTGGCATAAAAATGTTCTTAAATTAAATTTTAAAAATCTCGTTCTCTGCAAAGTCAATTCATTAAAAAAAAAAAACATTTTTATTTCTATTTTTCATGAATTTTTTCCTATGATGCATTTTTAGTACACGCAAAAACATTCTTTTTCGAATATTCTACAAAAAAGGATGATTACCTAAACCTACATTTTTATTTTTAACAAAAATAAATTCATTGAAATTGAAAATTTAATTAAAAATATTTCTTTAACATTACCTCAGCCAAATTTGGGAAATAAATTAATCTATATAATAATACCGAAATTTCGGCTAAATGTCAAATCATTAAATTATGTTCAATGTTATTCAATTCCATAAATGTTATATTATATAATTTTCACTGAATATAATAAAATACAAAATCTGATATTTAATAATATATTAACAAGATACTAATCTGTATAATAATATATCTACTAAAGAATCACTAATTTCAAGTATACAATACTTCAGATTCAGGCTGCGAAATTTTCTTACAAAATTTATACATAATTTTCATAATTCAAAATTGAATAACGAATATAAGAAACTTTCGTAACTTGTTTGAATCTCAACTATACAAACGTTATTCGTTGTGTTGTGCTGTAGTACTTATTATATTTTAATTTAGTGCAGAGAATTGTTGAAATATTGGTGTTTTATTTCAATTTATTATAATTAAAATTGTTGGAATCCTATAATTTCATATTTTTGTTAAAGTTTTAATTTTTTATGCAAATTAAATTTAAAATACTTATTTAATTCATAATTTCTTTTCGCGTTTAATTTGAAAGGATTTAAGAATAAAATTTATATATTTTTGCTTCAAGCTTGAACTAAATTGATGAGAAAACTGTCGGTAATGATCGTTAGCTAAAAAATTACTATAGATAACATGAGTTTTAATTTTAATTTTTGTTTTCTTTTTAAGAAGAAATATCTACAATAATATAACATATATAAATAAGTACAGAATTTAAAGTCGAATTTTATGAATTTTGAAAATAAAACCCCTTTTAGGGTTATAATGATAGAATTTTTGAAGGAATGTTACAGTCATATGAAATGATGCATTATAATAAATAAAATATAATCGCAGTTGCAAAAATTCTTCATTAATAATGAAATGTTATCTAAAAGACAATAATTTTCATAATTTTCTTCTATTATTGCTTATCCTTGTGCCTTCTCTTAAAAAAATTAATGGAAAAAAAAGCAGTCATCAGTGTCGAAGCGAATATACTTATTATATAAAAAGACGGAAATTTCTGAATCAAGAAAATTATGTGAATACTTTTATGATTCAATATAATTTAGTACACGAAGTGTTAAAGTTTAGTTGTGTTGCCATTTTCAAAGAAGCGGGCAGAACTAACCTGATTCGAAGAAAAAATATATAAATTCACCCTTAAAAAATTTAAGATCTTTTAGTTGAAAATCCTTCATACCGCAAGAGATGTTAATCATTAAGAAATTTTTTTTTTTTTATTCCGTGGCTTTGCGATAGCACTTGAAGATATTGAGCTTGAAGCTGAAGGCAAATAAATACTATAACTCCCTGATTTTAATGAATAAAAAATTTCATATGAAAGCGTATAAAGCGGAAAAACAAACATTTTTGATATTGAAAGCGTAATTCCTATGTTATTACGTATTTGAATAATAGAAAGCTTAAAAGCGCATAGGATTTGGGCGGGCTTACTCTAGATAGTCAAGAAGAATAAAAATAGTTAATTTTATATTTTATTTTAACAATTTTTAGCTTTTGTCGTCAATGACTCAAATTCATATTTCTTTATTATCTTGTGTTCATTTTTTTATATTATTATTTGCCTTAGAAATAACGCGTTTCATGCATACAAAAAAGCAATTTTTTCTTTTACATATATATATAAATAAAATTCTAAGATTGTTGATATTTTTCTTTATATTTTATTTTTTTCCTTTTTCAAGCATGAATAAAACGATTTTTACGTTTTTGTTTACCTTTTGAAGAATCCTTTTTTAATAAATTGTCATTTTCATGATTATAATAAGTTTACATACATTTTGGTACAATGATTCTCAAGTTCTTATTCATCCCAAACAACACCAGTTAGTTTTGAATTCTGCATAAAAAAACTTCCATCACATCTCGAATATAACAATTTTAGGATATACTAGTTCATTGGACTATTAGGGCTAATTTTTCTCTAACTAAAGAATAGTGTAAAAAAACTCAGAATTCATTTAATTAAAAATGAAATCTAATCATCAAACTAAATTAGTGTACTTACTTCAAACAATTAAAAATATAAAAGAAAAATATAAATTAACTTTTTGTTTTTTATTAAACCTCAAACCGAACCATCTTTCGTAAGTGTGACAGCCTATTGTCAACCTATTTTGCATATTAATATAGTACATACTTATATTAAAACAAAAAATTTACTGTCTACTAGTTGATTTTTATTTATATAATTTTATTTTCTGGTTCTATTAATGTTGAAAAAAAACTTCGTAATAAAATAATAAAATTTTTTTTAAGTATAAAAATCAAAAATAAACGGATTAATACATTTAGGATACAAAAAAATTCATAAAAGAATGCTTTAACAACGTTAGCAAATTTTTTTTACATTTTTTAAGAAAGCATAACATAACTGAGAACCACATATTCTAAAAGAAAACAATCTAAGTTAAATAGCCTGCAGGTTATTTTGAAAAAAATAAAACAGTGTAGCTTAACTTTGCATAAACATATTTAATATAAATTGGTGAAACAAAAGAATATTTGAAAAATAACACAAATCTAGTTAATGGGCTCAACATTTAATTATATAAATAAATATCTGAATTATTTGCTAATTTAGTTGATAATGCAAAATAAAAATTTGTAACAAAATGATTATCTAGGGATACAGAATCCAGAAATATTTTTTGTTCCTATTATTTTTTTTTTTGTCATGCTTATTCGTATTTTTATGGCATATAATATGTATGCTGTATATGTTCTATGTGTGGATACACATAAATATTACATATATATATATATTTTTAAGGTGAAACGTGTTAAGAAAATAAATTGCAATCAACACTTAACATCAAATATGAATGGAATAAATAATTATTATATATATTTTTGTTTTCTAGTTATATATACAATATATACATATATTTATTTCCCCCATATCCTTATAGTAGATTTCAAACTCATATTGTCATTTTATGTAGTCTGTTTTTATTGTTTATGAAAATATATACTTTTCATAGAAAGAAGAAGGCAAAAAAAAATATTTTAAATAATGCATAAAAATGTATTTATATTGTAATGTTGCGATAACATATGTTTATTGTTTATTTTATATGGTAAATAAAAAAAAAAACAAAAAAAATTCTTTGGATAAATATTTTATATCACATAATTATTTAAATATTAAATATAATGTAAACAGAAAATGCCTTGAAAAGAGTTCTTTTCATTTCGAAATTTTTAATTTTTTTTGCAAATGCAAATTTGTCTAACAATTTTTAAATTAATATATTTTGAAATTAAGAAATTTAAATTAATTCATTATTTATACAAACATTTTGTCAATAAAATTAAAATTAAATTGAAAATAAGAAATTCTTAGAAAAAAATAATTTTTAGAGTATAGTCCATATTTTCTTATTTTTTTGCATTATTCTTTTACCAAATTATTCTTACAACCAGTTACCAAGGAGAAAATAATGATCTTCTTTCTTAAGAGCAAAAAAACAAAAAATTATAATCAATTTATGTTCAGAAATACTCATTATATGTACATTCTTATATCTGTAAATATATATATTATAGTTATATATAAATATTGCACTTTGTTTAAATCAAAAAGTAACTTTGTAAGCAAAATTTATTTTTTATGTTTTTTACATAAAAAAATAATAATAATAATAACAAGTAACATTATACTTTAACTTCACTTAAGAGTATTATTTACTAGTTTTTATTTTGCAAAAATATTAAAAATAGCCAAAAAGCCAAAGAAGAAGAAAATTTTTTGGTTATAATTTTATTTTTTTTTCCTCTTTTTCAGCACTGTTAAAAGTGTTAAAAATATAAAAGGATTCATTTAACAAGAATGAAAAAAAAAAAAAAAAAACGAAAATAAAATCCACTTAAGTTAAAAATGTATAAATTTAATAAAAGAATTTTATTTAACATCGTCGTCGTCGTCGTCGCTATATTGGGTGGATAGATGGAAAAATATTCATTTTTTTTTAACTGCTACATTCTTTATACTTGATAGTTGGTACATTGGAAAATTTGGACACAAAATGGTTTTTTTTTTCATAACGATGATTTTTATTATTAGGGACTAAAAAATCTGTATTGTACCAGAAGTTATTATAATAATGTCTTCGTCTTTCTCGAATTAGGACTTTACTAATAATTTAATAATTTAATCCTGTAGGTCATAAGAAATTTACAAGTCTAGAATAAAAATAGGAATCTAACCTTGTAAAGTGTCCCTTGTCACTCTTATTTTTTGCAATAAAATAACCAATTTTAATATAAATTTGACCCTTCTGCAGATAAAAGGTCACGAAACATAGTTTATTTTCCCCGGAGAACAATATTGATTGTTTTCTCATAATATCTAAACTTAATATTAAAATAAATAAAATATATGTATAGCTTTTGTTTTTTAACCAGATTTCCTCAAATATGCTAAAAATTACAAATTAAAAACAAAAAAAAAAAAAATTTGTTTTCATTTCAAATAATGCCACTAGCTGTCAACTAATAGTTAGACAAAAAAAAAAATTTAACTATCATTTATTCTATGCACATAGTTTTTTGTTTGTTTATTAAAGAAAAAAAAAAAAAAGATTTTTTTTTTTGTTTATTCACATTTATGTTTCGGTTTAATGGTTTTTGCATAAATAAGATTTTTCATATTATTTTTTGTTGCTGCAATTATTTTTCGTTCATTCTATATTATGTATACTATATAGTTTTTGAAAGAGAAAAAAAAATTATTAGCTAAAGGAAGACAGTTTTCTTTTATTTTATCGTTATAATTTTATGAAAAGTTTTAATAAGAAAATTGTTATTTTGGGAATTTTTTGCACTTCAAGTTTAATTTTATCCCAGGGAGAACAAAAAAAAAAACATTTATAATTCACATTATTTCGTACTTTTACTTTTTTTTTTTTTTCTTTTTATAAAGCACCTAAATTTTTCCTTTAAAGTTCTCTGTCTGAAGCAGGTTCTTGAACTTTTCAAGGATTTCAGAAAAATATCAATAATTTCATAAAAAACCAAAAGAAATATGTACCTACATAATTTTTTTATTTTTTTTTTTTGACATTTATCCAATATTTTAAGTTTAAAAAGTTTTGAGTGGATAATTTATTTTAAAACGAAGAAATTTATTTCTCTTTCTAAAATAATTTTATTATTATTGATATTATTTTGTTATAAATTATTAATATTAACATCTTTATATGCGAAAATGTATTCTTGAAAATATTTTAATTAGGGTTCAAAAAAATACAATGAATAAAAATTAGAAATTAAAATACGAAAAATCTCTTTAATTTGTTTTATTCAACAAAATTTATCACGGAAAAATTTCATATTTCTCTTTTCTTTTCTTATAATTTTTTTTGTTCATATTTTCAAAAACAACAAAATTTGTATGACTGGTCTTAATAGATAAAAAAAAAAAAAACAAAAAGAAAATACAAATATTTTTCATTAACAAAAAAGCATAACAAAAAAAAAAGTATATAATAATTAGAACAAATTCATCAAAAAAATATACAAAAGTAACATAAAAAAAAAAAAAAAAATTAATTAAAAAGACAAGTTTTTTTCCTACATTTTTTTCTCATACATTTTTTTTTTTTTTTTTTAATTTAGAATGTCCTTTTTTGTATGTTGTCCTTTTTTTCATCATTCTTTTTTCTTTTTTTGTTGTTATTATCTTATTTATTTATTTATATTTTTCAAGTAGACTTTCTTAGTAAATGCCTAAAAGCATATAAAAAAAAAAGAGAAAATAAATACAAAAAAAAAAGATTTAATGAAAAACAAATTAGAAATAAAATTTTCTCCTTTAAAAGCTAATTTTACAAAATAAAACTAAAAACAAATGAAAATTATATATATTTAGAAAATATTTTCAAATTATCGTTATAAATATAATAAATATTAATTATCGTCAAAAATATGATTGCGTTAATGAAATTGAAAAAATTTTGAAAATATCCTGTTCACTAAAAATGAATTATTAACTTAAAAAAATTATAACCATAAATTTATTTAATTCTTGAAATTTATTTTATTTTTATTTTTTCAGACCCACCATCACCACCATTAATATCGGGTTATAGCGAAGGTCAAATAATACCAGCTGGTTCAATACAAAAATTGTTATGTGTTTCTTCTGGCGGAAATCCATTGGCAACTTTAACTTGGTTCAAAAATGACAAAAAGGTAATTAATAATATTCATAACTATACTAGAATATAATAATGAAAGCATTAAATTTATATAGAAAGATATTCAAAATAACATATTAATAAATTTTTTTAAAAAGGCTTAAAAATACCATTTTTAGTTATCCTGCACTATTATCCATATAATACCTCTTAAGCCTTTTATTATGTGAACCATCAAAAATTTTTACCTTGGGTTGTAATTCAAAAAATAGGAACATTAAAATTCAATGTTACATCGTACAATTTTATTTATATATACAATAAATATATATATTATATTTATGGTATGATAACCAAAAATACATTTTTTTTATGTATTACATGCATGCATGAATGATAAAAAATATGTAGGATTTTTTTTTTTTTTTTTATTCTCTCTATATATTTAAAAATGACAAACAGAAAAAAAAAAAAAATGAATGCATTAAACTTTTTGGCACTAAAGTCTAAAAAAAAAATTCATAAACAAATATGTACAAAACAAAGTAATGCAAATTAGAGCCAAAAATAAAAAATAATAATAATAATAATACAAACAAAACGTTGAAAAAGAAAAAAGAAAATGAAATTACAAATATTTATACATTTTTTATTTTTTAACATTTAATAAGAGCATAAAGTTATTTTTTTTTTTTTGCAATGTAAACTACAATATGTATGCAGCATCATGAAACATATAATACACATAGAGTACATGTAGTTCTTTTTTTTTAGAAATAAAAATATGAAAATAAAATTATTTTATGCTCTTTTACAAACTAGATAATTTTATGTTATTATAAAACAAAACATAAAAACTAGAATTTACATTAATTGAAAAAATATAGTTAGCAAAAACATAAGATATATATAGTTGTGTACATTCATATAATATTCTATATGGTTTAATAAATTAATCTAACTCTGTGTAATAATAATATTTCCATATAAAAGTACTTATCAATTTCAAATTATTTCTTAGCTCAAAAATTATAGCAATAAATTCAAATTTCTTATAAAAGAGTTGTAATTTTACACACACCTTTTTTTACATTAATTATATCTCAATATTAATAAAATGTATGCTGCTGCTGTTAAAATACTAAAAAATTTGTTCACAATCTATGAGTAAAAAAAAATAAAAAAACCGCCAAATTGTACCCATAAAAAAAACCAAATTTAAATTGAAATTTTCATTTCAACTAAAAAAGAAAATTGTTGAAATTTTGGCCTCAAAACTAAATTTGTTTTTAATCACAAGCTTTATTAAGAACTTTATAGAGTTGATTTTTTCAAAGGATATAAGAAAAATGTTATTATATTATTTATTCTGCAAAAATTAATAAATGTAAAACAATTTTTCAAAATAGAATTAATAATCGTTTAACATTCAATTAGAAATACACTTGTATAAATTGGAGAGATTCCTATATCCACAGGATATATATACATAATATTCTTTGAAGCAAAACTTCAGTTAAGGAAAAGTTCTATGGTTCTATGAAAGTTCTAAAGTTCTAGAGAAACAACTAAGAATTTATGAATTTCATCATAAAACGCTTAACCGATCATTATTTTAATTTTAAACTAATATTATTAATTACTTGTGTGTAATTTTATCACATTAGAATTCGTTAATATTATAATTATAAAAGTATTTTTGTTCTTTGGTAATTTTGTTCAAAATCATTTGAGCATAAAACTTAAAAATAATAAGTATTCTTTATTACCATGAGTATTAAAAATAAAGATTATACTCATTGTGACACATTGATAAAGAAAATTTGGCAAAAATTCCGTTTTGATGATTTTTTACATATTATATATAATATTATGTGCATTATATTTATTATGGTTGATGGTTATGACTTAAGTTATACCTTATTTTATATTTGACTGTGCTGTCATTAAATAACATAACGAATATAAATGCAAGTAAAAAAAAAAAAAAGATAATGCATATGTGTTAAAAAGCATACTTAAATTTTTTTTTTTTTCAATATTTTTTGGATGACAAAATTTATTTAAATTTTCATACAATTATTTTTTATTTCTTGTATCTAAACATTTTTCAAACTAATCTTTTTTCCTAAAAAAGACGACGTTGCACACACGAATAAAACAATTTTACGGGAAATATATATAACTACAAAAAATTATGTGTTTATGGTTTTAGGTATTTGGCATTTTTATTTCCCTAAATAAAATTATTTTCAAAATATACACTTACAAACAGATTCTTTTAAATAAATATTATATTTTAATTATAACTATGACAAATAAATATTTTCAATACATTATCAGTTATCAAACAAGCCAAATATCCACATTGAAATCATAATATTCGCTTGAAAAATGTACAAAATTTATTTTATTAACCAAATTAGCTTGAAACTTAAAATCCTAACAATTTCTTTTCCTAACACATCAGACAAATTCAAATAATATAGTCTCTAAAATTCCTATATTATCATAAATAATATTTTTTTTGAAAATACAAAAAAAAAATTCTATCTATGCAAATTACTTTAACGAAAAATTTATAAAAAAAATGCAATATATGTTATCTTTTAACTATACATATATACTATATACGTTCAAAAGCATAAAATATTCTAGTTATGCTTTGATAAGATTTTTTTCTCTCATATTTTTCAATTTATTTTGTTGCTTTTGATATAAGGCGGGCTGCTGCTGACTATTTAGCCTTCCATTGATTCTAATGTTCTTCAAGGAAATAACATAAATTTTTAAAAGGAAAAATGAAATTTTATCCGAACTATTATTAGAAGGAGTATGGGAAAATGATTTTTTTTTTATATAGAAGAAACATAAGTAACGTGATTATTATGTAAACTTTGTTGCAGATGAAATTCTCAACTTTTTTTTTTTGAAAATATGTTTGCATAAACTCTTAAGTAATTTTCTTGTTTTTTTTTTTTTTTTTTCCAAATTTATACAAAAAAGAAATTGTTTACAAAATGTCCTTGATGTTTATGCTAATTTTTTTTAACATACTACAAGTGATTTTTTTTTTATTTTGTAATACTATATATGGTAGCAAAGTTTAACGAAAATTATGGTGAAAAAAAAAAAAAACAGGAAAATTTTGCAAATATTTTTAGTAAATAAATAAAGTTTATACCTTTATGGCATATACACTTTATTTAAATTTTATATTTAGTGTAATAGTTAGTATGCAAATTTAATAAAATACAAAAAAAAAAATGCTTAATTTGTATTTTTTGAAGTAATTTTATATTTCCTCGTTTTTTAATTTCATTAAATTGGAAGCTCAAAAGTATCACAAAATCAGCAAAAAAAAAATATATACTTGATGTAAACATATTATGCTCATTGTATGTATATATACATATGTTCAGTACATGTTCAAGTACGTTATTTAAAAATATTTATTTGTAATTAGGCTAATAAAAGTGGATTTTGTTTTGTGCCAGAACAAGAGAAGCAGACTAATTAATAATATAAATTTAAGCATTTGAGAGCTAATGTGCAACTTTTAAATTATTTCTCAATTTTTTTTAACTTAAGTCCATTTTTGTATAAAAATTATTCTTTGAACCAAGATCACAATTTTTTTTTATATATTTTTTTATTTCCTATTTTCAGATTAATTCTGCTATTAAAACTACCGATAAATCTGTATCGGCAGAAATTACAATATTAGCTAATGTTACAGACAACCAAGCACGTTATAGATGTGAGGCACACAACAGTGCAACAGAAATTCCACTTTTTGAATCGAAAACATTAAGTGTACACTGTGAGTACTATATAAAATATAGTATACATATATATAGATTAAATTACATATTTATAATTTGTTTTAAAAAAAAATTTCAGTTGCTCCTGAAACTGTTAAAATTCGAATAGACCCAGAAGAATTAACACCTGGAACAGAGGCCACATTAATATGTGATTCCAGCTCGAGTAATCCACCATCTAAGGTGTCATGGTGGCAAAATGGAATCGCTGTAGCTGGTGAGTTTTTATAAATTCCCCGCAATATTAAAAAATTTACTCTTCGTATTCATTATTATAATTTACATAATACACAATTAATTTTAATTTCGAAACTTTTATTTTCTATTCATTTACTTTCAGGTATTAACAATTCTTCTAAACCAGGATTATGGGGTGGTACTGTCTCCACATTAGAATTAAAAGTAAATGTCACTCAAGAAATGAATGGCATTGTTTATACATGTCAAAGCACTAATGAAGCCCTCGTTAGAAGTGTTCATGAAGCAGTTAGTTTACAAGTTTTATGTAAGTAAAAATTTAGTTACAAAAAAAAAATTGAAAATAATGAAATTCTCAATATTTTTAAAATTAACTCATACTTCGATGAAAATAATCTTGGAAAATTTTGATATTGAAATATTGGAAAATTTCACAATACGAACCATTATTTTTAGAATTCAAAATGCAAAATTAAAATTAATTTTTTAAATTTAAGTTTTTCGTATAATTTTATTTCATCTTATTATACATATGTTCGATTTAAATTATTATCTATATATAAATGTGTATGGAAAAAATCCAAGTATCAGATTGCATACAATAATTCACATTGTTTAAACATTTAAAATTATTTTGGCACTTCTTGGCTTAATAATTTAATAAAAAAAAAATTTATAATTTTTCTATAATAATAAAATATAGAGTTTTTCTTTTAATTTTTTTTTTTCTCAAATATAGTTCTTGAACTTTTAAATTAAAAAATAACAACATAATTTTTCTAGCAACAAAAAAAAAAAACAAAAAAAAAATTGAAAACGAAATAATAACAAAAAAAAAAAAAAAGTTAGGTATATGTACATAAACTTCCTTGGAAAAGTTCCTTAACAAGAAAAGCAAAAAAAGAAACACATTATTTACTTTGAAATTTTCTTCTTCTTTTTTTTTTTTTTTTTAATCAAAAAACTATGCTCTTGAAGAAAAATTACTTAAAAAACAATTTTTATCGAAAAGCTTGGGAAAAAAAAAATCTTAAAAATAAGATTCTTTTATGATGTCAGAACCTTAAGAAAATATACAATTTTTTTTTTTTTTTATTCCTTCAATTTTTAATGGGTGTGTATTGAAAAAAAAAATAAAAAATACAAAATAAACAAAAATGAGGAGAAAATTGAGTATTTTCAATCCAAAAAAAAAAAAAAAAAAAAGTTATCCATGTTATTGGAAAGAAAATTGTTGAAGTTTTTCTTTAATATAAAACAAAATAAAAATAAATTGCTTTTAGTCTTTCTGTTCGTTCTTTCTTTTTATATTTTTTAAATTGTGATTATCATTAGAAATGAAAAAAATAAAAAAAAAAACTGAAATCAAAACATATTGAAAATTTTTGCTTTTTTAATTGACTCTATATAGTAGTACTATATGTATATATGTGGATGTTATTATATATTAACCCCAGGGTGAATTCAATTTTGTCGATAAGAGATTATAATATTAAATTAGACATAGAAAATATAAATCAATATTTATTTCAATTTTGTTGTTTTTTTTTAATACCAGAGAGGTGTCATGACTTGTTAAAGTGAATGTCAAATGATTTCAATCTTTTACACGGTATTTTTTTTTTTATAATTAACTATTGTCCCACCATAATTTAAAGTTTCAAATAAATTAAAAATATACTTTAATTTTGTTAAATTTGTTTTGTATACTTTATTATGAGGATGGAAAAGGAATTTGCTTTTCTAACATTCAAATAGATTTCAAATACTGATTACGTTCATAAGCTGGAATTGAAAATATAATATTATCTTCTTGAACCCTCATTAAACTGTCTCTAGAACTTAGATACTTTATATAAGGGTCAATTGAAATTTATGATTTGATTAAACTTAACCCAAAACTGTATTCTTATGAAAATGTAATACCTAGATATACGAATAAAATTAACAAAATATCTTATATTTGTATTAAACTAATAATCCTCACTAAATAACCAAAGATTAGTATAGTTAGACAATTTTTTTTTCGTTAAAAATAATGCAAAATAAAATATACAGAAAATTCCTAAATGTGAAAATAAAATAAGAAGTCGTTTATTTAACCAGACATTCATTAATTTAACTCCGTATTGGAATTCCAACATATTAATAAACAAGTATACAAATTATATGTCGATTATTTTATTATTTTCATTTAAGTCCGTCATAAATCTTATATATGAAAAAAATAATAATAATGAACACTAAAACAGCTTTTATATAAATATATACATTTTTTTTTTTTTCGAAAAGTTGAACGACAGTAATTATTATTTAACAGACAAAACCCATTAAGAATTTTTCTTTCATAAGCATTAAATCATTAATCCTGAACTAAAAATGAACTTTTTTTTTTGTCTTTCTTATTAATAGTATGAGATATATTATAGTGGTGTTATAAAATAATGAAAAAAAAATATTGTTTTTTTTTTTTTTAATATATAATTTGTATATATGCATTGAAAGTTTTTAGCGCGCATTTCCGTAATTATTTATAACATTCATTGTAATTCAATGCGCTATTAGTATCTTTTTCACAATTTTTTCTATGTTTTGTATAAAAAACAAGAAAAAAAAAATACAATATGTACCTACATAACATAATGTTTAATTATTATTATTATTCTTTATAGATCCACCTAAATTTGTTCCACCACCATCATCAACAGTGGTTGGCGTCGAAGGTGAATCATTACAAGTTCCATTAATGGCAAATGCAAATCCAATGTCAATTCAATATACATGGACTAAGGATGGCTTACCAATAACATCTATAGCATCACCGAATGCTGTAACAATGGGTAATACAATTGAACAACGTATTGTATCGGATGGTGCAACTTTAAATATAACAAAATTACATCGTAATGATGCTGGTATATATGCATGTGAAGCAACAAATTCACAAGGAGCAGCTTCCATTAATATAACAGTTGTTGTTGAATGTAAGTTAAATTTTTCAAAGAATATTATTATTATTTTATTGTTATTCATAGGAAATTTTTTTTTTTTTTTTTATGTACGATGTTTATTCAAAAGTTTTGTCATTGATTTCGATTTTTTATTATCTCGGGAATTTTCTTGTACATTTATATATTTCTCATTCACATATATTCATTTTACTTGATGACAATTTACACATTGATTCAGTTTACTTATTGAAATATCCGTCATGAATAAATTAGAACTTTTTTTTTCTCTGTAATATGTACCTATTATGTTTAGAAAATTTACATTACCATAGACAAGTTAGTGTACTTATATATCTATAAATTTGTTTATCTATAAAAAAAAATTTCCTGTATTCACATAAAATTTTTCAAATTAGGCGGGTATAGTGTTATTACAGGTTTTGGACACGCTTCATTATCTTCGTCGAAGTGTAAAAAATCGATTTTTGTTTTTTTTTTTTTTTTTAATTAAGGAAGCAACAAGTTATTCGTTGTTCCTAGATATCTAATAGTACACACAGATTGCGAATGAATAAAAATGTATAGAATAAATATACATGTTTTTTAATTTACATAAGAAATAGATAATCATAAAAATATCTAAGAATGATAATAACTGAAAAAATTTGTAATTTCATGCTGTTATGATGAAGGTATTTTATCGTACTTATTATTTATTTTGTGCATCATTAACAGTTTATTCGAATATTTTACCCAGTAAAAGAAAATCATATTCTTTAACAGTATTATTATATACATAAATTATAAATTCCAACATTTCGTGGCGAAGTTTGTTATGTTAATTAAAAAAAAAAAAAAAAAAAACCTACCTAACATAATAATTCAATACCAAAAAGAGATCCATATACATCTGCCACAAAAATGAACTCTTTGATGTTATTTCACTTTGACCGTGTTTTAATAATCTTCCCAAAATAGATGTGAAAATTTTTTAATTACAATTTAATTGGCAATTTCATTTAAATACAAGTTTTCATATACCTAACATTAAATAAAATACTCATTCAAAATTCACGCAGAAACTTCCACCTAAAAAACCGCACTTGAGTATTGATTGTGAAAAATATGAAAAGAATAATATAAAAACATTACAGCACAATAATATTCGAATATAATATAAAATAATAGTTAAAATATTTTCATGAACTATTAAAGAAGATTTTCATGAACTTTGACATAATTGTTTACATTATTTTATCTACATAAATAAAATACATAGATTGAAAGAAATTTCAATATATTTTTTTTTACTTCCATTTTGTGTTTGTTCTTTTAAGTTCTTCATCTTATCTGAAATCCAAATATATGTACGTATTGCAGGTACTACTTCATGTAGATTTAAAGCTTAAAATTTTTTTTTTGAAATAATATAAAAATATAAGAAAATTAAAATTATAATTTTTTTTTTGGTACCAACATAATCTTGTTTTTATATGCTTTTGTAAACATTTTTTTTTTAAGAATAAGTTGATTTGTGAAGTAGCTTTTAAACACTTATTAAGTCAGTCAGCATATCGCCAGAAGATGAAGAAAAATAATTTTTTAAAAAATATTAAATAGAAAGGAAATTGAAAATAAAGAACATTATAAGATGCAAAAAAAACATTATTAGCAAAATAATAAATTAAATTCGATTAAATTCAAACGAAAAAGGATTAAAAAAGAATCAATTACCAATTATAAAAGATCATAAAACTGATTCAAAACTTAGTTTCTTTTAATGAGGTCCACTTTCAAATGTTCATAATTTATAATTTCAATTTAAAGTAATAAAATAAAAAAAAATTATAATTTAATTTAATATTATTAACAAATTTTTTGTATATTTTTTTTTCATTCTTAAAAGACGGCACAACAATTAAATCAATATCGGAAAATGTTGTTGTTAAACCAGATGAAGATGCAATGTTATCGTGCACAGTTGAAGGCAAACCATTAACTGAGGAACATGTTAAATGGGAACGATTGGGCTATGATATGACAATAAAAACTTCTACTACATTTGCTAATGGCACATCATTTTTACATATTAAGAATGCCCAGCGTGAAGATGTTGGCAATTTTCGTTGTGTTGCTGACAATCGTGTTGCGAATCCAACTAATCGTGATGTCCTTTTAGTAGTTCAATGTAAGTACATCATAAAATATTAATATTTTATTGTCGATGTTTTATTAAACAAAAAAAAGTTTAAATAATCAATTTTTAGATTCAATATTTGGTATTGTAGACTTAAATTTTTTTTTTAATCACTTTCACTAGAATTATGATGAACTCGAAGCCATCAAAAATGTATAATTTCTACAAAGTCTAGGCCATCCTTTACCTACATTCATTTGAATACAAAACTTTATATTCCGTTAAATACCACTTAAGTATAATTTTAATAGATTCATCATTGTTTTTACAGAGCTATATGTAGATAAATGAAATTTACTGTTTCTCCCCAGAAAATAATCTACAAGACAACAAGACACATGAAAATCATTTTTCATTGTCAACATGAACATAATACAATTTTATATGCTATTCGCTAAATAATTTTTGAAAAAAAAAAAAAAAACATTCTATCAAAATTTATTATTTTCAATAAAATATACATAATTATGTACATAGAGTTATATATGAACGTACTTATGTTCATATATCTTAATAACTGTATACAGAAATAAAATGTGGAAAATAATTTTATTTTTTTTTAGTTGCACCTGAAATTGATAAATCACCACCACTTTTAAGAGCTGCAAGTGGAACAGGTGAACGAGGACGTTTACCATGTCGTGCACAAGCAGCACCAAAACCAATATTCATTTGGATGCAAAATAATAAAGAAATACCAATAAATAGAACTTTAAAATATGATGTTGAAGAGAAACAAATTGATCCATTAACATATGAATCAATATTAATCATTGAGAAAGTAGCACCAGCTGATTATGGAACATACGAATGTTCAGCTAAAAATGATCTTGGCCAAATGAAAGAAACAGTTCGTTTAGATATAACAAGTCCACCGGACACCCCACTTAGTTTGAATATTTTAAATATAACTCATGATAGTGTAACAGTAGCATGGACTCCTGGATTTGATGGGGGCATGAAGGCATCATATCGTGTTAGATATCGGTATGAGTATATTTTAAAAATTAGTAGAAATAAATTAATTCTAAGTATATAATAATTTCACAGAGAGGCGACTAGTGATCATTATCGATACATTGACGGACATCCGAATAGTCATAAGCTAACAATAAATGGTCTTAGAATGAATACATTATTTTTATTTTCTGTTATGGCCATGAATGACCTAGGACAGAGTAATTATTTACCAGATTTACAAAGAGCACATACTAAAGGTTAGTAGCCAAAAACAATACTTTTTTTTTTCTTTTTGGGTTAATTCCTTAATGAGCCATCAATATTTTACTTACTCTTTTATATAAATGCTTTCATACATCAATGCTGAAATTAAATTTGTAAAATCGAATAAAAACTAAAAACATTTTAAATATATGGAAAAATTAAAATAGAAGCACCTCCACCTCAACAACCAGCTTCATCATTGGGTGGAGGCCCTCCAACTACTAGTTCAACACCAATTAGCACAACATCTGGGATGTTGTTGCTAGTTGGAGTTGCATCTGGTACAACTGTTGTTTTAGTTAATATATTTATAATTGGATGTTGTTTACATAAACGTAATCAAAAGAGACTGATAAAAAGAGGTAATTTCGATTAAACAAAAAAATATTCGATATTTTTTTTCTCTTTCAACAATGTCGATGGCTTTTATAAACCCAAAAATAAAATAAAATTTAATTTTGAAAAACAATGGAATAAAAAAAAATTAACAGAAACATCTCGAGTTTTAATATCTAAAAAGTAAAAGAAAATATGAACTAATAAATGTGTTTCTGTAAATCAAAGAAGTTGTTTTTTGCAAAATTTAATAAATATTTTTTTTAATATTTTTTTTTGTATATAAATTTTTTAATTTTATTTTATTTTTTTTGTTTTTTTTTTTTTTTTTAATTTATTTTTATGTTATCCAAAATATTATGATTTTTGTTATGTTATACAATAATAAAGGACTTGAACCAATGCAGGCTGAATTATTAGAAAAATCGGAAATGCCAAATTTAGTCATAATTGGTATAGCATTGGCTGCTTTGGGTCTTTTATTAGTAAATGCTGCCCTAGTTGCATGGTTTGTTGTCAAAAAACGTAATAATAATAAAGGTCAGTTTAAATTAATTTTTATTTAATTATTATTTTTCATTTAGTATAACTTAATTTCTTTCATAATTTTAAATATTACAACAGGAATTAATTCTCCAAAATTATTCAATACAACGTATATTTAAATTTTGTGTGTAAACCAAGTCTTTTTCTCTAAGCTTCAAATAATTTTTAATTTTATTTTAGAAACAAAATAAAATTATCAAAATAAAAATTAATTCTTACCATAAACATTATTTAAGATAGTATAAAATTTTAAATTGAGTTATTAACCTAAATAAAGTACATACCTATATATTTATTTTATATTGTGAATTGTGACGTGTGCAAATGAAAATTTTGTGTATGAAATTTTCTTAAATACATAATACAACAAAATAACAATTTAATAAATTTTTACGTTAACAAAAAATATAAACATAAAATTCATTGTTTTTTATGCTATTTCATATAAAATTAAAATAATACCTAAAACATTACATATAAATACTATATAATACAAATAAAACTCTATTCTATTATATACATATATTAAAATATTATGTAGTGGCTTTGAATATTTGGCAATTTTACGTAACTACCTACTGCATTGCCAATTTAAGAAAATATTACAAATAAATTTCTCTCTAAAAACATGTTTTCTTTCTTTATATAACAACAAATATAATATAGAAGTTGTATTCCGGAATTTTTTTTTTTTTTTATCTAAAAACCACCATTAAATATAAAAAAAAAATGGAAAAAAAAAAAATAAAAATAAAAAACATTTATAAAACATTCTTTCGCATTTTAATAAAGATAAAATTTTATTATTAGAACCAGGAGATAAAATGTTAAAAAAAGATAAATACAAAATAGCATCGAAAAAATTTTTATCAGCAAAGCAAAAAAAAAAAAAAAAAAAATAGAGTAAAAGTTTACATTACTACAAAAATATTTAAAACTTTTCCTCTTTAAAATAAAAAAAAAAAATGTAAAAAAATAAAAAAAAATTTCTCAAGGCTAAAATTCATTGCTAACTTTGAACTTAAAAATCTGTGCGGAATTTCTATATTTTTATTATTATTTTTATAATATTATATTATCTGTCTATGATAACAAAAAAAAAATAATATAAAATTTATTTTCTAAGTTGTCTTTTATGTTTTGTTTTATTCTTACGATTGGCAGATCCTTTAAAAATTTGTTAGGAGATCACAGGTGCTTGCTGTTATCTCGGTGAACCCGTGAAACATCACACTAGTTGAGAAGACATAAAAATTTATCAATCTACAATATCTTTATCATGATGGAAAACAATCCACCCCGTAAAGAAAGTTGAACATCTCTTTATAAAATTATAATAAATTATATATAGGAAGAAAAATCCTAAACTACCGTGAATGAAGTAGAACATTTTCCGTATGTCATCTCATATTATGTCTCATATTTTGTACTTCTTTGATCCCTCATAATTTTTTTAATCAACAATTAAATAAATTTTTTGTTAGATGAGAGAATTTTTCAAAATCGCAAAAGATATCCGCGCCTCTAATACAAAATTTTATTGAACACGTACCTATTTATTCTTGTACAAATAAAAACTATTTCAAAGATAATTATTATTTGAATATTTATTTTTTAAAAGATGGATCATTAAATTTACTTAAATAAATTTTATATTTGAAGTTCAACAATGCAACGAAAGAAAATTATAAAATAAAAAGTTTCGCAAACTTAACTAATGCTAGTGACAACAATTTTTCTTTTTATTTAAAAAAAAAAAAACTATCTAACTAAATATTTGCATAAAATATTTAGTTTATACTTTGACCCGCATTTAAAAAGATGATAAAAAGATTAGATTATAAAGTTTTATAATTTTAAATTCAAATATTATCTCTCTTCTCTATATATATATATATATATATACTTCAAATTCTAAATATTTTTGTATTATAAATTTCCATATCTATAAAAAATAAAAAATTATAAGAATAAAATTTTCTTCCATTCAAAATTCAAAAGTTTAAATGCAAATTTTTTTTTTAAAGCAAGTGCTTTTTAATCTATGCAATTTCTAAATGTATCTGTACAACACATATACGTAAGTGACTGTATCTACATAAAACGTATTCACTATGAACAAACTAAATTTTTCTTAAACTCATTTTCATTTTTGTACAAGGAATAATTTTTTTATTTTTATTTTTTGGGTTTTCTTTCTTTTTTTTTAGCCTTAACCTCAACAAGTTTTCATAACAAGGCAAAATATATATAAAAAAAAAAAAAAAAAGGAAATATTATATAAAGTGAAAACCACTAGATTCTAAAAATACATTTTACGGAAAAAAAGAAATATAAAAAAAGCCAAAAACCATGCGTGTGTATTAAGGTGTTTCTCGTCGTGGTTTAACAGTCTTGTCAAAATTTCAACATTGCTTAAAAATTGAATTTATGTACAAAACTACACTAAATTTAGCATAAGAATTATTTTTTATTTTTTTTTTTTTCATAAAACGAGTGCATAATAATATTTTTTTTGTATGTGAAAACTTGAAAAAAATAAACAAAAAAAGAAAAAATTATGAAAATTCTTGTTAACCACGAAATGAAAATTTTTGTTATATTCGTAAATAAAATATGCATGTCCTAGTTTAACCAAAAAGGGCTTCATTATGCATGTAAAGAAAAAGCCTCTTAAAGCTTTTTGTTTTTTTTTTTTTTGTTTTTCTTTTCTGTAAACCACTAAACCTATTTTTCGTTGTTAATTTTTCAAGAGCATATCTAATTAGAAAACCGAATATTCATCATAAATTTATTAAGCCATTATACTGTTGGCAGAATAATTTTGTTTCTTGAAAATATTTAATCTTAAGTATTATAAAAAAAGAAAAAAAAACATAATTGAAGGCAAACATAGACACAATTTTTTGAATTTAAATTTTGTTTGTTGTTCGTTCAATCATTTATTTTAAATTGATGGAAAATAAAGCTATGAATGTGTGTATATTACTTAAAGAACATTATGTGCCATTATAAATAATTGAAAAACAAGTTGTTTGTTAAAAATCAGAGTTATGAATGCGTAATTAGATCTATATGTTGAGATGATAAAGAACGACAGAGCATTTTTTTCTATAATTTCATATATTATTCAACAAAATCATATTATTTATAAAAATTATTATAATATGAATATTTTTATTATACTATTGTGACAGTTTTGTAGTAATATTAAATTTAAATTTATTTATTTCAGTTTAGATCAAACTTTTACAAAAATAATTTCAATTTAACAATTCAAAATTACAATTAAAATTACAAAACAATAATTTATGTACAATTTAAATTTAATATAATATAATATAAAATTTACAAGTTAAAATTTACAATCTAGTTACTAGAAAAAAGTTTTAGTTTTAGTGTTTCTTTTGATACAGAAAAATCAATTAAATGTTTATATTTGTTTCCTGTCAAGAGCATTCGATTGATTGGTTCGTTTTGTCCATAGTTCGTTCTGTGGAATTTAAGAGTAAAAAGGTCAGGAGAACGGAGGCGGGTATCGCTGCGAAATACGATTCGCTGAAAAATAAAGGGAGAGATAATATTTTCATTGATAATTTGAGTTATGAAAATTACATCTGACACTTCGCGTCTTTTTTTTAGGGGAACTAAATTGATTAATTTTAGTCTGTTTTCGTAAGGTGGTAAAATTAAAGGATTTGACCACGGGAGGTGGCGAAGGGCGAATCGTAAGAATTTTTTTTGAATAGATTCAATGCGATCAATATGCACATTATAGTGAGGTGACCAAACTTGACTAGCATATTCAATATTGGGGCGGACAATTGTAGTGTATAGAATTTTAAGAATATAAGGATCGTTGAATTCACGCGAAAATCTTTTGACAAAACCAAGCATGGAATTGGTCTTACTTATAATATTGTCGTAGTGGAGTTTAAAAGTTAGTTTTTCGTCATAAAGCACACCCAGGTCTTTGAAAGTGGTTGCTTTACTAATTGCGTTATTATTGAAAGAATACGGGAATATGATGGGGCTTTGCTTACGAGTGTAAGACATGAACGCACACTTACTGATGTTGAGAGACAGGTTATTAGATTGGCACCAAGTATAGAAGCGATCTAAATCTCCTTGGAGGAGGATTGCATCTTCAACTGATGTGATTTTTTTAAAAATTTTCATATCGTCCGCGTAGATTTGAAGCTCACTATTTCGTATTATTGAAATGACGTCATTTATGGAAATAATAAATAGAAGGGGACCGAGATGACTACCTTGAGGAACACCTGAATTGGCTTCATAAGCTGAAGATATAGAAGATCTAAAAATTACATTATAAGTGCGATCCTTGAGATAAGAGCCAACCCAATTAACGAAGTAAGTAGGGAATTTCAACTTATTTAACTTGAACAGAATTACATTATGAGGTAGAAGGTCAAAAGCTTTGCTGAGGTCGGTGTAAATGACATCAGTTTGAAATCCCGATTCAATAGATTCGACAAGAATAGAAGTTGTTTCAAGAAGATTAGTGATGGTTGATTTCTTTTTCATAAAACCATGCTGATTGGGAATGAGAATGTTTTTACAAGGGTCATAAATTGAGTTGTAAATCAAAAGTTCAAAGAGTTTAGGTATAGCAGAAAGGTTAGCAATGGGACGGTAGTTTTCAACATCTTGTTTGGAACCCTTCTTGTGAATAGGCTTAATAAAGGCTTTTTTCCAAAAAGAAGGGAAAGTACAAGACGAAAGGGAAAAATTGAAAAGAGAGGATAGGGGTGAGGCCAGAGATTCAGCGCAATTTTTTAAAATTGCTTCAGGTACGCCATCTGGGCCCGGGGTGAAGTTATTGCGAAGTTTTTCCAACTGTAGTTTCACTTCATCAATGTCGAAATATATGTTTAAGGGCAAAGGGACAACGGGATCTTTAATATGGGAAAAATTTTCATCAGAAATGAGAAAGGCTGGGTTACTATATGGAGCTGAAAAATGAGCCTTGAAAAATTCCGAAATGATTTTGGATTCATTACTCTTACGTCCGTTGAATTCAAGAAATGTTGGGAATTTGTCGCATTTTCTTTTACTATTTACAAATTTCCAAAAATATTTAGGGTCAGTTTTAATTTTATTTGACGTTTCATATAAATAGTCGTTATATTTTTGCTCAGAAAGGGTCTTAAATTCTTCGAATAAACTTACAAAGGCTAAATGGTCGCATCTACTTCTAGATTTCAAGTAAGTTCGCCAAGCCTTATTTTTTTTATTTCTGAGAGCTTTTAAGTGAGAATTGAGCCAGATAGGACTAGAATCCGATTTTTTGTCAATGGTAATTGGGATAAATTGTTTAAAAGCTTCATAAACAATGCTGTAAAAACTACTTATAGTAAGGTCGATGTCTACATTTTCAAACAATGTAGAGAAGTCGTAAGAAAGAAAGAATTGATTTAAACCTACGAAGTCAGCTTTGCTAAAATTGTAGCAATACAAACTAGCAGCGTCAGGTTCTATAGGACAGTCAAGGTGCATAGTAAAGCAGATAGGTGGGTGATAAGGATCAATATTTACAAGAGTTGAAACACAGTCAAAGAGAAGGGTATTATTCCAATCAGAAGAAAAGATCAGGTCAAGTTGTTTTAGAAGGGAGTTTTTTACTTTGGAAATTTGCTGGAGAGAATGACTATTGATGCAATCTAGGAATAGAATATCAATCTCATGTGAAAGTTTCACAGGAACGAGATATGCTTCTTCGTCATGTTGCGTCCACTTTAAATGAGGTAAATTGAAGTCTCCACACAAAATAAACTCATCAGAAGGATTTAGTTGTGGAATGATAAAATCAATTGCCCTTAAAACTCCAGAGTAAATATCAATATGGGAATTCGGTGAAATGTAAGCGCAAAACACATAAATGTTTTTTAAAGCGAATTCAATTTTGACACAAATTATTTCAAGGGAGTCTGTATTAGGGATGGATATTTCAGAAGAATGGAAGGAATTTTTTATAGCAATCAGAACTCCTCCTCCTTTGGGTGTATTATTAGAAGAAGGACTCATATCTAGGTATCTATCTCTTCTGAAAGTGGCGTAGCTATTACCAAAAAGTTCAAGGTTATTTATCGAAGAATGTAACCATGTCTCCGTCAGAGCATATACGTCAAAATCAAGGTTCACCGAATTAAGATAAACGTCTTTGGTCTTAGTGCGTAGTCCTCTAACGTTTTGGTAATAGAAGGAGAAATTAGACCGAGGGGGTAAGGGAGAAGGGGATTTAGTACTAATAGTTATAATTTGTCTTTGATGCATGTAAGGGACGAAAAAACTTGTCATGGTTCTCCCGCACCCTTTGAAGAAAAACTGTACGGTTTGATGAGATGTGGGATGCGTAAGATTTTAAGTCAGAAGCAACATCTTTGGAACTTAGGCCATAGGTCTCATGAAATCGGTCGTATATTTGGCGCAACCTGGAAGCGTCGTGCGGAAGACCCTCTTGTTGAATGAGGATTCTGAGGTGTGTATTAGTCATTCCATCAATACAGACTGAGTCTTCCTTATCATGGAGATAGGCCAAATAAAGTCTAACATTGCGTAGTAAATGAGTGTCCCTTAAACGACCAAGGATATACCTGCTATTTTCGTCGTAGGTGCTTTTTGTTAGCTGAACAATAGGGGGAAAAACCGGATCAAAGAGAGAGGGATGTGCTCATTAATGTTCTACTTGTGTCTTGATCATTTATAAATAATTTATTCTTAACTTCAATAGTATATTTGAAAATAATAAATTAATTTTTTATTATTTAATTCCAATTATTGCAAATTTAATAAACAATTTAAATACTAAAAACTGGAAAAACTGAATAAAAAAATAATTATTTCCACTCAAAAGGTTAGAGCTTGTTCAGCATACTAAAATATATTATATCTATATATTAAGTAAAACAATAATAAGGCTCATAAAATTCTTGGAAAACTCATTTTTGGTACTTAAAAAGTACTGTATGCATACAGAATCCAAAAAGACACACATTCATTTTTCCACTATTTTATTTGTTAAATTTACACCTGACTTACATTGAACTTTTCCACTTTTCAGAAAATAAATTCAGTGTACAGGTATATTTAAATTTTTCTGTTTTTTTATTTTTTTTTACAAGATTATTAAATTTAAAGAACATGATTTTCTCCAGTTTCTGGTATTTATTTATTTTTTTCGACTTAATATTATTTTTTTTTTTTAAAAGAAGAATTCTACTTGAAGTTCTCTTGAGGCAAAATTAAAAATTATAACCATATTTCATTTTAACATTTTTTTTCATTTGGTTTACCAAAATAAAATATATATAATATAGAATTTCTTGTTAGAAAACATTTTCATTGAATGAATTTTTTTTTTAACAATATTTGAGTCCAATAGACATGTTTATTAATTTTAATTAAGTTGTCTTATCTGCCACAAAAATAGTTAAGAGTTGAATGAAAATTCGGTATTTTTATTATTTGTTTCAAATTTAGAGGAAAAATTAATGTTGTCCAATAACAAGTTATAAAATTAACAATTAATTGTAAATTTTTTAAAAATTTAACATTTTTGTAGGTCTTTGATTTTAATTGTTATTACATTAAGATTCAGAAATAGCACAAATTGCGGAAAAGAAGTGTTTAGTTGAATATTTTATATTTAACATATATCTAAACAATGACTAGAACAGATAATTCAGTTTGAAACGTGGAGCAAATTATATAGCAAGAAGTTGAAGAAAATAAATGATGACTAAATATTTGGTATAAATGATAATTTATAAGAGTTTTCAATCTTTGTATCATCGAAAATATGTAATAAATAAAAATTAAAAAAATATTTCGTAAACAAAAAATTGTGAATTTCAAAAAATTTCTTTTTTAAGGACTATACTTCAACTATTTATTCTCTTTGACACAAACAAGCATGACGTACAGTATTTGAAAAGAAAAGTATATTTATATACAAAATACCTTAAATATTATGTATATATAGTACACTTACTATGAGGGACAAAGATTATATTTCGGGCCAATGAATATGAAATTCAATTGTTTACAATTTTTTTTTTTTTTAACATAATATTCTACAACACAAAATATTCCACGAAGCTATATGCAATACTGGAAGGGAAAAATGTTAAGAGCAACAACAAAAAAAAAATCATGAATATCACAGTTGACTGAAAAATTTACACATGAAAAGTTTTCTGGAAATATTCGAAAAAAAAAAATGTATTTAAAAAAAAAAAATTCAACTCTTCTTGTGGAATAATTCTATAAAAAGCTTTTAATTTCTCAAACTACTTGAGTTATAATATTTTTTTTTTTTTTTTTCAAAGTGTAATATACCCATATATAATATATTATTATTTTTTTTAATTAACTTATGCTTTTTCAATTTTTCTCGATTAATTAGATAACCGTATTTATTACACATTGTGACTGCTTTTGCCTTGAAGAGTGATAAAAACACTTTATCGTTAATGAAGTTAAAAATCAGTTAATGGTCGTTAATATATTTTTTAAGTAATCAACTACGAAATTACATATTTGAATTGGCGATAATTATTCGAGTTGAAACTGTTTTTTAAAAAAAAAATCATCGTAGAAATAATTCAATTCAAACATTAAAAAAAATAATTTCTGTATTAAATTTTGTATCTTTTTGAAACAATTCGAATCTAGAGACTTATGGAATAAATATATCGAAAATAATTTTATTGTTATATGTTTGGTTATGACAAACTTCTGCTTATATACATAGTGTTAACATATTTTTATATCGTCCCGATTCGACCATAAATCTCTAATTTATACGCAATATAATTTCAATAAAAAAAAATTTTCTAAAAGTATTTATTATCACGTACATAATATACATTTTGCATTTTATTTCTTCTATCGAAAAGATTCTGTCTTATCTAAATAAATGTTACTTCATCAAAAAAACAATAAGTACTATCTTAAATATAAACAAAAATATCTATATCGAAACTTTCCAGCCAAATAATCGTACCGAATAATACAAAAAATAACTAATAAATATATATATATATATTATATATATATATTGGGTGAACCAATTCTTTTTCTTTTAATTTTATTTTCTTAATTTTCCCTAAAAATAAATATTATTTATTTTCCTTTGAAACTGAAAAATATGTATTATGTCTGTGTACAAAAAAAAAAAAAAATATAAAAATCCAAACTTTTTTAATAATTCCTGAAAATGGTTTAAAATTAAGAAATATTTTTACCGAAATTTTTCCCTAAAGGTTTTTAACTTTCAAAAAGAAAGAACAACAGAGACCTTATTTTTTAATAAAATTTGTTATTTGAATCGGTTCTAAGAATTGATTGCCTTAAAATTATATAAGTAAGTATCCATATGATCATTTCATAAAGCAATTTATCTGAAAAAAAAAAAAAGTTTTTAATAGCAAAAGTAAACCAAAAGCTTGGAACGAAAGTTTCACAGTATAATTATATCCCTTCTGATGATAACGTCGCTGAGCTACTAATGGTTTTAAATCAATAATGAATATAAATTGGTATTTAATTACCATGACTACAAAAAAGATTTATTATTAAAATTTTGAAGTTATAATAAACTGATAAAAATTTCAATTCAGGATAAGTTGTTCTGATAATGACACTATAAACAAATACGATTAATAAACAAGAAAAATTATGTTTTTTGGAACTTAAAAATTTCGAATAATTTTGATAAAATTTAATTCGAAAATAACAAATAATTAATTTTTGGAATATACAGAGTTCCTGATATGCCTGTTTTTTCTTTATTATTTTTACGATTTCAGTTTCAGTACATACAGTATATAGATACATAAATCTATATAAAAATAAAAAGTTTCATTTAAAAAGTTAATAAAAACTTTCATATCATTATACCCTGCCACATTTAATTTTGTTTTAAACCAAAAGTTCATCAAAGTATATATGTTTTATTTTCATTTTAACGCAAGAGATAAATTTTCGTAAAATAAAACTTTTAAGAATTGATCTAGAAAAAAGTTTTTTTTTTTCTTTATTTTTAATTTTTCATAATTTAAAATTCTTTTTGGATAGTTTTTGTGAAAAGTTCAATTTCTTTCCAAATCCTTCAGGATTTGAAGGAAAATATTTAATGAAACATTTTGTTTTTCTATCTATAACTATAAAGACGTTAATGCCTAGCTTCACTTAAAATTTATTGAAATTATGCTGCTATTAAAAGAACTAAAAGACCCTTATACAAACTTTTATTTTATCCTAATTTTAACTATGTATATTTTATGATTAAATCACATGTGAGTTAGAATTGTAGAATTTCTAAAATAACTGCGTGAAAAGAAAACAACCATTCTTTAAAAGTATACAATCATAATTTAATTTTTTATCATATTGGATCAAAATTAAAAAAACAAATTATGAACTTAATATTTAAAAATTTCAATAATTAATATATTTCTGATGTTAATTTTTTCTCAAAATCTTGTAAATTAAAATTGTTTTGTTTTCTTGTTTTGTATGGATTTCTTTGTTTTGTATGGAAAAAGTGTGTCCAAGGCAAAACCTAAACTTTGTAAAAAATAAAATTCAAAGCCGAATTGTGTATAGATTATATAACTCAAGACATATTGTTTTATTAAATGTTATAACTGTGTTCAAAAATATTTGACATAATTGTAACAGACCAAGAATACATAAATACATTGTTATTAATTGTGACATATGAACATAGCTCACAAATCTAATAATATTTTTTCTAGAATCTTAACAAAATTACATTCAATAAAAATAACGAAAAACAATAACATTAAAAGATTTCTTATTTTTATTATGCTGTGTATTATTGGATTGAAGAAATATAAAATATTATAAAAATAAGGGAGAAATATCAGATAACACGATTTTCTATAATGCGAATCTCAAAGGGTTGACCTAAATATTTGTATATATATGAGTTTTATTACATTATATAGTTTTGTAATGGTTTATTATTTTTGTTGTGCTTCTTCAAAACATTAGATATGTACTTTCGAAAGCCATAGACAAAGTTGAAAATACGAAAAATATCATAATTTAATCAATTACAAACTGTATTATAAATATTAATCACATATTATAATAAAAAAATATATTTTTTTCTCTATTTTTCATTTTCATTCAAAAAAAAAAAAATGAAAATAACAATGTTCTGCTGCATAATTTTCATCATTATGGATTACAACAACATTTTACAAAATTATCAAACAACAATGAAAAATAAAACCAAATTAACGCATATTTTATTTTATTTTTACGTGGCCATTAATAACAAAAAAAATAAAATAAACATTATTTTCTCAATTTAACTTTTGGAAAAAAAAAATTTTAAAAAATATATTTTTCATCTCACGTTTATTTACTTTCCAAAAATATAAACAAATAAACTTTATCTTTTTGTGTACACCTCAAACTCTGTTTACATTTGAAAAAAAAATATATATATAATTATTCAAAAACATTTTCAACCTTATTTTCGTAAAATTTTTTTTACGTTTTTTTTTTTTCAAAAATAAAATTAATTTTCAAAATGTTGTTAAAAATTAAAAAATAAAATAAATCAAAATGACATTTCTTTAAATTTTTCTGAACTAAAAATCTCGAAAAAAATGTTTGTTAATGATACTACAAAAATTTTGTGGTTTTAAATTTATTTATTTTTTTTATTGTGGCGCGTCAATTATTTTCGACAAAAAAAAAATCCTTTTCCCTACATTAATATAACATATAAAAATTTTGTCCAACGTCTGTATTAATTGGAAATTGTGTTTTTTTCTGGCGACTATCTTCTTTTTTTTTTACATATATATTTATTTCCTGCATTATCCTTTTCCAAAAAAAAAAAAAAAACCGAAAAAAACAACATTTTCATTATTTCTACAATGTACACAAAATAAAATAAAATGAAAATTCAAAAAATAATAAAATGAAAAAAAAAAATTGTTATTTACTAATTTTTTTTTTAATAAAAAAATTTATTTTGTTCTTAATAATCTTTATTTTATATTTTATTTATTTATTTTTTTCTCTTCCTGTTGTTGTCCTTGTTTGGAAAATTTTGAAAAATATAAATAATAAAAATAAAATAATCTTATGAATTTTTTTTCTCTACGAAATTCGACTTTATTAAAAATAAAATATAAATAATACATTTTTAATAACTGAAATTAAAAACGAAAAAAAAAAAAAAAATACAAATAAATAACAAAAATATTTAATATTAAAATAATAAATTTTTGTCAAACAAAAACAAAAAAAAAAAAAAAACAAATATACAATATCAAAATTAAATCATTGCAACATAATTTTCTTTTGATTATTATTATTATTATTATTTAATATCATGTTACCCATTAATATAATATTGTGTTGGGGGGAAAAATAAATAAAAAAATAAATTAATATATACAGAAACATCAACACAAAATAGTAAAACAGCAACTATTGAAATGTATGCACCAAGTTCATATAATGACACCGTAACTGGTGAAACACTATCAAGTGTTTCGGAAAAAAGTGATTCATATTCAAATGAAGGCAGTCAACCAGATTATATGGTGAGTAAATAATTTTGGAATTCATTAAAAATTAACTAAATTATATTTTAAAAAATATTATGTTTTGTAAAATACAAAAATTGGTATAATGAGGATATTTAAAAAAAAAAAAACAAAATTTATTGATATTTTCTTTTGATATTTTAATAAAATATTATGAATTAAAACTATAAAACACAATATAAGTATAAATGTACAGTGTACACGTATATTTAATTACTGAAAAGAATTTGAACAAAAATTAAATATAATCCAACGGCAAGGATGGTTGACTTTTTTATTATATCACGAATTTTTTATATATTTTATATTTGCTGGAAAGTTATAAATTTACAGAAAAAATATTTTTTTTTTATTCTATTTTCGACGTACAGAAATATCTCATAATTATGTAATTCTCATTCGTAGTTATTTTCGATATGAACACTTGATAAATGGATCAATCTAATAAGTATAGAATTTATTTACTTACAGTTTTAGTTGATCATTTGAAATTGGTATTTTACAAAGTTAATGGTAATACCATAGTTCTTATATATTAAATACATTCCACATGATTTTCTAGATTATTTTCAAAATTTAATAGACTTTCGCAAATTGACAAATAAATATTATATGAAAAGTAGATAGACTGGAAATAAATAAATGCTCAAGTTTTGAATCTTTTGATCTTCTTTAACTAACAACTAACTGTGTAGTAATTTAAAAACTTTTTAATAAAATTTCATTAAAAACTAAAAAAAAAAAATTATGCTCCATTAAGTTTTATTAAATTGATTAAAAATTCTCCATCAGCTTAGTAGTGTATTTCATTGAGTTTTTTTTGAAGTTTGAAGTTTTATCGTGATTATAGTTTTCCAATTGTTTTTAATATTTTAATATACTATATAATATAATATATACGAATATAGTGCAATATCCTTTTTATATAAGAACAGTATTGTTTTACAATATCCTTTTTTTTATGTTCCTCTGGATAAAAAAAAAGTTATATAACTATACATTTATATATATTTATTGTATAATTTCAAATTAATACATTCGAAAATGATTTCAAAACATCAAAGTTATATTTTTATGAAGAAGAAATTTAAAAAAAAAAAAAACTTTATTTTAAATAAATATCGATTTTATTATTATTATTATTATTATTTTTTTTTAAAGAAAAACAAATCACTTGGAATTAAATTAGAATTTATTAAAAAAAAAAAAAAAAGTAAAGCTAAAAAAAAAATTGAATAAATTTTTGCAAACGCAGAATTTTTTTTTTTTTTTAAACCCTAATTTATTAGTTTTCCAATTTATTCCTTTTCTCTATATTTTCTACACATTTATACACACAATTTTCCCTCTCTTCAATGTTTTCGTTTTTTTTTTTATTATTGAATAATATTCAAACTGATATGTTCAAATTAATATTCACTTGAATAAACTTCAATTTTCTTTTACTTAACCTTAATTTATCAGGATTATAGTAAATTCGTTAAAAAAAATAAAATAGAATAAAATAAAATATAAATAAACAAAACAAAAAAAAAAGTTTGTTTTTATTACATATTATATTACCTACCTAAGATGTGTCCCTTAAATCATTTAGATACTTAATGGTAATAAATTTTATTTTATACAAAAACAGGTCATTTTTAAATACAACAAGAAAAAACTAAACTCTTTTGGTACAAGGGCGGGGGGTCGAAAAAAAACTGCAATTATCGAAAGCTTTAAAACTTAATACCAGTGTAAATGCCATCCATATATAAACAAAAAAAAAACATCCCTTAAAAACTTAACATCCATTTTTGTTTCATGTTTTATTTTATTCAATATTATTACAGTATTTAACATTGTGAAATAATGGCCCCTTTAATTTTCATTTTAATTTTTCTTTTTTTTCTTAATTCATGAATATTTAACATCCTTGACCCTTTTTTGTATCTCTTGAACAAAAGTTAAAAAAAAAATGTTTTCTCTTAACAAAAACTTATTATTATCTTATAAAAAGTATTGTTTTTCTTTTTAATAATAATAATAATAAGATACCTTCTGCCGAAACAGACTCAGTAGAGGTATTTTATTTATATATCAATAAATTTATGAACTTGTCTTATGTTTCATAATAAAAGAATATATATAAATGCGTTCATTTTATATTAATTATATTTATACAATGAAAAAAATATATAGTTATTTTTTAAAAAAATCAACAGAAATAAATTCAATATTTAGTGTGAGATGTAAATAATTATTAAAATCTTATTATATTATACATTGTGAGAAATTATATATTTAACTTATTGATTTGTTTTCATATATTATTGTTATTTTTCTATTATTATTTTTGGTAAATAATTTTCAGAAAATTTTCATTTATAAAATTAAGATATTTCATATTTCGTTTTTTTTTTAGGTTTTTGAATGTTATAATTATTTAATACAAAATTTATCCAATTTTATATTATTAGACTCAAGTTAATATATTTCATTGAAACAATTTTATGTTTTTTTCTTCAGCTCAAGAACCTTTTTGATATAGTTTATTCCAATAAATTTTGCGAAATCAGTTAAGGAATTATTTTTCAAAACAATTTAAGAAAATTTTACTTGTACATATATGTATTATTAAAAGTTACAAATTTGTTTGATCCCAATGTAAACATACTTAACATTGTTTTTCTGAGAAAATAAGCAACCAAAAAAAAATTTACTATGTTTTGTGTCGATTTTTTTTTTTTTGGTTCTAAGATTAAGATACTTACAACAACTTATAAAAAAGAAAAATATACTATATTTTAATAAACATCAAACAAACTATAAAACAAAGTTATCTAACTATATATAATCCTTAGGGCATTATTTTCAACAATTAACTGCTAATAATATTATGTGAAGGAAAAATTATATTTAATACACATTGAAAAATTTTGTATTCAAATTGAAATTTGAAAAAAAATTGCTATTTGTGCAATAAGGTAGGATAAATGATTCTTGATCGAGGCGCCAGCCGATGTACCGAAAACAAAGTTTTCCTACTTGTTGCATACACATGGTTTTTGCTACTAGAATTGGGAAAGTCTATTAAATTTTGAGATTTTTAACATTCAATAATTATTTCCTAAATTAAAAACAAAATTTGAACAACTTACAAACTACGATAATATTATTGTCAAAAGTTATTTCTAAAATTTTTTTGTCTAAATTCTAGAAAATTCAAATTAGCCTTCTAATTTTCTTAATTTTTTTTTTTTGCTTATTTCACTGAATGTCCTCAAGGATGATATAAATTATATAAAAATATTTCATAAATTCTTTATTGCTTTTCATTTTTTTAAGTGAATAAATGTTTAACAGCTGGAATTTTTTTTTTTATTCTGTAAGAAATTCATAAGGTACAAGAAAATGGTTTAAACAAAAAAAATATACCCATACAATGTAACGTAGTTAGAAAAAAGAAAACAGGACACTCAAACTTTATACATATTTTATGTAATTTGTTACTTTTTCTTTTTTGCTCAAGCTAAGAATTTTATTCATGTTTTTTTCCTTGTTTTTTTGTTCTCATTTTTTTCTATTTAGGATGAAACGAGAAAAAAAGCAGCATCGACTTATCTGGTTGAAAACAATGATATTCCACCACCGAGATATCAAAAAGATGGAACATTACCATCATTGTATCCAAACAATATTGGTAAGTTTCAGTAATATTGAATATTTATGTAGAAATTTAACATTTCTCTATGTCTTAAAACTTTCGTTCAATAATAATATATGCGATTGAAAAAATTATAATTTGATTTGAGCGACAGTATGTGGACATCTGATTCGCATATAACTTCAATAATTGAAATATAGACATTATTTAAACTTGATTTTGTGAGATTTTCGATAATAAATGTAATCAAAAAATTAATTTGTTAGCAGAATTTAAGAGAGGTTTTGTAAGCACTCAGAATTTTAATTTTTAAATATAAAAATTACTTTCAGCTTACATTACTATCTGAGAGTTCTTAAAGAAACGTCAATGTCTTAATTCGAATACAACACTAATTAACTATATTTTATTTTTAATGAATGCAAAATGATCGACAGACAAAAGTATTACGCTGTAATATATAGTCTGCTCCCCTTCATGATTAATCTTTTTATATGCAAAAAAACATATACGCTTCAAATTTTCTACAAAATCCATATTTCCATCAATAAATCTTTTAATTAAAATATTGATCATTTAAACAAATAAACTTTAAACCAAACCAAAAATAAAAAAAAAAATTCGTATAATTGAATTTTTGTAAGCCAAAAAAAAAAACTATAATTCCTCCTTTGCCAGTATTAACTTAAAGTTTATGTTTTTTGTTATCTCTGTTAATAAATTTTGAATTATTTTTTTTCCTTTAAATATATATTTAGAACAAGCTTAAAATGAAACATCAAAACAACATAAACAAAAAATATCTAATCTTTTTTTTTTTTTCCTTTACTACGTCTTCTCTTTGAATTAAGCCAAAAAAAACATACAAATTGAAGATGAAAATTACATAAACTTTCATATACCAATCCTTCTTCAAGAAAAGAAAGTTTTTAAAATAATTTTTGTACTTTTGGTCAGTTGTTTTATTTATCGTTATCAGTTATCAACTATCAATTATTATTTTTATCGCAATGCTTTTGAACACCTTAGCAAGCTCAAAAACAATTGCCGATCTAATTTTTTATTTTCAAATTTTGGTAAATCATAATCATCATCATAATTTGTGTTCGCAATCTCAGACTTTTTTTTTACCAAATATTATAACAAAAAAAAAATAGACATTAAGTTTGCTAGAACCATTATTCTGTTTTGTTTTTTTTTTTTCTTCTTACTCTATGTAGACCCAGATATAGCGTCTTGAGGGCAAAATAAACCATTATGAGTAAAAATGGCATTTACGAATATAATAAAATTTATTTCAATATTGTTATAACATCCAGGAATATTATTATTTTCCTTTTGTAAATTTTTTGTGTTCATTGTACGTCTTTTTGGACAAACATCATGACCAAAGCAAAAATCTAAGTCTTAGATTTTCTACCAATAAGCATATAATATACATTATATTGTGTATATATAAATTGAGGAAGAAAGAAAAAATGTTGAAAAAAAAAAAAAACAAATAATGTAGACTAAATTGGATAATGATACAATAAAAGTTATATAAACGTAGGAGCATACTATATGTAGGTAATATTTTTTAACTTAATTTTATACATTTTATTTTATTATCAGTTGTTTTTTTTTTTTGTTTTTTCTTTTTTAAGAATAAAAGAAAAGATTAACGTATAAGTAAGAAAATATTCAGAAGTTTTGAGTGTAAGAAATCGTTTTTAAATAGTTTATTTTAAATACTTACTTAACTTATATAAAATAACATAATATTATATGTTGTACTTTAGGTTTGATACTTACTTATAAAATAATATAATATTATATGCTGTACTTAGAGTTAGACTTTATATTTTTTAAAAAATAAAAACACAAATTTTATTCATATAACAAAATAAAAGTATTTTATAAAAGATAGTTATTATTACAAATTTTTTGCACTTGCAGTTTTTGAGAAAATATGAACGATTATTTTTGAAATATTATCTTTTAACTAAGAAATAGATTGAAGATTGAAAATTTATTTAAATTATGATGAAGACAATATGCTTTGAAAATGAGGAAATAACTAATATTCGTTTAAAATATAAAAGTTACACAAATAATGTTTTGTGCATTTGTCCATTGGGATTAAATGTTTCTGGTTTTTTTTATTTATTATATAATCAGCTGTCGTTTTTGCTAAATACAAAAATTTACTTTGGACATTTTATATACGTAAATTCCAAATTTTTTTTTTCTTTTTAAGTAAGTATAGTAAAATAAGTTTATACATATATACAATTATATATACATTTTTCTTTTTACTTTTGGGAAAGATTAAGGTAGGATAATATTATTGAATAAAAAGAAAAAGCGAAAAACGTTTTCGTTTATTCTGTTTTTCTTTATTCCTTTTTGTTTTTTTTTTTTTTCTTGCTTTTATACATCTTTTCTAGACACATAAATGTATTTAAGTAAAAACAATATTTATCTTACGAAAAAAAAAAAAAATTTTTTTTTTTATGAAGTAAATATATGTTATTTTATTATGAATAAAAAGGATATTATTATAATCTTGGGCGTAGTGGATAAAACCGAAAAAAAAAAAAACAAAAAAAATAAAATACAAAACAGATGAAATCATAAGAGAAATAAAAAAAATCAAAAATAATGTTTATTATTAGATTATGATTTTCTTTTTATGGTCAAGATTTGTAGAAATTCATATAAAAAAAAAAAATGTATATCTTTTGGGAAATAAATCATATTTTATTTTTGGTTTATTAAAAAATACGTAAAAGAAAATATTACCCAATAAGAAATAATAAGAAAAATATATATTTTATCTTAAATTTTTCGTTTCAATACAACCAAAGTGTAGTCATTATAATAAGTTCAAAAAAAAAAACAAAAAACAAAATTCAACACTAATTTGACATACTTATTCGGAGAAAAAAATACAGTATCTAATGTACATTTCAACTTCTCAGGACTCATCGTCAACGTCCGTACACATAATTAGTACATTATAAATATTATAAATAATAATTCCATGGAAAATTATTTATTAAAACGTAGAAAAAAAACAATAATTCTTTGTTGACAAAGAAAGTTATTTTTAATATAATTATAATAAAATTACAAACATAATTATTTTATGACAACAATAATTTCTTGATAAATTTGCCATCATTGTGTCCTTTGTATTGCCCTTATCCGAGGGCATGTTCAGCAGTGGGTTTGATTGCCAACTCAGGATTGTATTTTTATTTTATTCGTATTTTATTATTTTTACTTAAAATTTAAAAATAATCATCATTGTCCTCTTAACTTAAAATGTTGAAAACTTATTTTAAGCATATATATTAAGAAAATTAAGCTATAAATTAACTTTAAACCAAAAAAAGGCACATGAGTTTTTTAATATACTTTTTTTTAAGAAGAATAAATACTCCTTCATATCCTTTCAAATGAACTATAAATTTTTATTTAATTTTATGATTATCAATTTTTATTTTTTACCAGTGTGAGCTTTTTTTTCTTTAATTTTCATAAATTCTAAGAATCATAAAATTACTTTATGAAAGTTACCTTTTTGAACCCAACCAAACCTGAGAATTTGGATATGAAAGAACAAAAAAAAAATTCAAAAAAAAAAAGAAAACTTTTGAAAATTTTATTGTACTTCTGTTTTTTGTTATTTTTTTTTTTGTGAGTGATGTTTTACCATCACTTTTTTTTTTTTTTGTATTTGGTATGTCATTAAAAAGTTTTACGTGAAAATTTTTTAGTATGCTATCAAAAAGTTTTCCCTTTTCTTTTTTGTTGTTTTTTTTTTTTTTTGTTTTCCTCACAAGAAGCCATGATAATTGGTGATGGAAAAAAAAAAAATTTTTACTTTTACAAATTTTTTAGGATGCTTGTTTATATTGTTCCTAGTTTTTTTTTTTTTGGGAATCCTTGGTGGAAAATTACCACCATGAGATAAAAAAAAGAATATTTTTTTTTCTTTTGCATTTTTTTTTTTCAATTTAACATTATTGAAAAAAATTATCAAATTGATTCTGTTTTATTACCTCACTGTGGAATGATATCTTGTCTTTATTTTTAGGTTATCCCATAATGATTTTGTCCAATAAAAAGTATACGGCAAAGTTTTTATCGCATTTCATGAGCTTTTAACGCCCTGTTTTGATGCGTTTTCTTTTTTCCCCAAAAGTTTAATAAAAACATTTAGTTTCTGGACTTAAGTATATCAAATATGATTTTTTGTTGGTTAATTATTTGGTGTTATATAAGCCCAGAACCCATATTGATGGTCTTAATTGTGTGAATTTATCAAATTAGGATCTCAAAAGTATTTTTGTAACTTTATTTAAATAATTTTTTTTTGTAATTAAAATAATTTTGATTTTTTAATAAAATTGTTTCATTCTCATACAAATATATGGTTTTTGACAGTCGCTATCGCTGTCGCCGTCGTTGTCGCCCCAATTGTGTTTTCACCTTTAATTGTAAATGAGTTATTATTATTGATATTTATTTAATTACTAGTAATAGAATGACAGATAAAATATAATTCCATAACTACAAATTTTATTCCTGTTTCCTGAATAAAAATAAAAACTCTTCATCGACTTTTGAACAAAGAATGGGAATGATTTAAATAAGAAATATTTAACTTAGTGATCCTTTTTGACTTTTTGTTGTTAATACAATTTTTTTTTTGTGTTATTTCGAAAAATTAAGAATTTTAGCTTAATGTAGAGAAACATTAACTTAAATTATTTTTGATAGCAATAAAAGAAATAATTTTCAGAAAAACTAATGATACTTGAAGCAAATGAAATTTTACTTTTCATAACAGGATCAAATTTATCATATATATATATATAGTATGTACATACATAATGTGCTCCCCAAAAAAAAAAAAGTTAAGCAAGTTAATTTTTTTTTTTTAGATACAAAAAAGTTTTGAATTTTTTCATTTCTTTTTTCTTTTTTGACGCAAGAAAAAAAGTTGTTAATAATATTTTTTTGTTGAACGAAGTGTACCTACTAATAAGAATCTAAAGATACTTAATTTTTTTTTTTTTTTTTTTTGCTTTCTAAAGGTATTTATTCGCAAAAGAAATAAACAAATTTTCTCTGATGAAAAAAAAAAAAATCCAATGTAATTTTAAAGCTTAACTTTAATGGAATTTTTTTGTTCGTTCGTTGTAAAAATAAAATTAACGCATATAAAAAAAAAAAAAAAATAATGAATTAAGTTCGAGAAAACTTGAAATTTTACACTGCACACAACATTGTGATGGTGTTTTATTTCGTAAACATAGAAAATAAATATTTTGAGAGCAGAATACAAAACGAAAATCGTGATTAATAAAAATTATTCAAATCGTGCTTGGAATGAATTTTTTGAAATTTTATAATGAGAAATTTTATTAACATTTTTTTTTATGGATGAAAATATTTTATGACAACTCTTTTGTAATGTGATAGGTAGAAATATTTTTTTGTTGAAGAAATTTTGTTTTCGAAGCCATTGTTATTGAATTTATTTTCTAGCTAGTTTTATTCCAACACACAAAATTGTAAAAATAACATTTTTCCTTTAATTTAAAACAGAAAATAAAGAGCAAAAAACAATTTTCTTTTTTCTTCGAATTTTCTTTTCTTATGCGGGAAAAATGTTTTATGGGAAATTTGTTCTGAATTTAAATATGTTTCAGACGAAAAAAAAAAAAAAATTATATACCTACATAGAAAAAAAAAAAAACTTGTCAAAGTAAGAAAACACTTCAGCATAGGTAATTTTTGGGGAACTGAAAAATTAATGCTAAAAAAATTTATTTGCATGAGATAACAAAAGTTTTTATTTTTTTTTTCCTTGCTTCCTTATTTCTGTTTGTTTGCAGGAAAAATAAAAAGTTTTATTAATGCTATATATATACATTTATTTATTTTTTTCCTAATTTGAATTCATTACAAAAAATTTATTTATTGAATAAATTGTCAAAATAAATTGTATTTTAATATTTAAGTTGAATATGTGCGACGACGATATTCTCAATTATTGAATGAAAAATAAATCAAGGTCGTTTTTCTTCAAGTGAACACACTCTACCTTAAGTTTAAAATAAATTGTTATTTATTTTTTTTTTATTTTTTAATCATCTTTACAACACAGTCAGTCAAGATTTACTTCAAATATCTGATGCTTAAGTAGTTATATAGGTATATAAATTTTCCACTTTTATCAGCATTAAAAATTTTACATAATTTTAATATATAGAAAGAACTAATAGCGTTTTCTTAACTTTATGTCTGTGTTAAAATTACTCCGAAAATTCAAATAGTTATGTTGTAATTTGAACTTTTTATTTGTAAACAAAAGTTATATGAAAACGATAATAAATCTTATTGTAATCAAGTTAAAATGATAACGATTAAATTAGCTATTAATATAACAAGCGGAATACATAGTTTTTTCTTAATTTTGTTTTTTTTTTTTTGCAGGTGTAAATACTAGAACACTGCCACATCCGAGACATCACAATAATACGCATATGTTTAATGATCATCGAACCAAAGATGATCAAATGCTGGTAACAAAAGGTTCATATATTCCGTCCCCATCTCCAGCACCACCAATGGATGGTTCCTATTATAATATGAACAGTGATCGATATTTATCATATCCACCAATGGTAAGTTAAGTTTTGAGTATATTGTTGTTTTGGTTTTATTTAGTCTTAATTGGATTTCATCATAACTACGGGAATAGTTAAACGTCAAAGTTTGTAAAACGTCAAGTTTGTCCACCAGACATTTTTAAAAACTTATAATTATCTTTATTTAAGATTTAATGTGTTTTTTATGTCGCTTCCTGTATTCTTTAAATTTATTGTCTTAATTACTCTTTTTTATTAAGTTTTCAATCAAATTTTTATTCATAATAAATATTCTAAAATGAAGAGGAACTTTATTGCCACCAATAAAAAACAGGGGACAGAAGTATATAAATGTAAAAAAAAATATTTTTTTTGCAATTTTTATTTTATTACTTATTTTATTCAAAAAAAATTTTTGTGAACAAAAAATATTCTATACAATTGATTTTTCCGCTATAACAGAAAAAAAAAAATATCGATTTTTCGGCCAATTAACTTACCATAAAAGAATGCAATTTTTTTTACGATTTTGTGGTATGCTTAATTTGCGCTTAAAATAATAATTTCATTTTTACAATAAATCTATTTAAAATTTTTCACTTTATCTAGATTTTTTTGTATTTTTATATATTATATTAAAATTAAATTGAATTTTCATAGAATTTAAGCCAATTTTAAGTTTTACTTTGATGAATATTTTTGATAATTTTTTTTACTAGTATTTTAATCCAATGTAATATATGACCGTGATCCAGAAATTATATACTCTCCTGTTTTTTCGTTCTTTTACTTTAAGACTTGAAATTATTTTTCAATTAATTCTATATTTACTATTTTATAGAGTTTAATATAACAACTATAGAAAAAAAAATTAAATGACTAAATTTGTTATAAATTTAATTAAACCAAATGTAAAAAATAAATTTACTTTTATTGCTGTTGAGAGCAAACAATATTCTAACCTTAAATAATCAGGATCTATGTAAAGTCAGCTAATAATAAAATAAATATTTGGCCCAGTGTCTATAATTGAATATATTCATAAAATGGTTTTTGCTAAATTTAATTTGGGTATTTATCTGTAACATCAAATTCGAATAAATAATATTTGGTAAATTATTATCTATAAAAAAAAAAATCATTTCGTTTCATTTATAAAAAAATAAAAAAACAAAATTATTATTACTGGTATTTATTGGACAGAAAATTTTTGAAATAATTGTATGATTCGCACTTTTAATAAATATTTTTATTTTACCAACTTTATATTCCACACAAAAAAATTTAAAATTTTAATATCTGTACCCTGAAAAGAAATTTTCTAATTTCGAATATTGAAAAATTTTCATCATAATTTGATTTTTTTTTTTTTTAATTTTAACTTCAATTATAATCTATAGATACAAAATTAAAAACTCTCACTTATACAAAATTAAAAACTCTCACTTATAAATAATACTGATTGCATAAAAACAAAAAAAAAATCAACAACTTTAATATTATTCTAACTACATACTATGCATTTATGTATGAATGAGAAAATTTTTTAGCAACTACTACAAGGATCGTGACTTTTGATCCCATTTTAGTACTTTCTTCATTCATTTTTCTTTTCAAAATAAAGTTGAAAGGTTAAAAAACTTTGTTAGCTACAATTTTTTTTTTTTTTTTTGCATTCAAATTGGAAATTTATCTAAAATTTTGTCGAAATGCTAAAAAAATAAAGGAATACATATACTATATATTTTATTGAAAAATATTTATTAAAAGAATAATAATTTTTTTTTAATAAATAATATTATAAAATATATTTTTATTTATGTATTTTTTTTTTCTTTGTACAACATTATAACAACCAAAAAAAAAAAATCATAAAGGAAAATCTTGAAAATTTATTTAAAAGAAAATTTTGCATTGAGAAAATTTATTATATTGAGAAAATATCTTTAAGTGTCGCAGTTTATCCTATTCAAATAAAAAAAAGAAAAATTTAATAACGCAGGCAAATAATTCGAGTAAAATAGCAATTTTAAATTTTATCTTTTTTTTTTGGAAATCGAAAATTTTTTATTTCTCTATTTTATTGAGGACTTAAATTTATGACAGTATACTACTAGTAAACGAAGAATATTTTTTTCTTCGAAAATTTTATTTTCGTATATTCTGCTCATCATCTTTGTGAAGTTTGATGAGATATTTAATCAAAATAAATATTATACTTAAAAAAAAAAAAACATTTATACCCGTTTTTTTTTTATGTTTGAATAATTGACTTGAGTTTTTCGAACCATAATAAAAAAAAAAAAAAACTTTATCTATGAGCCAAGAATATTTTTATTTGAAAAAAAAAATAAAAAATAAAAAATCATTAAAAATGAAATTGATATTGACTTTATTTTTGATGATAAAAAAAGAAAATTCGAAAAAAAAAAATCTTTAAGTGAAGAACATGAATGGCAAAAAAGGTCAGTCAGAAAAACGTATATAAAAAAAAATGTTTGAAGGATATAATCGATTAATCTACATTATGTATTCGAAATGTAATTAGAAATTTAAATCGAATAATTATAGAATATTTCTTTTTTATTTCTCAAATAATATATACATACCCATACTATATAGTATTAGTACATATATCGTAAAATTTGTATACCCAAAAACTGAAATAAATTAAAATTCCTAAATCTAAATAGAAAAAATATATATAATAATGTTGACATTCTGATATTTGTTTTTAAAATAAAAATTTTTGCGAAAAAAAAAAAATTCTTCCTTAATCAAATCGACAAAATTACTAATTTAGATTTTTTCCTATATTTATAATGATAGTACAAATTATAATGTGCATTAATGTTGTCGTTATTTATTAAATATTCAAGTTTCATTTGTAAATAATTATCTAGAGAATTTATTTATTTTAGAGAATTTATGGAATTTAAAGTTTCACTTTTAACTATACCTCAAAAAATAGATTTTCACATTCAAGCCTAAATTTTTTTGGTTCGTTTTCAATCACAAATTGAAAATGGATTATATAATATGTTTTCATTATATAATATTATGTCAACCCGTTCGTCCCTTCGTTTTTAATTAAAAATGCTTATAACTCATGCACTGCCTTATCGATTTAACTTATTTATACCCCAAAACATCCGCTGCATCGTTCACTTTTAGCTCCACTGAAGGAAGTATAAATAATTTTCATATCAAATTTATATATATTTTAGTATGAATTTTCAATTCATCATCATACATTAATTTATTAAGAAATTAAATATAATCAGCCACACCATTAACAAATAAATTAAAGAATAATGAATCAAAAAGTGAACTTTGATCAACCTCAGATTTTGCAAAGGTAGCGGGCCATGTGATTAAAATAGATAATTTTTTTTGTATAAATGCTTTCTGTCTGTTATGTAGGATGTAATCCACAATAGAATTTTTGAATGAAGTCCAAAAGGAAATATCTTTTTTATTAAACAGCACAAAATTAACTCTATAAAAGGTTTTTTTTTTGGAATCCATGTATACAATCAACCTATTTAATTTTGGTAATATTGCAGAAACTAAAAAATATATGTTTAGCACCTGGTTTATTTAAAAGTAAAAAATCTTAAAAGTAAACTATTGAAAACGGTTACCATTCTTTATTTATATGAGATACTTTTCTATATTCAAATTCATTTATTTTCAATCTGATATAATACAATTAGATTATAATTACTTATATTTAGAGATTTAGTGTCCTATGCTACTTTATTACTAAGAAATTTATGTTACATTATCACTAATTCTATATTTTTATCAAAACATTTAATATAGCTTTTCTATATTTTTTTGTTTGCATAATCAAATATTTTTGTCAATGACGTATAGGTATATATGACGTCAATGATGTATGTATACATAGTAGCTCGTGACATTTTTTTGCTAACTTTTAAAAATAGATTTACGGGAGAAACAGAAAAAAAATTATATCAATTTTTTTTTTTGGAAAATCAAAGTTTTCACTTTTCTCTCATAAATATTTCAAAACAAACATATTACTCAAATTTAAAAAATAAAATAAAATAAACTAAAAACATAAACAAACAAACAAAAAAAAAAATGAAATTTATAGAAATCTGTTTCGAATGATTTAGTTTCGTGCTGAATTACATTAAAATTGAAAAAAGGAAATTTTTTTTTATTCATTTATTTTCTTTTAATTTTCCAGATTGAAAATGAAAATAAAATTTATATAAATAATAAAAAAAAAATTTATAAGAAAAATTAAAAGTAATCAAACGAAGAAAAAAAAAACAATATTATTTTCTTCCATTTCTTTTATTATATTATTTTTAATATTTTTTATTTTTATCTTTAACAATATTCTTTGTGTCATGTCGCTCAAAAACAATTTTATATTATAGCGGATATTGAAAACATTTATATTTTGTTATTTTTTTCTTTCTTATATTTGTACTGATTTATAAATATATTAAAATGAAAAAAATAAAATAAATTTTATCACCAATATAAATATTGGTTAAGCTCCTTATTTTAAATTTTTATGGATTTCTTCGTGCATTAAACACAATTGGGGCGACAACGACAACGATATCGATTGTCAAAAAAAATATAGAAACCGTGTATTTAAATGAGAATAACTAACGACAAACTAGTAGTAACGACTGTATCGCGCTTCTAATTTTGACGTTCGATGACATCGTAACAGCTTAAAGTGTCAAACTATTAAACACATCTATTTAAAAATAAAACAAAAATATTAAATTAATTTTGAAAATTAAATAAATCTCGAATCATTAATCAGCCAGCTTTTGAGGAAAAATTATTAATTTAGCTTCCGTTGTCTTCGCTGTAATTGTGTTTACTCCGTGATATATTTCTCGTTGTCTTTGACGTTGTAGCCTCAACTGTATGTGCTTCAAGCTTTATAATATTTATTCTACGAATGTAAACTATATTTTTTAATTTTGTTCAAGAACTCTAAATTTAAATATACCTACATTTATATTATCCTATATTGTTTTTTATTTACTTAATGGTAACTAAAATTTTTTTTTATTTATTTTCAATTTCTACTGGTAAATATTTCCAATTAACGAGTGAATTGTAGACAAATTATAGAGTGAAAATGATTATTCGAAAATGGAAAGAAAATTTAATTAACCTGATTTCAACAGTGCTAGAAACCATAGCAATCTTCTTATACGTTATAAACTTATTAATTTTACTCTAGAAATTCAATATTCAAGATATTTAATTCATTCGACATAGTTGTGAACAGATATTGTCCTTTCCTTAACAAATTATGTACATAGTAATATAAAGAAACAAGTAAATTCAAAACACACTGGTAAAACTATAAAGTAAAAGTTTCTAACTTAATTTTAACAAAAGTTTTTTTTTTTTTTTTTTTTAATATGTAACACTTTATTCTTATTTCGTTAGAATTTTAAATATAAAATTGAAATAATAAACTTAAAAACAATTTATTGTTTTAATTTAAATGTAGAACTTTTGAATAAAAATATCCGTGAGTAGTGATTTTAAGTTTTTTTTTTTATTTATTTTAATTGTATTTTTCAAAAAAATATGGTCATACTGTAAAATTTCTTTGAGATATAATCTAAAATTAGAATTCAGTATAAATATAAATAAAATCTCCTGAAAATTAACTTTATTATAATATATACAAAGTTATAATAATCGAAACTGTTCATATAATTGATAAAGTCTACCAGTCTATCTCATATTATTCATGATCAATTTATTATTTCGATTTATCTTCTTATTATTTTATCATACTCAGTCAAATTAAAAAAAAAATATTAAGTTTGAACAAATATAATTATCCGAAAATATTTTAATTATGTTATTTTACATATATACAATATAATTTTAATTAATATATTATTAGTTTAATTGTGATTGTAATGGTAATAAAATAAATTACATACCACTGATTGCCAAAAATTTGCAACAGAAAATTCATTTTCAACACTAAAAAACATTGTCCGATTAAATTTGATGATTTGAATTGAATTCAAGTTGGATATTTTAGTTTATCATGTATATGTATAGTATTAATTAAACATATTCATTACTATTAAGGCTAGGAAAATAATTATAAAAACGTATCTGAATGAATTTTATATAAATTACCGCCAAAATTAGTAGATGAAAGGTCAAAAAACGCAAATTTTTTTATTATGTGTAGGTATAATTTATTTTGAAATAATTTTCTTTGAGATTAGATATTGATACCTATAATCGTAATGTTATATTCAATCATATAATACTTATGTACAACATTGTAAAATTTTTATGTACGACTTTAAAATATATACAATCATATTTTTTTCCCGAGTCAAAAACTATCTTTCAGCAATAATTTAAATTTTTTTTTATAAATGCAAAAAAAAAAATAAAAAATTCTTTATGGCGGTAATTCAAAAAAGTTATATTTAATATTGTATGTAATTTAATTTTTTTTTTTTTTTGTAATTTCATGGAAATCTAAAAAAAAAATAATAATAAAGAAACCAAATTTTTTTCTATACATACATAAAATTCTTTAGAGATAAAATTTTATGTGCGAGAATATTAATTTCCCTCTTGTAAACCAAATAATATCCTCCAAGTTTTATATTTACAAGGTATCCAATATTGGCAAAAAAAAATTTCTTATTACGATTTCTTCGGAAAGATTAGAAGGCTATATAGATTCTAATCTCAAATAAAAGAGTATAGTTAAACGTAAAAAAAATAACACTCGATAATATCGGCAAATTTTAAACAAACTCCAATTCTTGGAAGTTGGAAAATAACCAGCATATTGAGCAACGCTTTCATAATTTTGTTTTTTTACTTTATACTTAAAAAATATTTTGTTCAAAATGGAAACCCTACATCTGAATATATTCCATATAATAGTTATCTATTTCAACTAACAAAGAAGAAAAATTCTTTTATGGGAAAAAATTGCATGAAATGTATCCATTCATTTTTGAAACTCAGGTAAAAATGAAATAAAGGATATATGAAAGTTTTTGAGGTAAAAAAAAAATTCAAATAAAAAGTAAATTTATTACTTTCAATTTAATTGTGGTTTAGAGTTTAGGTTAAAAAAAAAGGACTACATAAAGTTAAATTATTTTCAAGAAATTATCTAAAAAAATTAAAAAAAGAAGAAGTAAAAAGAAAAAAAAAAATTCTCTTCATAGTATAAAGTTTAAAATGATTCTAGGGAAGAAAAATTGGAATATTATTTCTTATGTAAGAAAAACCTAGTGTTTCTAAGGTATATTGCATGCATTTTAATAATTATTACTCCTTAATTTAATTTAGTAATAAAATATTAAAATTTCTTACTTTATTTAATTCAAACTTAACTCCATGGTTACCCAATGGTTAAGTATAATTATCAATAATTTTATGGTTATAGCACTTAAATGCATATCTGCTATTGAATTATTTCCATAAGCAATATTCCCTTATTAAGCAAATGGTAATTCAAAAGTCGCCTGTAAACTTTTGCCTCAAAAAGATTAAAAGTTGAAATATTAATATTGTTTGGTACATTTTCCAAAATAAACATTAATATTGGAATTCTAAACCATAATAAAGATAAACGTCCGTATTTTCTAGAATATCAATATAAAATTATATTTGCTTAAAGCATTCATAATTTCCACTCATGTCTTCATCTGTTTATATATTAAAAGTACTTTTTTTTAAAGGTTCAATCAAGTTTAGGTCACTGCAGAGAATAATGAATATCTTCTAATCTTTTTCGTCATTTTTATAAAATTTTAAATAAACTTAAAAACATGCAACATATTAGTCAGATAGAAACAGGTTCTGCAAGACATTCCAAAAATACTTTTAGAACAAATATAATTGTGATTGCAAAAAAAAACACTCTTATACGAGAAATATCAAGGATCTTGGATTTTCGGAACAATATATATAATAAACTTAATATTCATAAATATTGACCATAAAAGCAATTTAGATAGAATATTTATTATTAATGAAAAAAAAACCACAACGAAATGAATATTAAAAAACTTTTCCGTATTCAATATTTTTCGAAAAACCATCGTAATTCTAAAACAACTTAAAATAATTAATATTTGAAAGGAAATCCTGACTCCATATTTTTGTTGAAGTAGAAAAATTTGTTTGATCGACCTTCTGTCGTTTTTATACGGAAAATTGTTTTCTATTCTAACATTTGTTTTTCCTGATTTTCTTCTTTTTTTTTTTTTTCAAGAGGAAAAATGGTACCCGGAAAAATAAAAAAAAAAAATAAAATAAAAATAAAAAATAAAAAAATCTAAAGCTCATAATAATATATCCTTGAATATTATGCCGTATGGTGCATTGACATTTAATGAAAATTATAATTTTTCTTCTGCACAACAACGAATATTAAATATAATGCACACAAAACAAAAAAAAATTAAATATATACATACATATATAAAACATTTTGTTTTTGAGTAAACTACATAGAATATAAAATAATTTTAACAGTCTTCGTAAGACTGAAAAACATCATTTTAATTCTTTTTAGTTTATATATATATATATTTTTTTTTGTTTAAATAAATATATTTAAAATTGTGTAGTTGTGTAGTTGTTGAAGTTTGGTAAACATAGAGAAATAATATAATGACGCTTCTGAGTTTTGAAACATACATTTTTATTAAGTATAGGCAAAAATAATATTTTTGACTCGGAGACTCGGAAATGTCTTTTACATGTATACTATACATACTTGTATAATGTTATTTCTGGTTTCTGAAGGGTTAACAAATCGTTTTCTGTTTTGTTTTAAATTGAATTAATGTGAGAATATTCTAACTATGGGGTTATAGTTGAATTTAAATTAAAAATATTTTCAAGAAAATTTTTCAAAACATTACGAACTGATTATTTTAATATTAAATACCATGGTATTATGTACCATCATCATTGTATAAACGTCATTTCAATAACAGATTCGATTACAGAACTATGAATTATTATTTTTCTATATTAAAAAGATAAAATTGCGCATTTTACACGTTGCTTTTCAGTTTTTATTCTACAACCGATTTTTTACAAAAAATAATCGCAATATTTTTGTCTACATTTCAAGAAAGTATTTACAGATGATTTATGATTTTCTTTATTTTCCGAAATATAGTATCAGAAAAAATATTTAAAAAAGAGAAAAAAAAAACACATATAATTCTCGTTTATATTCACCATCTTTGCGAATATGTACTTAAAAAAAAAAAATTCTTTAAATATTTAAAATTGAAATAAAATTAAGATCAAACCACGCGTTGACCCCAAACCTCTCACCTCCTATTTTATGTTCAAACATTGTTGTTTTATTTTTATTTTATCTTCATTTATTATTTACTTAAAATTAGTTATTTATAACAAAATGTTATTGTTTTTGAAATTTCTTTTCCAATATAAATAAGCAACATATATGTACATTACGTGAAAAAAGGATTTTTTTAATAACTTTCAGAAAAACATTTCGTTTCATTCATTTATTTATTTTTTTGATTATTTTTTTTTTTGATTCATTTGATGAAAACCAAGTGTTTTTTCTTGCATCCGTGCTGATTCAATATACATGTATGTATATTTACATTCTTTGCATTGCACACATTATTGTTTCAACTTTTAAGCATTTTATATTGAAATTTTCATCATGCAATGCATATTATGAACATAATAATATTCTCTCTTTGCATAATAATATATAATGTTACGAATTTCGAAGAAAGAAAAGGTGAATAATTTCTTATTTCTTTATTATATTCATATCGAAATTATAATTGTAATTGTGTTTAAATGAAGCGATGTCACATTATTTATTGATGACCTAAGCTTTAATTCATTCGATAATAAAATTTAATTTTAACCTAAAACCCTAATTGAAACAACCAAATCAATATAAAAATTATTTTCCTATCTTTTATTATTATTATTTTATGATTATTACGATAAATAAAAGTTTAATTTTCCAAAGATTTTGGAATATAAATGTGGTCACATTACACATTATCCTATATACATTCTTTTACAAAAAGGTTATTTTCAAAGTCAAAAAAATTAACTTTTACATAATGTTTTCCTTTTTTTGCCAATTTGCATATACGATTTCCCCTTTCGTTTTAATTCATCATGTTACGTAATATAATGTTATAAACAAGTTTCATATAACAATCATTCATGCTACTTATATGCAAAAGCTTGACAATATGTTTGATGACCTCATCCTTTTTTTTTTTTTGTAATCTCATTAAAAAAAAATCCTTATCTTTAGAATTTTTAATAAGATAAAAAAAAAAGTGAAAAAAAAAGGAATATTTTGCAATGTAAATATTTTTGAGGTCTCATATAAAAAAGAGATTCATTTTAATAAGATGCTGCGTAAACATGTTGTATGAGAAAAAAAAATTATAAATTTGTTTATTTCCTTATTCCTTTTTTTTTCTCAGTTTTTTTTCTTGCAATAATCTTTTATGTCCTTTTTAATACAGATTATTTATCAAAACAAGATAGGGTGAATTTTCAAAATTATACCTTTTAGTTTTGATTTTTTTTTTTCAAAGTGGTAAACAAAAACTTTATGTGTGAATTTATAGTTTCCTTAGAGTGCGCTTGATTTATTTGAAATTAATTTTTTCAGACTTTAATAGGATCAATCAAAGAATTCGTTAATTAAAAATTATATAAAATTAAATAAAATTAAAAGTACATAATAAGTACGTAGGTATGTGTGTACACATTTTTTAAATGCCTCGGAAATTGTGCATATTACCATATTGTATGCTCAAAGGACTTTTGCAACTATACGTGGAAATATATTTTTTTGTGATCTTATATAATATTATATGTTTGTTGAATGCCAAAAAAGATAAGAATTAAATTTCTGCGACATTCTATACTAAGTTATTTTGATTAAATATATTTATATTAAACTCAAAAATTTAACAGGTTCATAAACAGTTTTTTTTAAATGAAGGTATTATAAATTTTAGTTAAACCAATTTTAGCTATTACCTTATATATTTATTTTAAAATTAAACATATTTCTGTATCACTTTTTAATTTATATTACGAATCTATTATTATTCAAAATTAGATTTTCATAAATACATAAGTTACAAAAAATTTTAAATTGTTATCGAAACTAAATTTATAATTTCTCTTTTTAACTTGATTTTAGATCTTTGAACAAAAAAACAATAAGACTTGCTTCTTCACTTTATTTTATTCAAATAAGTAGTTTCTAATTTTGAAGGCTTGAATAAAATCAAGACCGTTTTATCGCATATTTCGTAATCAAATCAATATTCTCTTAGCTTTTATTTTTTTTTTGTTAACAGCTACATTGTTCCACAGAATAACAAAAATATCGTTGCAAGTTTGTTATTACATTATAAACAAAAAATTTTAACTTCTTACAGAAATACCCATGTGTTGTATTTTCTTTTATATCCTCATGAATATTAAATTTCTGTTTATTGTTAGTATTATTATTATTATTATTATTATTATTATTATTATTATTATTTTTTTAATTTTTAACAAATTTAATATTATATGATATATTGAAATATATAATATGTATATAAATAAATATAAAAAAAAAAAAAAACACAAAGAAAAAATGTTAAATTAGATTTCGTTTAAAATAAAATTCTTGTTTGCTAAAAATAATTTTGTTTACGTTCGAATATTTTCTTTTTTCTTTTTATTTTAATTTGCATAAAATTTATTTTATTTTTTTTTGCTAGAATATAAGAAATTTTCATTTGTCTCTGATATTAAAAAAAAAATAATTGTGCATTTATGAAGGCGGACTATACAAACTATATATACATTCATATACAATATTGTATAACAACAATAAAAAATTTATATTTGATCCTCTGTGATAAATATTTATTAATATTTATTTTAATTTTATACTACAGGGATTCCCTTTTTTGCAATTTAAACTAATGACAATTTTAATTTCGTTGAAAATATCAAAGCTTTTTTTTAACAATTTTTTATTATGTTGACTTTTATGTTATTTACCAAAATGTACATTTTATATATATATGTAAGGGATATTATATGTAAATTTGACTTTTCAAGTTCAATAGCACAGAAATTAAAAGAAGAAATTAATGGAAGTTGTTAAATATTTATTTAAGTGGAAAAATTCATTTCAAGCAAAATTAAATAAAATTTCTAGATCTTGCCTGAACATTTTTCAAAACTTTTGGCATTTAACATAAAATGTTTGTTATCACTTAAAGATATATATGAGAATTATCATTATTTCGAAATTTCCTCAACATTATTCAAAAAAAAATCAACTACATAAATGTAAGTTAATTAATCACTTAATCAGCAAATAAAATTTAAAATAATTTTACTATTACATTAAGTGCCTATGTATACAATTTAACTTTATTAATTAAATTTTGCATGCATTATCAATTGAACGTATGGGATAGGCCCACTGGAATATAATTACGAAAGTAAAAAAAATTAAGGTTGTAAAAATAAATATTTTACTTCTGCATGTAATTTGTTCAGCTCGGAATTCACAAGAAATTTGCTAAGCAATATTGATGTAATTGAAAATTAAATATTTTGACAACTTGTTTTACATTTTTATATTATGTACATTAACTACATTTTATTTTTCGTATTTTAAGTGCATAATATAATATTTTTCACTGAAAAAATTAATTTCATTCAATAGTTGACTGACAAATTGAACAATAATTCAATATACATAAATCCATGTATATATCATAGCTTTCATTCTGCTTTATCAGGCCATTAAAAATTTGTATAATTATGCAATATGCATATGATTCGTTAAAAAAAAAAAATTAATGATTTATTGACAAATTAAAAAAAAAAATTTACACAGTTTTTATTAGAAGTTGAAAAAAAAAAAAAAAAATTTGATGGAATATATTTTTATGAGATTGAAGTGATGTTGTGACATATGATTCGTAATTTGCACACGATGTGTATTATATTTTTATTTTTCATTAAAAAAAATATTTTTTTTTTTTTGATAGGTACATATATCTAGATAAGTTCAATTAACAATGTATGTAGAGAAATTCTCTATTAAAATTCAAAAATTGAACTCATATGTGTTAATCAAAAAAGCTGAGCTCGTTAACATATTGGTCATCAGGGAAATAACTAGTTTCTATACGATGTGTAAAAAAAATCTTAATGTACAAATTAATTGATTATATAGTTTTGATATACTGTTCGATACTACTATTTTTGTTATCAAGACTGCTTACAGAAATTGTTTCCATATTTGCCAAATTGTTTAAATTAGTATATAAATTTTTTTTTTTATCCAAAAACTCGCAATATTTTTCCAAACGTAGAAAGTTCGTATATATTTAGAACCTCGGCCCAAATATTCTTTTTTCTAGAGCTCCCACACTTTGTGCAACAAAAAAAGGAACTTTGGCGAAAAATTATTTAGTTTTACCAACCCTATTATTTTGAAATTGAGAACGTAAAAATTCTTTAATATTCATCACTTAAATTACTATGAAAAGGACAAATTGTAAAAAAGAATATTTTAAATTGTTATTATCAATTGTGGATTTGTTTTGATATTATACCTTTGTTTTATTAAGTCAAAGGATCAGTCAATTTAAATTTTCAAAATAACTTGTTTGTTTGAATGTGATAATTTAAATTTCTCGAACTGTTGTATATTTTGTATCACGAACCATTTGAAAATGTTTATAACCAGTTTTGATAATATAATATAGAATTTAAATTTAAAATTACAGAAAAATTGTATTATACCCCACCCGTATGGTTTGGGTGTTAAGTTATATTTACATAATAACAATTTTATACACATAAAAACCATTTAGGCTGGAACTAAATTAACTTTATATAATGTTAGAACCAGAAATGTTATTTTCGATAAGATTGTGAACAGTTTAATTTTTTGTAATTCATCAAAGCTGGGAGAGGCACTTCTAAGAACCATATATTCAATACATTCAATTAACAATCAATTATATCATGTTTCTTTTCTTTTTTTAAGTTTTTCGACCCGTCCCAAAAAACATTGTAACAAAAATAGTCATTAAAATGCATATTTAATATTGATTAATTTTTTGTTTCCCATTTTTTATTTATTTTTTTGCAATAAATTACTATTAATTTTCAATCAATTAATCATTTTGATAATCAAGATATGTCAGATTAAATGCATAAAAGATAAAAATTTTAATTTTTTGTATAAATTTATGTGATTATGTACAAAATGTTATTTTTAAGCTATTTAATTAATTAACTTGAAAGGACATTGCTTGGTCTGACAATGTACTGTTGTGAACTTCCAGTTTTCTGTAAATTTCTATATTACATATACTTAGATGATGATGCTTGTCTTTTTGCAGGATAAGTATCCAAAGATATGTATTTCTAAAGTTTATAAAATTATTTTTTAATTAATTTTTCGTAAATTTTATTTTTAATTTAACAAAAATAGTTTGAAATTGTATTACATGTATCATATCGCAGAATCTATTTACCACTGGCTTCACCAGCATCAACTCTTTTTGAAAATAATCATATAAAAAAAAATGTTTTGGAAAAAAACAAAATAATTAAAATTGAATTCAAGTTTTCTCTTTTTTTTTTTTTTCTTTTTCAAATTTCACTTAACTTTTTAAGTTCAATTTGATTTGACATAATATTGCAATCAGTTTCAAGTTTTTCAACATATCATTTATTTTTTGGTTGAAAATCAATTATATTTTATTATTTTTAACGTTTAAAATACCAATCAAATAATATTTAGGAAAAATAATTGGATTGAAATGGTATTTGCTGTATTTTTTCAACTAATTCTGTAAGTAAAATACAACGTTCTTCTATAATAAAATGTAATACGTTATAAAAAAAATTATTAAAATTTTTTACTTCTTATTAAGCAATTTTAAGGACAAGAACTAAGAAACAATAATACCGAAAAAAAAAAACTCAAATGGGTTTCAGTTAGAGTTGGAAGCATTAAAATTTCTGTTGATTTTATTTTTATTTAAAAGTATAACTTTTTCAAATTTTAAAAGTGTAAGCAGTTGATTTTCAATTAAACCTCACGTCATAATAATTGAATTCCTTGTAAATATTCGTAAACTTATATAATAATAATTAATTAAATACTAACTGCAGGAGGAAAAATTGTTGCGCCTTATGCATATCTGTCTTATAATTTCATAAGTTATTAATTAATGTATTCTGAATATTATTTAAAAAACATAAAGCGTATATTCATAAAACTTTCCTTTGGATCTGGATCTATATAATATAGAAAAAATCTTTAAACGTAACTTTCAAGCAATTTTTTTTGCTTAAAAATAACGAAATACTTTATTAAAACACAAATTCTGATGAAAAAAAAATATTTTAGAATAAAATTTAAAATAAATTTTATTTTCAGCACATTGTATATAATATATATCTACTGTTTTTATTTATGCGAATTTTCAACTATTTGCAAAGTGTTTAAAATAAGAGACATTAATTATAAAAGTTTTGCTACTTCAACAACATTTTAAATTTCTATAGTTTTTCTTTATTAAAACTAACAAATAATTGTTTTTTGGGGAAATTCATAAAATGACTAATTTAAAATCTCGCAGCTTCTTAATTTACTGTTAAAGTACGACGTTTGCGCAAGAATTATGTGTATACCAAAGAAACTTTGGAATTTCTAAGAATCATTTTCATGGACTTGGTGAATGAAATCAAAAATGATGAACAGAATATCCAAACTAGCAGATACGATAAATCTACTTTGATTATGTACAATTTCAAAATAGTAAAAAACAATTTAAAAAAACTTCTAACTTGTAGCAAACTGCTTGCTTATGAAACTCAGTTCTAGCAACGAAAAACTTATTTTATTAAATAAATGAAAGAGGAAAATAGATTAAATTAAAAAAAAAAGTTATTTTTTTTTAAATTAACTTTCATTTTATTTTAAATTTAAAGAATTTTCTTTCTTTTTTTTGTACATTATTTATTTTCCATGAATCAAATTAAACAATTGCTAATTTTAATTATTGGGGAGATATTGAAAAATATATATATTTATGTACTGCACACAGCTGATTAAGTTTTGCATTCTAATTTACTAATCCGATGAAGGAAACTTGATCAATTTAATATGTACAAACTATACTTAGGTATGTATCTATTCTATTGAGCCATTGTCTGATTTAAAAAAAAAACCAAATACAACCATAACCACAAATTGCCCAAAGTTAATAAAAAATTATATTGCGAGAGTTTTTACTTAAATTAATTGGATAAAGATTTTCAAATAAGTATAAAAACGAAAAGAAACAATTTTGAGCAAATTCTGTATTTATTTATTTTTTCATAATAATTATGTCTGTGCAGTCAATTTTTGATCTTAATTTAATGAATAATAAAAAAAACATTGTCCCAAAACATGTATCTACATACCTACATACTTGTTAATGTAACTAGCATAGTATAATGTTTTTACTCAAAAATTTATTCGAAAATTTTTCAAGTGAAACAATTTACCACGCAAATTCAATTTTCTGTCACCTGAACAACAAAAAATAAAAAAAAATAAATTATGAAAATTATATTTTTATTATATTTTTCTTCTTTTTTTTTTGTTTTTTATTTTTGGTAAAATAATTTAATTAGATTTGTGTCAGCTTCATTTAAATATTAAAAAGGTCAAAGGAAAAAATTTTGCATAAAAATTTTAATGTAATTAAGATTTTTCTTTGCGACTAAGGGTAAGAAATTTTTTTTTATTCATTATAATATAATTTTATAAAGTATGTACAATATGTAAAGTATTTACTTGACACGATTATCATAAAATACAAAGTATAATATGTATATGTATATTGTATATTATATAAACCAAAAAAATATTCTTAAAATTCATTTGCTTATCATCATAGTATATTAATATACTATTTTTTATTTAAGATTTGAAAAGGTTATCTATTAGGTAAATTGTTGTGGAAAATTGCTAGAAGTATATTTACTTAAAAAAAAAACTTTTTTTCATCCTGAAATGCATCAAAAATGCAAGGATAAACTTCTTTCTAACTGCAAAACTGCAAAACCTTAATTATATAAAATATTTCAACTACCCCTCATCAATTCCTAAAGTTATTAAAATACATATTTAATAAATTTATAAGTTATAACTTAATAATTTTTAAAAACAAAACTTTAAATTTAAGTGATTTAAAGTTGCAGTTTAACAGTATATACATTATACACCCACATATATTTAATATCAACTTTTCTTATCAAAAGCTTTTAATAATTCGATATCCTAAGTAAAACATTTTTTTTTTACTAATAATTGTTAATTTGAAGAAAAAAAGGAAGAAAATAACATCAAATTCAAATATTTCTTAGCAAAAAAATTTCCCTTTCCAATTATGTACATAAAGCATTATAGATAGAAATTTCTTCTTTTTTTTATACTCAACTAAATCCCTTTTGATGCTTCTATATATAATTTTCCTAATAAAGCTTACAAGTAGGATGTGATGGGTTGAAGTAGAAAAATTAATGAGATTTAGATGGGAAATAATAAATTTTATTTCTTTTTTTTTTTTTTCTGTTGCTGCCATTTAAAGAGTCAAAATGAAATCCTTTTTAAAGAGGATAAAATAGTAACAAAAAAAAAACAAAAAAAAACTGAAAAAGAGTTCTTTCTTTGTAATTTTGTAGGTCAAAGTTGAATACCAATTGTCCAAAATTATAGAAGGCTTATAAAAATGTTTAATACAACAAGGAAAAAAAAAATAACGAAGTCTTATTCCACTCTGAATGAAAATAAATCAATCAATGTTGAACTTTATTGGCAGGTTGTTCACACATGATAAGAAAAAAAAATAATAACAATAAAAAATTTGTTAGATATTAAAGTTCAACGAAAAAAAAAAAGGAAATTTTTACAACAAAATATATTAATAATAAGTACATATAATATGAAAATAAATAAAGTTAAAATCCTTTTGAAAAATTTATTAAATAGATTTTTTTGATAAGAATTTTTATATACAATGTTTGTTAGAGCTTTACCAACATAAAAAAAAAAAAAACTGAAAAGATTTCAAAATTCAACGATGTAACAATATCAATTTTATAGCTCTCTACACAGTGTGACGACTTTATAGGTGTAAATTGAAAATAAATAAATAATCCAAAAAGGAGTTTTTTGTTCTGTTTGTTAGGCCCAAGAAAATGAAATGCAAAATATTTCTTTTGCAATGAACAAAAAAACATGAAATATTTTGCCGCTTAATAATTTATCTGACTTATTGTGTCCACACACAATCGATTTTCTTCAACCTTCAGTAGAACTCAAAATAAAAGAGAGATTGAAAGATTATTTTCATTCTCACTTAATATTATTTTGGAATCGTTGAGTAGAACTTTTTGTTTTCGATGTTTTGCATTATATAAATTTCAATAAATCTTATATAATCAACGCTCCCATAATCAATCTAGACAAATCATCATTCTTAAGCATCATCTAACTTATCAATTGAAATAATTTATTGACAATATGAAATTAAAAGACTTATGAGATTTATATCGATTTGACATAGTACACAATCAACAACCGGTAATCTGTAGTAACAGAATATATAAAGTTATAATTTAAAGAGATGAAAAAGTTTTCGTTTTATTTTTATATAATGGATAATTAATTAACAGTTTGAGGGAATAATAATTAAAAGAAAAATGAGAATTCTTTTCTTTTTCTTATATTTAAAAGTTTTTGTGGTTATTATTTCCTCAGAAAATTTTTCATATTAATATTTTCAGAATTTTCCAATGAACTTAACTATTGTTATATTCAAAAAAATAATAATAAAACTAAGAAATAAATTTTATAAATTTCTTTATTTTATTTAAATTTTTTATTAGGTACAGTTGAAAAAAAAATAAAAATTATTTTCCCACTAAATGTTTCAGTTTTTTTTAAGAAAACCTAAGAAGAAATTATACTTTAGGGAGAAATTAAAATATGAAAAGATTAAGGAAATTAAAATTTCTTTCCATTTTCCACAATTTTCTTATTTTATATTTTTATTATTTTCTGGTAGAGATTTTATTTTTCAATAATGGTTAAACATTTTTATTTTTTGTTATGGAAATAATTTAAGATATTCCTTTAAGGATATTAAAAAATTCTATATTTATAAATATATTAAAAAGCTAGGTTATTTACTTAAATAAAATATTAAAGTAAAATTTTAAATTCGAATGTTTATTTACATTTTTATATAAAATTTATTTTGACATATTATTGTTAGGCATTTGAATGCAGAAGTGTCATACTAAGTAATCTCGCAAATTTGTGAATATTTAATTTTTTAATGTGATTTAAATGCAATTTGTTGTACCTAGGGCTATTTCATTAAATATCCAAAACATTATAGTGTATAAGTACATAGTATTAACATTATACATTTTCGTCATCCTCTAAGTGGATATTACCGTATGAGATTAAAGCTTATAAATTAATTTAAAAAAAATTGTAATAAAAATTAAAAAATCAATTTCATCAACATTATAAATTCATTTTTCATTAACATTATAAATTCATTTATGTTATACATAAAATATTCATTTAATATGCAAAAATTGATTTTTGTTTCAACAGTAATGAATTAATTAAAATGGAAACGCTAGAGTAGGTACAGAATTACTCAAAAAAAAAACCATTAAAGTATTCAATCACTGTTTGTTTATTATAAAATTAACATGAATGTAATGACACACCTTTTCACACACCATTATAGAAACCTTATTCCATTATATAGTTCTTTGTCCTTGGTCTAGAAAAAAATAACAACGAAAACTTCAAAAATCACAAAGCTACATTTTCTTAAATTTTAATCTAAAAAAAAAACTAAATAAATTACAAAAACAAAACTAATTTTTTATTCTCATGATATCAATATTTCTTCAACATACTCTTTCTGTTCAAAATAAAAATATGAAAAAAAAAGTATTATCCTTAGAATGAACATTATGAATTTTTTATTTACAGGATTACCCGCCAATGGAATTTAATACCATACCACCATTACCGTTAACACATATGCAGCCGCAACAAACACTTATACCAACGGGTGGTGGCACTCTTAGACGTGGTGGAATTATAAGAAATATTGTGCCACCACCAGATGTAACACATCATACAACACCATTACCACAACAACATGATTTACATCCAAACAGTACAACAGCATCAACACAAACTGGTAACGGTTCAGCCGGTGGTGGCCAATTGAATAATTTAAGTGGCTTATCACAAGTATCTGGACAACAAACCTCAACCCCAAAACAACCTCAAAGTATTCTAAAAGATCCAAAACGTAATATTCAACAACAACAGCAACAACAACAGCAGCCACAACAATTACAAATATTGAATGTACCAACAGGTTGTGTTGGACCAAATCAACCAAATGGTCTATTAATTGGTACTTATGATCCAAATACACATAATTTAAGTACATTTAACGCAACTATGGGCTATTCAGATGCGGATGGTCATTTAGTGTAGTCTTTGGTGTTTAGTCCCCCCCCACCACTACAACTACAATCACCACCTCTCTGTTACAATAATCATAAAATAATATTTCATGATATTGAACATCAACAAAAAGCCCTATTTAGTAATAGTAGTAGTAGCAGCTCAAATCTAGTTTTATTATAAAATTAACAAATTGAAAATTTTTTTAATTATTATTAATTATATAAAATAATTAATTATTTTAATTATTAATTTTTATTACAAATTCATTATATTTTAAAAAAAAATTTTAGTTATATATATATATATGTGTTTTTGTATATAGTAAATAATAATTATATATATATATTGAAAAATTATGGATACGCATGTTTTATGTATGTTTGAAGTCTAACTGAATGTATATGTATGAATCTAAACAATAATGTGAGCAAAATAAAATAAAAAAAAAACAATAAAAGTTTTTATAAAAAATATAAAATACAAAAATTAAAAAAAATTAGATATTAATATTAATAAAAAAAAAAAATAATAATAATTAAAAAAAACAAAATAGAAAATACATATTTAATTTAAAAAAAAATTTTGCGAATCGCCAATCGAAATTATGAGACGTCCTAAAACCCCGAATAAAAAAAAAACATAAATTAAATGAAAACAAATAAAAAATAATATCTAAACAAAATCAGGTGAGACACAGTTTTGTTTGTATTTAATTTATTACGCATTACAATTAAATTTCAATTTTCATAACAATAACAATAAAAACATAAAAAAAAAACTAAAATTAAACAAAATGAGTGAGAATGTTGTTATCACATAATCTATAAAAGAAAACAGAAAAATAAAACAAACTTTAGTCTTGGATATTCAGGTTGTTTGTCTTGAATAATATAAAAAATAAATATATAGTTTTGACAGCAAAAAAAGGTTGAAAGTCTTGGCTAATATACGAAAAAAATAAACAATATAGTCTTGACTAAAATATACATCTAGATGTCAAAATTTTCAATAAAAAAATAAAATATTGTCAAAATAATACAAAATGGTAATATACAAAATTACGAACGGACAAATAAAGACGTTTCTTCTTTTCTTTTTCAAAATAAAAATTCAATATTTAAAAAAAAAAAAAATAAAAAATAAAAAAACATTATAAATTCATTAATAAAATTCAATCATTATTGTAAAGATGTTTATTATATTAAACGGTAACAAAAATAAAATTCTAATTGTTGTTTGTTGTTCTGTGAATACAATATTATTAAAAAAAAATAAATTAAATTAAATTAAATTAAAGAAGTTATATCTTTTTTGAGAGTATAGATGGCGCTTGTATTTGTTTTTTTTATTGTAATAAAATAAAATTTTTTTAATTGCTGAAACAATATATTATATATAAATATATATTAAAAAAAAAAAAGTTAAAATTTTATGATAAAGCCTTAAAAATAATATTATTTTTTTTTTAATTTAATTTCAGTAAAATTAAATTTTATTTTTATTTTTAAAATTGTTAAAAAAAAAATTAAATTTTATATAATAGACGTTAAGTTTTTCATTCACACACCCCCATATCCGTATCTAAAGAAATATAATTTTTAGATTTCAATCAGAAATTAATTATTAATTTTTTTGATTTTTTTTTTTATTAAATGTGTGGTTTATTAAACATTATATGATCTCAGTTAATTAATTTAAAGAAACAAAAATAAAAAAAACATAGTTCTCAAATTATAACAATTTTTAAAATAATATGCTCTTTCAATTGACAAAATATTCCTATGCCTAATGATTGAGATTTGGGTTTTTTTCGATTTTAATAATCAAATTTTCTTTTCCTTACATTCGGTTTACTCAAAATAACTCCGTATTGTCATAATAGTCTTAGAGACGTTAATATTCAAAATTCTATACAATAATGCTCTGCATATTCAAAATGTTTTGACATTTATATTATTGTTGCCGGATAACTAAACTATGTTGCAGAGCCGTATCTAGAGTTTGCGGCGCCTATGGCAAACATTTAAAATGGCGCCTACTATCTCAACTATCTTACAAAAAATTAACTTCCAAAATTAACAATGTTGCTAATCCGCACTTTAGGGATCTTGTTTCATGTTGAAGGCAAGTAATTTTTAATGAGCTTAAGTTTGCTAAAACTTCTCTCCCCACTAGCCAGCCACAGTTACTGGAAGTGTTAGTAAAATTCGTAAAGAAACATAAAAAAAGTGCAACAATTTCCTTAAAATTTCAAAATGATGTAAAGAGTTTAAATTTTTAAACAGGTCCGCACTTTGAAATTTAAAGCATTTGATTTCATTCAGGATCTCACCAGAATCAATTTCTGAATACTCCGAAGAAATATCTTTCACTAATTTATTTAATTCCATCATGGATATTCTAGACATTAACTTTTCTCCCGAAAAAAATTCGAATAATTTTCAAATAATGTAACAAATTAACAAAAATTAATTTGAAGAAAATTACGTGATGAATTTTGAAATTTTGTATAAAGCTGTAATAAATCATGTTTTCTAAATAAAAACTGTTTGAAATTCGAAAATGTAAAATGAGTGAGCGCCTTTTTAATCAGGCCCTATGGCCGGGGCCATGTTCGCCATACCCTAGTTACGGCTCTGCTATGTTGTGTATTGAAAAAAACAAAAAAAACCGACAAAAATTTGTTTTTTATTTCTTTCAAAATTTAATGAGGCATACGAAATTTATTTAAAAAAAAAATCTTTTTCAATCTATCTTGTTTTCATCATCGAACAGAAATACATATTGTCCATTTCAATGAAAAATTAAAATTAATCTTCAAAATGTTTAACATCTGTGGGAAAAAGAGCATTTGTTTAAATTTTTGAAAAGCGTGAATAAATAAATAAATAAATAAAATAAAAAAACAAAAAAAAAAAAATTTAAATGAATTTAAAAAAAAAAACAAAAAGATTACAACGAAGAATTTAACTTTTAAGTAATTTTATTTTTTTTTTAGTTCACTCTTTTAGTTCAATTTTACTTGTTTTTATTATTTTATTATTTTTTTCTCTCTTGATTTATTCAGTATTTTTATTCTATGTACAGCTTTTTTCTTATTGCATTGAAGAGTATATTGTACGATGAAGACTATACGGATTGCTGTTTTGATTAAAAATATAATATGTATTATAAATGTTCTATTAAAGCAGGTTTATACTTAAATGTATAAAAATGATAATAAAAAAAAAAAACTTTCTCCATCACACAGACAGAAAATTACCTGAATTATTTTTATTCTTGATTTTATTATTTATATATTTATTTCGTTAGAATTTTAAACTATGGAAAAAAAATTTTATGGAAAAGTTTGTTTTTATTTTTTCATTCAAATCTTAACCAAATTTTTTTTTAACTTTTCTTGCCTTAACTTTAAAAATCGTTTTTTTTTTTTTATAATATTTATAACCTAAAGGCTAGACTTTTAAAAAAATTTCCATAAATCAGAAAATGAAAATTGTATGTATGTAAAAGTCTCACACTCTATTACACATAATTTTTTTCGTTATTTTTCAAACAAAAACAACAGGAAAAAGTTTTTCATTTGAAATTATTAAAAAAAAAAAAAAAAATACTAACTGTGGTGGAAATAAAAGAATAATAATAAATAAATGTAAAAGAAAAACTTTTTTTTTTCTTTAGCAAAAGGAAAAAAAATATATTATTTTCCTTTTCTCGAGAAAGAAAAACAATCAATACATCACGAAAATCCATTATTTTTTATATATAAATAAAAGTATGTATGTACTTTTCTTTGAAAGAAGGAAAAATCTGCACATTTAATTTTTTTTTGTTAAATAAATCAATCCAAATTTTTTTT